>VWZY01004273.1:2066541-2112155 GCA_013399075.1 Chloroceryle aenea
AGGTCCCTTCCAGCCTCAGCCATTCTATGATTCTGTGACTCACATAAACATCGATACAACAACAAGGATCAGGGCTGGGCACACAGCTGGCTGTGTGGTGCACTATCCAGTATCTCTATTTCTAATTGAAACTGCCTATACCCCGAGTTAAAAATAAAATAAATAAATAAAGAATTGTCCTTTTCTTTTTTTTTTTCTTTAATTTAAATTTTACCTGTCCTGCAGGAACCTTTCTGGCTGCTTCAGCTCAGTTACACAGGCATGAGAAGGGAAGGATCTGGCTGGGCATGTTCTCTACATGACTGATGAATGACCCAAGTCTCCCTCCAACTATTACAGAGTAAATCTGTTTACACACAAAAAATTGACCTGCGCTGGTGAGGTGGGACTAGAACCAGGAAACTGGCACGTCCCAGAGGTAAAAATGCATTTGCAGCCAACAGCATTAGTAACTCAAGACTATAAACAAGCTACACTGTCATTAATTACTCAGACAGGGGCAGCCACAAAAGCAGTGAGAAGACCCAAAAGCCAACTGTAAATAGCTCATCTAGCTGATTAGTTTGGAAAAAAAATGTGTGGGCAGTTTCAGAGGTCAGAGTCCAAGGCACAAGCCAGCCTCAGGCCAACATGCAACTGGACAATGGCATGAGAAACTGCTTAATTCCTGATTAAAATAATAATAATAAAATCCCAAACAACTCGAACAGCTAAACCATCCAGAAAACAACCACCCAAAAAAGGCTTTTCTGCAATGTCCAAGCACAGAAGGTAAGGCTCTTTGCACCAGAGATATTTAATTAGGGAGTAGCTGTTCTATCTAAAGCTGCATTCACAGGGAGGGCACTGAGAAGACATCAGTGTTGTCGAGGGGTGTCCCAGATACAACACGAGTCAGCTCCCTACACACAGGCAACCAAGTTCACCCAAATACAACATAAAATACGGTGTTATGCCATTCCATAATTAAAGAAGTTATGAGACCCATGGGAAGTTCCAGGTCTATTGACCACATTCATGGGGTCTTTTGAGGCTTATGGTGGGAGGTCAATCCTAGAATCAGAAATCTCAACTTCAAATATTAAAGGAAAACACCCCGGAAGGAACTATCTTGCAGTACATGAAGCACAAAATGCCTTTTTTTTTTTTATAGTAACTCATTGCTGATTCACAAAAGTCTTCTTAATGTTCAGTTATGGCCCAATATTCAGAGACAGTTTATTTCAATGGAAATTTTCACAGTGCAGAGTTCTAATCACAAGCCCAACCTGCATAAAAATCCTGTGCATGTAAAGTCATTGGGGAATTTGGTGCAATCTTCCACTTTACGCAACTGGTTTTCCCTTTCCAGAGCACAGTTAAAGGGCACACATAATTTACACATCTCTCTAAACTAGTGATTTCTCGAAGGATAAAGGCTTCCGAGACAAATTAAAAATGGCAATTTAATGGTAATGAGAAAATTGCAACATCAAGTTGTTTACACAAGCAGAATAACACGAGCCTGGTGACTGTGTTGGCCTCTGCAGTATGCACTGTGCAAATATTGCCTCACAATTGAGTGATCTTGACTTACTTCAACTAAGCTGAGAGCAAATATTGCAAATACAAAGATTAGCTTAACAGTTTTTCAACCACCTGCCAGAAAAGAAATTAAATTATGTGTCTACATGTCAGCAAGAAGGATTTCTGAATGAGTGCCACAGTAAATGAGGAGGGAGGAATCAGGCTGGTCTACCCCAATGCTGCCAGTGGAGACCTGATGATGATGGGTTTTTTAGATCAAACAGGAGAAAAAAGCCTTTCTGTGAGTCCCAAATCACAGAATCATGGAATGGTAGGGGTTTGGAAAGTACCTCTGGAGACCATCTAGTCCAACACCACTGCTGCAGCAGGTTGTACAGGATTTTGTCCAGGTGGGTTTTGAAAGTCTCCAGAGAAGGAGACACTGGAGAGCCAGCTGCATGGGTGGGCAGTAGGTCAAAGCACTAGTGTGGGATCCAGCCCCTGAGTTTCACACAGCTCCTATAGGGTTGTTGTTTTATCTGTTGTGAATGGATAAACAAATCATCTCCACTACAAACGTGGTTTCCAAGGAGAATGAAGTGATTTCCCAGGCAAAGACTTTGAAAAGCATTTTGAAGAGAGAAAATGATGCTTGTAGGCTACAACTTGCTGTGGCCTGTGTATAAAATAAAGCATACAGAGAGCAAAACCACATAACCTGTGGGCAATCAGTGGTATGATGAGATGTGCAGTATCAGTGCAAGAACAACACTGAGGTGCAGGAGCATGTTCAGAGAAAAGCAACAAAGCTGGTGAGGGGTCTGGAGCACAAGTGTGGTGAGGAGCAGCTGAGGGACCTGGGGTTGTTCAGCCTGGAGTAAAGGAGGCTCAGGGAAGATGACCTGGCTCTCAACAACTCCTTAACAGGAGGTTGGAGCCAGATGGGACAGGTCTCTTCTCCCAAGTATGAAGTGATAGGACAAAAGGAAACGGCCTGAAGTTGCACCAGGTGGGAGTTAGGTTGGACATCAGGAAAAATTTCTTCACCAAAGAGGCTGTTAACAGGCTGCCCAGGGCAGTGGTTGAGTCACTATCCCTGGAGGTATTTAAGAGACTTAGAGATGTGGTGCTGAGGGACACGGTTTAGAAGAGACTCGACAGTGCTGGGTTAAGAGTTGGACTGGATGATATTAAAGATCTCTTCCAACCAAATGGATTCTATGCTTCTATACATCCACGTCTCCTCAACAATCATGGCAGGGCCATATAGGTGACTGTAAGTGGATGCATTGTTTCTATTCTTCTGCTACAATTTTTTTTTCTCTCTTTCATTAAGAGGTTCAGGTGTATCTTGAACAATACTTCATTGTCATCACAGTGTTGCTCCACTGAAATATCTATTACCACTGAGAACATTTTAAGCAGCACCCAACTGAAAGGTAAGAAACTTTGTGTTACCATTATCTTACCTCCTGTCTATACTCTAAATCAAACATCTTCTTCCATCCACAGACCCCCAGAATGGGATGGAAGGAGGGATCTGCTAGGAGAATTTTAGGTTGCAGTCCCTGTTTTCTTGAAGGGAAGGAGGATGTTCTAGCTGAAACTTTGTGTAGCAGGAGGACATTGTTTTGTTATCCTGCAAGGAAAACTCACATCTGACCGTACCAGGTTTGGTTGCTGCTGAATCACTGCAGCAGCTTCACCAAAACATTTTGCCTGATCATTTTCAAAGTAAATTCCACCTTGGAGAGGGAGGACTTGAATGGGCATGAAGGAATTTCTTTGGGCTATACAGCTTTTCTGTCTCCCAGGGTAAGGCCTGATGCAGACCATCAGTGCTGAAAATTATTGCTCACTGAAATCTGCACTGTTGCTTCAGTGCAGTGCCCTGCATAGAGGTAGGAATGTTAAAGAAGTCTCCACTTTATCTGCCAGAATATAAGTCCTAAAGGAGGTTAGAGATTAACTATCTTGGCACTCCTTAGTAGTAACCATCACCCTCAGCACTTGGAGCCATGGTCTGTCCTCCAGCTACTGAGCACCACCTAAACCAACCCATCTAACTTTGCTTAAACAGTTGAGTCTGTTCATAAGAGCTAATCAGAACCTGTCCCCCAGGGCTGCAGGGACAAGAGCACGTGTATCACAGGTGGCCAGCAGCAGAGGCATAGTCAGTTCTCTAAGCTGCATCATCATCCCACTCTCATGTTCTGCCTAAGGGGTGCAGGATTTGGGGCTCCCAGCAACCACTGAGGCCATCCTGGTGCTGCAGAAGTGGGTGGCAGTGACCAGCCATATACTGGTGGCAGACCTCCTCAAAGGAGACTGAAGGGCAGCTCTGTGGAAGCCTGTGCTGCCTTTTCTATCCTGTACCTGTCCACTGGGGAGAGGGTTTCCCCCCCACATGGCTGTTATTTCAGTAATGCAAGCTTTTTAAGCAGCTCAGCCTAATCTGCGAGCTTTCAGAGTCCACTTTCAAATGCAATGTCCTGTTTAGTTTTAGCACATCAACAACATGCTTTCTTAGCCTATCTGTATGCATTATCTACTGCTGTAATGTATCATGTACTGAACTACAGCATCATTACAGGTAAGTGCTCAGGTTTAAATGCAAACATAATTGCATAATGTGGTACAGCCAGGAAGAATAATGCAGGAAATAGAGCCAGCTCCATCTGATAGTGCAATCTGACTGGAACGCCGGCCGTTCGGATCAAACGCACAGCCCAGATGGGGCAACCAAGAATAAAAGTGCTTTGTGGTATCTTTATTGTCATCATCAAAAACACTTATCTGCCAGAAAGGTAAAAAGGTGAAGATGGGACTCTTACAGAAAAGGTCACATAAGCAATAGGGTAGCGCTGGGTTACGATGGCTTGGAAGATGTCATGCCTTAGCAAAGGCTACCTTTGCACTCTCACTTTGAGCTGGATTTGCCAAGTCCTAATGGGAATCACAGCCTTAAGTGGCATTTAGAGGACCGGGAATACCCGTGCTATTTCCCTACAGCCGAAGGTGTCTATGTCATTGTGATAAACCCAGATAAACCCTCAGATCCTACTGTACAAGGAGCTGCACAAACATGGGAGAACCTTCTTGATGCCTTCCAAATGAGGGCATGTCTACAGCAAACATGTATACTTTCACACATTTATTTTAGATAGCTAACATCAGAACTGATTCTCAATGGAGCAGTGCTTCCCTCTACTTAATTTTTAATTTCTTTGTCAGTAGTTTGGACTCACAGTGACACACGCTCATCATTTTCAGCAGGGGTGCAGACAGCACTGCAACATAAGCCAGAAGGCAGCTGAAGCTAAGGGAACTGCTGTGAAGCTAAGGGAAGCTAAGGGAACTGGCAAATAATGACTGACTACGCCTCCGCTGAAGAGTCCCATCACACGTGTTATGGGACAGTAATCACTCTTGTCATCTCAAGAGATTTGAGCCCAAACTTCATTTTATTCAGACAACAAGACTAGCGTGAGAGCGAACTTCTCAACCAACACGCTGACCTCTGAACTAAGAGGCCTTTGAGTTGAAAGCACAAACTGCTGCTGTTTGAACTATGAAGCCATCCCTCTGTCTTGCAGGGCTGTAACAGCTCATCTTTGTTGGGAATGCAGATCTCCTGAAATAATGTACACTCCATGGCTTTCACTCTCTGCCCTCCCACACACACATTAGCCTGACTGTTAAACTTTTGGCAGGACATAAAATCCAGGGTCTCTTTACCCAAGGATCCTTGCTGGAACATCCTTACCCCAGTATCTGAATGCATTCAAGTGCTTCAGGATGCAGATGGGTTCCTAGTAACATTTTCCAAAGGCAGATTTGGTTTTGGAGAGAAGTGGTCCCTGTACTAGGGTAGACACCCAGGTGAGGTTGTACTTACAGGAGATGGAAGAGCCTCAGAACAAACCTCTACTGCTAGCTGTCACCACCTGGAGAAACTTATCTCAATTTCTGCAGTGTTGCCTGGGCCATCTCAGCTTTTGAAGTCGTGTTTTTATCTCCAGTTGCTCCAGTCCCTGACCCCAGTAGGGCTCCCCAAAAGGCACTGCAAAGTAACACCAACTGCCCATGGACAACTTCTGCACCGATTCATTTGGCACAAGGGAGATCAAGACAACAAGGAGCTAAATCCCAGGAAGAGGTAGATGCAGACAGACAGAGAGACCTTGGGTGAGTCAGCCCTACTATTAATCCCAAATTGCTGCAAATCTCTCCCCTCAGGTTTGCATAGGTCAGCCTGAACATCTAAAGACACGCTGCCTTGCTGTGCAAGCTCACAGGGGCTTGCTGGTGAGCTCAGGGAAATGGTCTCCTCGACACTGACAGCAAAAACTGCATCTTCCACTCACCACACACGGGTTAAGGCAGGAGGAAAAAAGGCAAATAAATTAGAATTAGAGTGTGTGTGAAAGAGGGAACTGTAATCCCTAAATGGGTGAAGCTGAGCCTGACCCTTGATCAGAATCACAGACACAGAAGATGTGTGAAAGCAGGAAAACAGATCAATAAGCAAACCAGCAATCTCTTTCCTCAATTTTATTTGAGGAAGTCAAATTTACCAAGCTCCTCACAAACTGTCTTTGGCTAAAATCACCACTAATGAGCTCTGACATTTGAAATTTAACGGAATATGAGCTAACAGCTCCCAGCCCTGCACCACCCATGAAGTTAACTGGGAATATTTTGTTAAAGCCGTAGACGGGCTTAAACTGACGCTGTATTGAGAAGATGCAGTGTTCACGGGCAAGTGTTTATAATGTCCACTTCACCTGATGCTTCCCTGCCCTGGGATGTCTGCTTTTCCTCACAGGGACCACAGAGCACTCTGTCCCCACCACTGTCATAATTATTTGCTGGTTTTTACGAGGTAGCCCTTAGGATCCCTTAATGAAGTCCTTTGCTCTGCAGCTATTCGCAAGGACAGATTGGACACGAGGGGCTTCCACTTAGGGAGCTGCCAATCAGGGTACCCAGCATTTAGCAAGCAGTTGTTAAGTCAGTCTATCACCCGGCTGTTACAGACTCTTCATGAAAACAGCTTGGTTTTACTGGCAATCACATAAAATTAACCCTTTCCTTAAAGGCACACAGAAGGCTCTGGTAGATTAATTATGGCGTGGTGCTTGAATGCACTGTTTTTTCCTCCTGCAGCAGCAATTATTATTTATTTTTTTTTTAATGAATGCTCTCCAAACTGAACTAGTACAACCATTCATTTCTCTTTTAACTGTACACCTAGGTCACAATGTTCAGTCTACAAAAAAGATTGTGATGTTACCAACAGTAACAAAAGCAGAAAAAAAAAGGACCCACCAAAAGTACTGCTCATCCTTAGTCTGTGCTCTAAAGTTTGCACACAGAAGAGTTCATGATCTATCATTCCACCACTGCCAGAGTAGCTTACTTCAAGAGCAAACCTTTTGAGTTTTTGTTATCCTCAGGATTTACCCACTTTTTTACTAAATAAAGCAAAACCCAGCTGTGTCCCACATGCATGTTATCCAAGGCTTCTTCTCACCTCTTGTGGGTTAGATAGGAAGCTTGATCCTGCACTTGTATCTACAGCATAGGTGAGGTACCAAACTCAGCTCTTCAGTGCTACATCCTTATAAAAGTGATGCAATCCAGCACCCACCTAGCACCAAATGCCATTAACAACAGAGGCATTACACTGGTTTCAGGTCTACAACCTAGCAGAAACATTGTAGAGACAGAAAAAGGAGATCCTGATCTCTGCAACCCATAGCTAATGACCCACCTGAGCTACTGGCCCATGGCCTTTCAGTGCTTATCCAGAAGAGTAAATGTCCCTGAGAACTTGCTGGCTTTGTACAGACACAGCAAGGTTTTCTCCTGCATCAATGTCTGTAAATGAACCACCAGTAATTAGGAGCGACTGGCAGGAGTATGGAACCACCATGGCACCTGACACATGACAACACAGATGGAGGCTCAGCATTTTGGACCCCTAATCACCAGAAAGGCATTGAGGTGTTGGAATGCCTCCAAAGATCAACGAAGCTATTGAGGGGTCTAGAGCACAAGCCTTAGGAGAAGTGGCTGAGGAACCTGGAGACAAGGAGAATCAGGGGAGACCTCCTTGCTCTTGACAACTCCCTGACAGGAGGTAGGAGCCAGGTGGGGTAGGTCTCTTCTCCCAAGGAACAAGCAATAGAAGAGGAAATGTCCTCAAGTTTTTCCAGGGGAGGTTTAGGTTGGATATTAGGACAAATTTCTTCACTTGGGAGGGTTGTCAAGGGCTGGCCCAGGCTGTCCAGGGCAGTGGTGGAGATCCCATCACTGGAGGGGATTAAAAGCCATGGAGATGTGGTGCTGAGTGACACGGTTTAGTGGTGTCCTGGGTTAATGATTAGACTTGTTGATTTTAAAGGTCTCTTCCAGCCACAACATTTCTATGATTTTATTTTGGAAGTTAAATCCAATCCACATTGATGTGTGAACAAGGTCATTAAGGGGAAGGTTTAAAATTTTTTCAGAACTCGGTTTTCAAATGTCAGTCAGGACCTCAGTGTGGATTTAGGTGCCTAAAATGTGTCACCAAGAAAACATAAAAGTAAAATAAAATGATTTTGTTTATTGCTCAAGTCTAAAGTGAAATACACTCCACCTCCAGATCTGGCCTTTCACTGTTTCAGACCAAGTGCTGTCTCCAATACCTTACCCAACTTCAGTATCTCCAATATTCAATATTCAACTGGTCAAACCCTGTTCTCAGCCTTGGACACATGGTTTTGGTGGTGTTTGGACAGTGTGAAGACAGCATCTCTGTTCATGATCCAACCACATCAACTCAAATTGTCCTAACTCTGGGCAAGTCCACACCACTAAAATCTGCCAGCTTCCGAAACAGGATGACCACATGCTCAGCCCTTGCTAGATGCTGAACTAGGCCCCAGAAACATATGGAAAGTGGCTGTAGGTCAGCCAATGCCTCTGCCACACAGAAAATTTCTGTGTGGAGCATCAAGTCCACGGTATTGCTCTGTTTGGGACTAAGGACACAATGTCAAAGGGTGATGCAAAGTCCTATGTCAGCAATGAAAGCATCTTCAGCCCATGTCATCACACCTAAGAAGGAGCAAGACCTTCACATACATTTAGCAACACTCCAGTGCAGAAGAGCAAGTCTGGGCTATGTGTGTGTCCAAGGAGCTCAGCCCTTTTCCAGTTGAATTCAAGATGAGGAATTGGAGAAGGGTTCCTTCTGACTTTGCCCAGAGCCCAGCTCCATGCATCCCAGCACAGACCCAGGCATTAAACACTCCCAGCCCTTTACACACAAATCAAGAGCAAGTCCCACAGACAGAGAACCAGAGCCACACTTTGAACAGCTTTGAATCCTTCTCCCTCCAAAACTGCCTGAACACCAAAGGAGTCAATTAGAGTCTCTGTCATAATTACACAGGAAAGTGGCAGCAAGACTTTGTGCAAGAGCCTAGGAGCAAGCAGAAAGAAAATGTGCTCACAGTCCCTCAGGAAGGTTTCCCTGCACCCTCCTGACCTTAATTCAAGCCTTCACTTTGTGTGGGAAGGGAAAGATTTGCTTTCTGTTCCCTGGAGAAACACATCTGAAATGACAATTTTCACCCTGAATCTGCATTTCTTTTCAGGGTGGGGAGCAGGAACCAATGGATGGGGGAGAAGGAAAAGGGTTCTCATTTAAACCGTGGCATGCTCAGCTCTGATTTCACACGAGTGTGTTTAGATGTGAGTGGAGAAATGGATGTGCTGTGGGTCACAGGAGACTGGCATCCCATCCTGGGGACAGTGGCATCCCATCCAGAGAGTAACTTCCACCACACCTCTGGTGCAGGAGGATGAGTGAAGGGGAAAAGAGAGCTCCCCAAAAAATCACATATGATTTAGGAAGCAATCTCCTCAGAAACACTAGGAATATGTTAGGATTGAGGAAAAAAAACCAAACAACAAACCAAGAGGCTGTTCAAAATGTGGGGAACAAAAAGAAAGCTACAGTTCAGTCCTTAATTTTTGACCCGACAGCAGGAGACAAAAGTGTTAACCCTTAAATCAGGAAGCAAATAGTTAAAGTAAAAGGAAAAATACCCACACCACCAGCACATCTCCTAAATTTTCCTTTGCAGCCTAAGGCTGATCCTATTAAAAAAAAAAAAGAAAAGAAAAACAGAAAGAAAGAGAAGCGATTTTGCTTATCCTTTCCTCACACACCTAGCAGCCACTTCTGGGTTTAAAATTATTTATTTATTTACCTCCCCCTTCCTGAGCAAGGCCCTTATTTTCTCATTTAGTTCGACACAGATTGTCCTCCTGGAATGACCTTTTTTTCCCTTTCTCTCTCTCCTCCTCTCCTTCTTCCTCCCCCCCCTGCTCCTCGCTGCCTCCAGGCCATTGCCCTCGTGCCAGTAACTAGATAACACACTCTATCAGAGATTTTTTAAAAAATCATTGCAAAGGCACTAGGGCTGATAGTGGCATCAATCCTAGCCTGACACCAGCTCGGGTCAACCATTTATCTCTTCACATTGCCTGTGGTTACTGTGGAGGCCATCTTGGTTCTCTACATCTTAACAACCTTGCAGATGGTTCCTCTCTCTGCTCCGATAGCATCCGCACCCCAAAGATTGCCCTAGTGGTTTCATTTTTATTAGGTTATTATGGACTCCTCCATTTACTTTCTGTGAGGCTTGCAGGTCGTGGTTGGTTTTGTTGTGTTCCCCATCTGAAAATAGGGAGCATGAAGATGCAAGGGTGGGCTGGCTAGGCTGCTGAAAGTGCATATTTATGAAAAATACACATACAGGATTTTAGAAGAGTTTCATCTAGTCCCTCTCCTGACATCCCGTCCTGTGCAACATGGTTATTTTGGGGTATGTACATTGCCAAAGCACCCAGCAGCCCTAAGCAAAGCCCAAGATACCATAGCATCAGGTTGTATCAGGATGCTCCCTAATAAATTGTAGTCAAAGCAAAGTAATCCTCTGTGAGATGTGATCATGATGGCCAAATAAAGGGATCTGAGCATTTACAGTCTCTAAAGGGATACACAGCAATGAAATACCGTATTTTGTTAAACCTCTCCCTCAACTTGAGAAGAGGGGAGCTGTTCTATTAACATCTACAAAAAATCCCCAAACAACTACATAGGAGGGTGAAGAGGGAACACCATTCTGAAACACCCTTCAGCATCCACCTCTACAAAAGAGTGATGCAGGGTGGGAAGCACAAGTCTGAAAGCCCCATCTCTATTGTGCTAGGACTCATTCACGGGCTCCCACCCAGGCTAGGATGGATCTGTGTTTGCAGGCAGCACATTTCACTCATACATTTCTCAAATGACTGTAGTGGGGGTTACAGCAAAAGGGAGCACTGGAGAAGACAGAGAGAGGATTGTTTGTCCTTTCTGGCACTTTTTGGTGCTTCGGGAAAGAAAGGACAATATAGGAGAAGAAGGGTAGGTGGAAGTGGACAGCCTAAGGACACTAAAGGAACAGAGTGTAGGAATGACAGTACATCAGGGCTGTGAAGGAAAAGAAGCCTGAAAGACATTACTCCACCTCCACCTTTAGGCATTGGTATCCTACTGAAATTACTGGATTCTTTTTTTTACAGTTGGACTTCTTTCAACCAGAACCATTCTCTGATTTGTTTATTTATTTAAACAGAAGATACTTAAAACACATCTGACCATAGACTGGAAGCCTGCACATGTCTACAAACAGAGGCAACCAACTCTAAGCCCTTCACCCTCAACAATGCACCCATCAAACATCCAGGAGAGCTTTTTATGCTCCCTAGAAAGCTGTCAGAGAATTACCACCTATATAGCATACCAAATATCTTCATCAGGCAGAATTATCTCACCTCCTTCCTCACGTCCAAATACTGTGCCATCTAGAGAGATGGTAAATGGGAAAATATGGGCAAATAAGATGGAAAGGAGTTATTCTAAGATCTGCAGAGGAATCCAAGGGATTTGGAGAGCTAGTTCTGGTTACATTAAGTGGAAGTAGAGCAGCAAGAGTCTCTTAGGTGACTGTGCATGTCTTAGGCACAGCCTTTGTGGGTTTTTTTCCTTTCTTTTCTTTTTTGCTGAGAAGCGAACAAAGCAGTTATCCTGGTATCAATCACCAAGCTAAGAATTCACAGATCCTCAATACTCTAAGCTACTTCTTAAATCTCAAGACCTTCCCTTAATGCCCTATTTAAAAACAAACTAAAGGCAGCTCAGCATAGCCAGGCAGAGCCATAATCCAGGATGGCGTTTTTATCTAGCATGTTATTTTTTATTAGCCTCCTATTTCTTAATAAGGACCCCTCGAGGGTTGGGTTGTGGAGAATTCACTAGCAAACCAGCTCAGCTTCCCTACAACTGACTTAATATACACGGCATCTGCCCTCCGACGAACATTATATCACCCATCTGGGCCAGAGGAGGAGGGGGAGTGGGAGCAGGGAAACACTGCTCAGACAGCATGCTTGCATGATGATTAGGTCTGGTCCAGTGATCCGGAATAATAATCTGAAGGCTCACTAAGCATAATGGGTTCGGAGACATCCGAGTCCAGTGAAACCTTCCCATGAGCATCCTTTCCGTGTGTTATCACTGTGTTTTGCATGTCTCATCAGTGTCACGGTAGCTGACATCTCATTATGCAGCCAAGGTGGAAGTGGACAGGTACTGAGTGAGCATTGGAACTTTTCTTTCCCCTTTTATTATTTAATTCATATCTTCCCATTATCCAGTGTATCGTGAAACTGTGAACTAATTAAGTCCTGTGGGATATACAATCATTGCTGGATTTTATTTTTTTTTCCATTTTTTTTCCCCTCCTCTCCTTTTGGTAGGCTAAATTGCATTATATACCAATATAAAAATAATTCTGTAACTCTTCCAGAGATAATAATGGAGCAAGTTACCAACACTAATGATGCTGAATGCAACAGAGGGGGCCAAGGCCTACTGCTTACTTCACGTGACCTAATTAAGCAATATGGGGTAAAATACTTCAAACACAAAGTGAGGCAAGGGCCTGCATCAGTTTCTAAAGAAAATTACAAAAGCTATACTTTGGGGGATGGCAGGACACAAACCAGACCCCAGGAAAACTCCAAGTTGGTCAACTCAAATTTTATCAAGTCAGCCATGCAACTCACAGATCACCAGCCAGAAACTTGAAACTCCCAGAACATTTGAGGGTCCTCTAAATTCAAAACTGAGCCCAACTCAGATTGTAACGGGGTAAGCGACAGCTCAGAGACCAGATTTGAAGGGACAAAATTTAAGCGATGGATATCGTGTCATCTTCTGATCTGCTGAGGATCCTGCCCCAGGGTTCAGTCAAACAGCAAATTCAAGTGACCAACTTAAGGAAGAAGAATGTACAACATGAATAGGACAGACAGCATTTAAAAAAAAAACAAAACACCTTCTAATTTTTGATGATACCTACAGCCCAATTTTCAAGAAAAGTTACTTAGAAATCAGAAGGGGAAGAGATTTCTTCTCTGCAGAATTAAGCTTAGCTATCACAAGCAGATTATGCAAAAATTAAGGTATCTAGAGTTAAGATCTTAATTTTCATTAAAATAGCTCTTTTCCTAATTTATCAGGGGGGAAAAAGGGGGGAGGAAAAAACGCACCTGCAAGGAATGTGTATCTAGGTATAATGATCTTCTAGTTCTTGGAGTTTCTGTATATTTAAGACAATAAAAGAAGCTCAAAGGACAACTGCCTCATTAACTCATTGAGAAAGAGCATTTGTGGTGTTTGCTAATCTCTTAAAATAATTTTCTTGTGCTTGATGTACACGTGCACTTGCAATTCAAGCAGACAGTGAGGAAGAAACTCTGGTAATACATACAATATATTCTGGATGTGACCAGAAAAATGGGGGACTGGGTCTAGCAACACGCTGTTAGTTAAAACCAAACTTCAATGGCTAAGGGCTGACTCCTGGATGAGTTACAACAGCCATTAAATGCCATTCTTAGTAAAGGTGACAGACAGGTCAGGGTGAACTTATTGTCTGGATACTGTTCTGCAGAGTCACAGAATCCCAGGGTGGGAAGGGTTGGAAGGGACCTCTGGAGATCACCTCATTCAAATCCTGCCAGCTCCAGCAGGGTCACGCAGAGCAGGGGACCCAGGATCACAGTGTCCAGGCAGGTTTGGAATCTCTCCAGAGAAGGAGACTCCACAACCTCTCTGGGCAGCCTTCATCTCCTTCAGAGGAAAGAAGTCTTTCCTTATGGAAAGGCAAGAGGAAAATCGACTTTTTCCAGGTCAAGTTTCCTGCTGGTCAAAGGTGGCAGATCAAACTGATGGACATGCCCCTGCTCTCACTGTACACTGGGATCCTTATGCATGGATGTCTGATTGATGTTGCCAAGTCATGCCTGTGACCTATACATAGCACACCTGCTAAAAACATCATAGAAATACAGACCTAGAAGAGATCACCAGCTCATGGAATTTGGTTGCCTGCTGCTGGGGATATCCTGTCATCCAGCCTCTCTCATATACCCACCATGCTCCTTCCCAGGCATCCTTGGAGTTTCTGCCCAGAATCCTCTCACCAGGAGACTGATGTAAAACTTTGTCATACTTACAGTCAACATTCACCTCATCTCCAACCTACCAAATCCCAACTTATCACATTGAACTCTATAATTTTAAGAATTATGGATGGGTGCTATTAGGTGTCTTATAAAGAATGAAGAAAAAATTACTTCACTCTAAAGCTTAGACAAGCTTTCTTAGAGTTCTTAGAACCAGCATTTTAAGTGTTTGGGTTTGGTGTTTTTTTTTTTTTAAATTTAATTTCTGCTCTGAAATCAGATTGTTCCCTTTTCTTGCCAGTGCCCCATCCATGTTCTTGATAATTCAAACCTCTGTCAGCCTTTCTACAACGCTGACTTTTTACTTCCAATGCCATCTTGGAGCTAATCCTGCTCCATCTCTCCTCCAACACTCTCACAAAGCCCAGCTATGCTAAGAAACTGCTGAGTTTTAAGCCTACCCAGGCATCATTCAGCTGGCAGAAGAGTAGTTAGCAAACAAAACACTGAGCAGTGTAGCTGTGCTGAGAACAGCTCCGGATCAGGCCCATTTTTTATGAAGTGCTTTGAGATCCTTGCATGAGAGTACAATAGAAGTGCCAGATGTTATTATAAAGAGATGCAGCCCCATTACTTGTACACAGAGCCGTGCTGCCTGCTAATAGCACCATTATCCTAAGGCACGTGGTGCTATTAATGCATTTCACTGCTTGGTGCTGAACCTGGGGACCATTATTTCCACTGGAAAGGTAAGGCCAGTTCACATGACATGATTTAAACCTCTACAGTGAAGCATGCATATGCTGCACCAAGTCGTAAATCTTAAGAGGATGCTGTCAGCTAGAAAGGGACCAAAATTGAAACCATTTATCTGAACTCCCCACCCATCCACCTCTGCTCACCCAGGCCAGTTTTGGGAAGAGGGATAAAATGATTCCAAACGTCCGCTGAGTTCCTTAAGCAGCAACAAATCCCAGATCTAAAAGCACTGCTGGTTTCATCCTGCCCTCCCCAAATGACTTCATTCATTCAGGACACTTAGGACTTCCTCAATTTTCTCCACTCTGAGCAGAGAAACGATGGCAAGGACAAACCTCACTAATTCTTCCTAATCTTGTTCCCACCTGAATCAAAAGACAACCTGTCATCTCATCACTGGGCCTATAGGACCCACAGCACACCTGAGGTGTAGGTCACAGCCAGCAGTAGGTAACAGCTTCTGTACACTGCAGCCTGTGCTTCAGGGGGTAGAGGTGCCCTTATCACATGTGGGAAGAAAAATATGAATGGATGGAGTAGTTACCATTTGATCTGACACTTGCCTGAGCACTTCCCTTCACTGGCCTTCTGCAGATGCCCATTAGTAAATTTTTTTTTGGCTTGGTTTTCTCCTTAGCTGTGCCTGTTTCTGGTAGTGGAATTAACAAGGCTGCCTAGCAAAGGAGCACTAACAGGTGAAAGGTTACATGTGACATTCCTTCACAGGCCATGGACAGACTTAACAGAACAATCAAGCAATTGAAAATAAGAATACTCAGCTGCAATAGTAACATACATGTAAGAGAGATTTGCAGGGTAAATATTCAGAGACTCTTGGTAAAAGTTCTAGAACCTGATGCTAGGAACATAATAAAATTATTCTGCCAGGACACTGCAGCTACTTCTGGAGTGAGGTGGCAGAATAAGGGAAATGTCATTGCAGTTAAAAAGTCCCATGGTAGCTTTAGCATCAATGCTGAGCAAGTGAATTTCAGTTTCTCACTAAGAGTATGATAATTCAATAGATAAAACCAGCTTTTTTTTTTTTTTTATCATAAGTCAGGTGTGTAACTCTTCCCACTTGCACCACTCTGTATTTGGCAGGTCTCTACCACTTCTCAGGAGATGCTTATTTAAGAAAGGATGGTGACAAAAGGATATTTGACCAAATACCCAGTCCCCTAAATTTCTTCTCACAGGAGGCACAAGCCAGTATTCAGCTCAACACCTCAAAACTCTGTAACACCGTGAGGACTCTGAAAAGGACAGTTTGGGTTTGCAATGAACATTTTTAGATTTAGAGCCCTACAATGATGTCACTTCAGAGTCATAGCTTTCTGTCTTCATAGCTTTTTACTTTTTGCATGTCTGTCTTCTTGCTCTACCCCCATAGCCCTGGGAAGACTGTCCCATTTTACTTCAGACACTGAAGAGGAGCAAAAAACAAACGTAACCAGAGCTGCACAAATGCTGAATGTTAAGTCTCTGCCAGAGAGATGAAAATCTTTATCTCATGGTTAAGATTTCTGCTCAAGTAACGGAAAATAACATTTTTAGAAGAGACTTTGCATTTATATAAAAAAGAGAGTGTTAAAAAAGACATACATAACCCAGAAAATAAGGTAAATCTCATTTATGTCTCATAAAATACATGATTAACCATAGTTAACCATTAATTCAGCTGCACTGCATTAGAACTGCTATTCAAAGTTGGAAAGCATTTAATATTATATATTGCTGCTGCTCAGCCTAAATTGTTTTGGGTTGGGTTTTTTTTTTGTCCCCTTTAAATGTACACAATATTACAAATTTAATTTTAAGCTGTTTGAATCAGTCTGTAAAAAAGATTTGATTATACCTGAGTGTTCTGGCCCCAGTTTTTCCGTATCTCAGTAATCTTGGCGGTAATTGGCTGATTAGCTCCCTCACACTCCATCTCTGCCTCAGTTTCCATGGTAATGTTACAGGAGCTATTATAGATGAGAACTTCATCTCTTTCCACTTTAGGGCTGAAACGAGAAGGGAGGTTAAATGGGGTGTCATCAATCTTAATGAAATGCAATTATTTTTACTCTTATTAATCATTGCAAGCCATTAGCTTGTGGCAACTCCTGGCCACCATTTGTCAAACTTTGCAAATTTCTGTAATTTTGTTTCCATTCTTTTATTGTTTATTTGTTTTCCCCCCCTTTATCTGCACACACTCAGGATGAAAACACATGCAGTAAATATCTTTCAGTGATGCCTTCCTGCTTCCCCAAACTATTAGAAACAGTAGCAAATGCCATTCTAGGACCACGGCAGAAAGAAAAGTGCAGACAACAGCAAGGGAATCAGCAGTGTTAGGATCAAAGATGGACTCCTACATGGAGTAGGGTTTGTTCATGTCTCCCCCCTCCCCATCTTACTCACACTTAGCAAGAGGGAATGAATAACTTGCAAGCTCCCTAGGGCAAGTGGAGAAATTGGAAAAACCACACAACTGGCTAACTGGTCCCTAATTCCAACTGTGAAAAAATGAGCTCATTTAGGGGTTCCAATTCCTGCTACCCAGCTGATTGCAATGATGCTTTGTTGCTAGCATTGGAACATTAACTTAGTAAATTAATTAAACTTACTTAACAGCCCAGACTAAGCAGATTCGATATATGTGCCAGTTATACCAACAGACATTTGCTCCGAAGCCTCCCCTTGTGTAGGGGAAAGAAGCAATAGAAAAGGTGGTGGGGAGTAATATTTTTTTTCCTTGGTCTTGCTGCTGTCAGCTGCTGACTTTGGTGGTGTTTCCTTGTGGGGAGCTATAGGATCCTACATCCCTCAAAACAAGGAGAAAACTTCCAGATTTACTTCTACAGGCCTTGGAGCAGGACAGGATGGTCCACTTTTCATACTTTCTTTGGCCATTGCTCCTTCTTCCTCCACTCCCCACCCCATCATCAGACACACACTTGGAACTTGTTGGAAGGAGAGCAGAAAGGAGATGAGTTCTGGCAACAGCGACGTGGCTCAGAAATTACACCATGTTTCTGAATAGCTAAGGACAGAGTTCATAACTTGATTTACACAACCAAACAGAGGATCATGCAGGTAATCCCAGGATTGTCAGAGCTCTTCAGGATCCTGAAAGGCCCATGTACATCATTTTCTAAAGTGTCAAAGTCAGGAGCCTAAGTTCTACCAAAATTGACCCCATTGGAAAGGCAGAACTCAGAGCTTTGCTGGGAGCATGGCTATCAGGATGGTTTGATGAACCTGAATTTTTCAAGCCATGCTGAATGTGGCAGCTCACTGCAGAAACAAAGATTTGCTCTGACAGTGAATTTGGGGGGGAACAGGATTTGTTTTGTTGCCCTCTTTCAGGGTTAAAGTGTTCAAGGCAGCAGTCACATTAGAACCTACAAAAAAACCCCTAAATAACCAAAAACCTTCTGCAAGTAGCTGAAGCTTTTTAACAGTCAGTTTTTATTTCTATATTTAAATGAACCTTTCCCTCTGCTGTATCAATAATCAAAAGCCAGCCGTAGGGAACTGCGCCTGCTTTTGATAGCGACACTTTGAGAACTGCTCTTGTCCTGTACAATAATTCAATGGACTGGGATATCTTTCAAGACTACAGAGTACTACTTTCAAAATGCTACAAGAAAAAGCTGCATCTTTTAAATACCCAACTGCTCTAAAGGCAGAAGATGGTTGTTGTTGGCTAGATGAAGGGTGTGGGCACAATTTGCCAGGTGCTGAAGTCAGTGCAAGGGCCTTTGAGTGGTTGTTCACATCTGTTTTAACAAAAGTTAACAAGCTTTGCTGGCAGGCAAAGAGCCAATTCCTCCCTGTCCTCTAGTAACTGCATCCCAAAACCCTGATGCTGGCAAACTGTTAACAAATTACTGTGTTTATAGGAAATGCAAAGAAAGAAGGGGTGACTTATTAAAGGGAATTCAGGGATGTATCTTGGTACCAGTGTTGCTAATGGTAAGATTTGCCTCTCTTCAGGAATTACCCCAAAAGTTAATTTCTAGTTTGAACATTTTCATTTTCTAACACTTTGCTAAAATTCCAGTATTATTTTTCCATTACTAAATTAATTCTTTTCAAATTTGAAAATAATTGTCTTCAAAAATTCTGAAATAGATAATCTGGATTACTTCAAACTCTCTCTTCTTCTATTTCTCCCCAGATTTTTCAGATCAGGAAACACTTGAAATCGAGTAATTTTCTTTGCCTCTGCTCCCCTTCAGCTATTTCCAGTTTAGAAATAGTTTCACTGGAAAAAAAACATCAGTAGCCCAGGAAATTCCTCAGTAGCCCAAGTTTTAATTTCTAAGTACTAGACAAGCATGAGCACAATAGTGGGCAAAGTTATTAACAATAACAAAAAATAATTTCTTTCTGCCTAACACAGATTTTCTCAAAACTGACAAGAATTTCATAATTCTTAAGACATCTATTCCTTATGAAACCCGTGTCAAATTAGTCAGCTCAAAATCTGGTAGGAAGGAAATGACAGATTGACAGAGAGATGCTGTAAATGTGTAAATCTTTTTTTGTTTCTTTAAAAGAGAAAGAAATTATTAAAAAAAAAAAGTTTAAAAAAAAACTGTGCAACTTGTGCCTGGATGGCTTTGTTCAGCAAAGGCCATTTGATTTTCTTCCCTCAACACAGGGCGTCTGAGCTCCCTCTCATGACTCACACTGCCAGCTGTGACTTGAGGACCAAATCTTTGCAGCTCCATTGCAGCAAATGATGGGCAACACATTGAGGTGGTGTTCTAATTCTCTGTTTGGTTAGTGTCTTTTGGAAAAGTTTGCTCATCTGTTTATTCCTCGATTCAGACCTCCCTCTCACTCCTAGAAATAAATGCTCTGCAGGTATAAATCCCCACTGCTCTATTAAAGGCAACAGGACCAATTTATACTCCTGGGCAACTTGGCCTTGGATTTTCAAAGCCTGAGCCTTGAGTAAGAGTCTGAGCATCCTTGCTGAGTAAATATTTCACAGCCTGCTGAATTTTCTCTGTGACTTTTTACTCATGAAACTGCTTGGAGAGAGGAAGGGGGGAGGAGAAGAAAAAAAAAAAAAAGAGACTTCTGCTTTTCATAATGCCTAATCTTTTTCCCCATTGGCATCCACCAGATGTTGCTTTGGATCAGAAGATAAATATTAAAACCTAAGAAGGAACAAAGCAGGCTGTTTACGAGATGGATTTTCTGATGTCTCTCAAATACTTTAAAAAGATGGAAGGAAAGGAGGGGGGACTAGAGATGCTTTGATAGACACAAGGAATGAATTTCACAACCCAGCGGAGCTCTCTAGTGGTCTTGAGGCTAAATTGCTCTATTGGCATCAACTTAAGAATTAAAAATTTGCTCCTTCAGCCCATTATTTGTCAGGAGGCACATCTCCAAAAGGTGGAATACATTCTAGATGACATTGCTCATGGATGGAACCACTCAGCTGTTAGAAAGGCATAGCACTAACCTGGCAAAGAGTCCAACAAAATGCCTCTGGGGTGTGTTGATGTCCCTCAGGTGCCACTGAGGTGGGCTGTCCTCACAGACATACAGATAAGACACAGATCCTCTCTGGCGATAGGATCCCACCATCACCTGGACATCACACTCAATGAAGGTGGCTCTGGCTCCTCGGCAGTCAACGGAAGAAGGTGTCAGGCCACAGAGAATGGCCAAAGAAGCTGTAAAGACAGGAAGAAGAAAAATAAATAACCCAAAGCAGCCTACCTGCCACAGATTAAGTACTTTCTAAGCTACAGACAGTTGTCATTGTGGATTCCTGATGTGCATGTCCCAACCTCCCTTTCCGTGCATAATTTTGGGGATGGGGGTCTTCATGCAACTCCTTCAGCAACTCCTTCAACCCCTTTTGCATTGTGTGAGCAAGCATTTAACATCCTTTGTGAGCTGAGTGTCAGGATAGACCATCACCAGCCATTGGGATCTGATTTCTCTGTCCAGGAGGAGGTGACATAAGCGATTAAATACGAGCATGAACATTTCTTCTGGGGAAGACAGGCCATGGTTTACTGATCAGGCACAAGGCAAAACCCTTTTACCAGGGAGATGTGACAACTTAATATCTATCACAACTTTGCAATCCAAGAACAGCTTTCATGGAAGCATTACCACAGCTCGGAGGGCTTCTGGAATCCCATGTGAACCATCACCTTCCACCTTGCTCTGCACCTGGTCTGAGTTTGACTCCATAGGAGGTGTAATGGGAGCAGCTGCTTTTCTTTGAGGTGTATTTAAGGAATAAGTGGTGTGAACAAAATTAGGTTTTTTTATTCTAAACCCAGACAAAAGCCTTAAAAAAAAAATTATGAAGTGTCACTGAAGTTCAGATCAGTTGAAATGTTTTTTTTTTAATAATTTAAGATAGGAATACTTTAAACATTAAACCATGCTAGAGTCAAAAATGTTTCTCTCAAAACCCTGAACTTATAAGGATTTCTGGAGAATTCTCATTAACCCTGAACTAATCCAACAGTTGTAATGAACTCCTGAAATGGTCTGTGCTGTAGTATCCAAGAGTGCTCTTCAAGTATCAGAAATGCAATTGATGGGAAATTATCAGTAAAGGATTTTTGTTATTGTTGTTGTTTGCTTTTTTAAGTTCCAGTTTGTTCAAAAAGGTCTTTTTTTTGTGGGGAAAGTGTCATTGCCAATTAATGCCTTAGCTCCTAAGCAATTCTGAAAATGAGTTCTGAAGTGGTAAAAACATGATAATGCTGCATTTTCTATGCTAAAAGATTCAGCACTTTTTGCTAAAAATGATTTTTTCATATGTTTTTGAGAAGTTTATATCTGCTTAATGTTTAAGGTGGTTTTTGAAATATTAAAACATAACTTGTCATCTGCTCTCAACTTCAGGGACAGTGCTCACAATTCTTCAGTATTTTTCTTCTCTGGATTTAGAATAAGAAAAAACTTACATCTTCACAAATTTTCCAATATACTTAATCTCTTTCCTTCCCTGAACCCAGTGACAATTCTCTTGCTCAGCATCCCTTCAAACACAGTCAGACACAATCCCTGCCTCGAAGACCTACATATAAACATGAGAGAGACAAGCAATAGACAGAGGAGCCTACAGGGATGATGGCACCATGCCTATATTTTGCTTTTATTGTCCAAAAGTTATGTCTAAGCCACCTCAGGTGTTCTATAGTTCCCACAGGAGCCTTGTGTCTCCCTTGAGGATAGGCTGCCATTCCGAGGGCATTTTAAGTGGCACTAGATAGCTGTCTTTTGGCAAATAAACACCATCCAAGAGGACTAAATACTACAAAGAACTTGACTTCACAACTTGCAGCAGAATGAATTCATTACAGAAATTTTCCTGTGTGCCTTTTTTTTTTTTTCAGCCAGTAAGAGCCGGAGAACCTCTCAAAAATAGCAAAGGTGAAGGACAAGCAGTGATGACACTGCCTTTTCCTTCCTCCACACACCCACAACTGCTCTATGGACAGAAGAATTTGTGCCCCTTTTGTAATAGGGTATGACAGCTCCTTCTGCTTTCCTATTCTATTCTACTAGTGACAAAAAAGGCTGTGATAAGCTCAAATGTGTGCATGAAGAATGTACAAGCTACCTTAGGTTAATAACCAGCTAGAGCAATACTAAAGAAAGAATCAAATAGAAGAGAAAAATAGAACAGAATAGAAAGAATAGAATAGGAAGAAATGATAGAATAGAAAGAAGAATAGAGGAGAATAGAATAGATTAATAGAATATTTTCAGTTGAAAGGGGCCTACCACAATCTTCTAGTCCAACTGTTTGAACAATGCAAAGATGAATTAAAGGTAAAGGTCATATTATTAAGGTCATTGTCCAAATTCATCTTAAGCACTGACAGGCTTGGAGCATCGACCATCTCTCTATGAAGGCTGTTCCAGTGTTTGACCACCCTCTGAAGGTGGGCGGTGAAAGGAAGATTAAATTCACATTCCAGTTTCAGGAAAAACAACAGGTTACTGAGCTAATAAAAAGAGGCTTTGGTTTTCTTTTGTGGTCTTGAAAAGGAGATGGCAGATTTTTCCTGCATAGAAAAAGAGCTGAACCCTATTTTAGGTAGAATGTTATAAACAACCCACAGGATATCAGAACGTGAATATTTTCCTAGGTACCTTGTTGGTGTCATTGTAGCCTGGCTAATGTAGCCCACCAGAACATACTTTTTCTTAGAGCTCAGCAGAGGAACAGCCTGTCATCCTCTGGATACCCCAACATGTTACGTGGCAATCGGGGATTTCTGATGTGCTCTTGTGCCACCATCTCTATGTTACATGACTGTAGGAACACAAGGCCTTGCATTCTGCCAACTGCTGAAATAATTTTTAAGTCAAACCAGGCAAACAAAGCTACTCATTTATAAAATCTCAGGTAAAGAGCATGGTTACAAAAGGTTGTAAAGAGATCAATTGAAGCAAAATCCAAGAAAATCCTGCTTAATCTCTATACCCCGGAATGAAACCTAGGACTGCTTTCTCCCTGTCAGGGGGAAGGAAGGAGGCATCTCACCTCTAAACCCTAGAGCTGCTGTCCATCTGATGGAGATACCACTCTTTGAGAAGTCCATTTCTCCTTCCTTCCTTGGGGATCTCTGAGGTACCTCCTATTCCCCTGCCCACAGAGGATTTAATATCTCCTCTTAGTTAGGAAGAAGTCTTGGCCTTTTATCGCCCTTCCTCTGATCATTAGATTGAAATCTCCCTTGTTATTTATTACTGGTGTTGTTACCTTTTGCCACAACTGTAACAAAACCCAGCAACTAAAGATTGCAACACACTTTGTACATCCTAAAAGGACAGTCTGCCCATTCTGGGACACAATACTTCTCCCTGCTTAATTGACTAGTATTCAAACCCCAGAATGAAGCTTCTTTATGCTTTGCATTCCCTATAAAAATAAAACCTGCTAATCACATGTAACACAATCCCATCACTGAGATGAATGCATTCACCCCATTACAGCTTCTCTTTTGAGATCAGACACAACGGCAGCCAAATCTCTGCATGCTGGTAAGGGGTTAGGGACCGAGTGCCCTCAACCCTGTCTTTGAGGGATACTCTGGCTTAAGCCAGGACCCTGGGATGCTCAGTGCAAGGGCTTTGTTCTGGGTCACTGTTTAATAACAACTGCCGGACATGTGATGAGGCTAAAACCTCCAGGAGGTTCCAAGGGCAGCTGCAGAATGATTGAACAACTGCCTGCAGAGTCCCAGTGCCAAACCACACGTCCCCAGTTAGCCACTGCTCACAAAATGGACTGCAGAGCGTAACATTAACATGTGCTTAGCAGAGAAGACAAAGGCTAAAAAAAAAATAAAAAAAAAAAATTAAAAAAAAACATAAATAAAGAAAATAAAATTTAAAAAATGGAGTGGAAAAGAGAGACCTGTTAAGGTCATCCAGTCCAACCTCAGCCTATGAAGAATTGCTCCCTAGGAGACATTCATTTCTCACAGCTGAGTTTCAGAAGTCCCAAGAGGTGACTTTGCAAGCATCTATTCCACTGCCTGATAGATCTCACTGTCAGAATGTTCCTGCCATGTAATCAATATGCATTTTTTTTTCCCCCTCTTTCTTAATTTCATTTCCAGCTTTGAAAGAGAGAAGGGACCATTTGAAATTTTGGGTTTGATCTCCACAATAAACATCAGAGGCCCTGGCTTCTACTGGGGTCTCAGTTGCCAGAACACATCCTCTTCATACCTTCTGCATTTACTCATAGAAAACACCTCACTTCCCTGGCTGTGGTCCCCCTTGGTCCTAGCTCAGTGCATCTCCTCGGTACCTCTGCACTGCTGCATCCCAATCTCATTTGTCTCTCCCTTCTTGTCCCATTTGAAGAGCCCCACCACATGAAGGCTCATTTCATTTCTAGCCTATAATCTAAATCCTCTTCCCTAAACATCCACTTTTACCAGAGCAACCTGGCTAACAATAGTTCCAGGACTTGCTAACAAAGATCCCAAAAGCTGTTCTATCAAAGCCCTCATGCCAGGCTTGTTACTCCATGCACGCTGATGCAACCAGGCAAATCAGACTCAGGTTCTTGGTTCTTTTCTGCAGATGGATCTCCTTATCAGTTCATGTCCTTTTAAAGGTGTCCTCTTTACTCTTACACACAATCTTGGCTACTGGCTTACTGCAAAATGTGCATATGGTACCTTCCTAATATCACCTAATCAGAATATTCAGGTTTTTTCTCACCTGCCTCAAGCCTCCTGCCACTCTTCCCATCTTTCACAGGAGCACAGTGCAATCCCACAGACATTACCATGCGTTCTGTAAATTTAACCTGAGCTCTACAGAATCCACAGCTGTATTTGCACTCATCAACAGCACTGACACGAGCAACAAAGCAAGAACAAGAGAAGGGGAGAGCTCTCGGGATCAAGCCAGTTATCTCCTAACCAGTCCTTTAAAAACTTGTAGATTGGGGTTTTTTTTGTTGGTTATTTTTTTTTTTTTCACTGGAAGAGAATTCAGTTTTGTTAAATTCATTTAATTTTGTTAAACTTTAAGGGCAGAAATCAAATTTTAACTCTGTTCTGTCTTGATCTTTCTGCAGCTTGCAAAAGAGAGCACTTTTCATAAAACAGTCCAGGCTTGCATTCCTGGTCCCTCTGCTCTGGATTGAGCATATTTCAGTACTTAGTGTGCCCAGCTCTTGTCAGAGATCAAACCAAAACCTTGCTGCAACCCCACTCAACACCCATTCCCAAAACAAACCCCGTGGGGCAGGCTTATGGATGGAACCCACCGAGAAAAGTGGTTCCTCGTGTCTTAGAAAACTCCTGTTCAATGGGAAAGAAGTCACATTTCCTACCTGCAGAGCCTTGCCCTATGGATTTGATCATCTGAGTTAGCTAGATAGACCAGTTGGGGATTCCCACGTGAACATCTCTAGACTTAAGCAGGCCAGACACAACATGACCTAGTGCTGAAACCCCAGGGCAGCGAGCTGCCACCTGACATCCTGCAGTGCCAGAGGGGAGGCATTTCTGCTTCACAGCATGCTACAACAGAGGAAATGCAGCTTGAACTCTTCACTTCTCATCACTCGGTCCTTGAGCAACGCCGGGAAATGTCAGACAAGCATCCAACCCGGCCGCACCAGCCTCTGAATTGCAGGGGCCCTGGAGCACCACAGACCTATCCCTCCCAACTCCTTCACGGCTCGTGGGCCAGCATCCCTGAAGTCACTTTGCCACCCCTCCCACGTGGATGAAGCTGTGAACGAAAGGTCTGAGCACTGGATGTGCGAATGCCAAGTGGCAAACTTCCCCAGGCTAACAGCAGCACGTAAACCATGAGGTGAGACTAGACAGACTAACTGCACTTAGTAAGTCTACTCATGCCCTAAGTGGTGTGCGTGTGGGGTGTAAACCCTTATATATTAGGGGAAACAATGTCTGGGAAGTATCCTTCTTTATATACAGGTTAACCAGTGCCACATGTAGATGTGTCCAGGCTGAATACACCCATCCTGGGGAGTACAAATAACCTAGCAAATGCTCAGAGATTTAAGCAGCCTGCTAAGCATGTTAGATTTTTTTAATGGAAAAAAAAAAATAATAAATCCTATAAATACTCCACTGACAGAGAAACAATTTTGCAACTCAACTGGTGAGATTTGCAAGGCTGCACACTGCAAAATGGGAGGCAGGGGAGGGAGAGGTTGACCTTGTAACCGCCTGCAGAGCAATAGTGCCCGTGTCCCTTTGGTTAGCGAGGCAACGCATCCTTCCCCTCCTCTCTCCAGAAAGGCAACCAGCAAGCAATCCGCATTCGCATGCTGACATCTAGTGTCAGCTACACACATCGCGGGCCTCCCTGCAAGACGGTTTTTCCCCAGGCTCCCTCTGCCGCCCACCACTCTGTGACTTTTAATAATGTTATTAATGTTTGCACAGTTTGGATCAATTTGATTACATTTTATTCTGCCATTCTTCCTGCAATAACCAGACTTCCCTGTTTTTTTATGCTCTGATTTTTTTTGTCTTTCTTTTCCCCAGTACTCTGGCATCATGTCTTTTCTCTTGCTGAAATCATAATAATAAGCAGGTTGGCAGACTGTGCCTGGATCTTGTTTTAAACAAACAAAATTGAGGCCTTACAGCTTCTCAGTGTTTCTTTTTAAGTGCTTGTGCTTGGGTTTTAAAGCCACTCTTTTTATTTATTTTTTTCCCTTCCATCTTTTCTTAGTATTCCTCATGGGTGAGAAAAGGACTTGTTCAAAATGACAAGAGCAAATTTAGCATTTTGGAATAAGTGAGGCTCAGGAGGACACCTGGATGTCTCTTGTCCCAGTCCTTGCTCAAAAGGATGTTAAATTTCACACTGAACAGGTTTCTCAACAACTAATTAGTCACCTCCTTACTCTTTTGACAATGGAGATCCCACAGACCTTTGAGCAAAACCTTGGCAATTCACCCTGATGGACACTCACTGCCACCTTTCTTCCAGGTCCACAAAGGATAAGATGCTGTGGATCTTTGGTCACCTGGATGATGGATCTCTGGATGGCCACAGAACAGCAAATGTTTCTGTAGGTCTCAGGATGCTCTCCTATCCTCAGAGCTATGAGGGGAATGAAGTGTTTTGTGACCAAGTATCACAATGCTGCAGCACCAAGGCAGGTGCTCTGTGCTTAGTGTTTGGAGAATGGCATATGTCTCAGGGTGAGATTTAAAAAAAAAACCCAAAACTTAAATCCTGTCTCTTGTGGATCTTAGGAGCCTAATTCTGTGCTGCCAGTAGGAGAGGGAGGAAACACACCTTGTCCTAGTAAATTCCCATTTTAAAGAGTTTCCTCCAAAACTGAAGCAGGGTTATTTCTGTCTTCAAGAGAGCTGGAGGTCATAGCATCATTCCCTGCTGCCTCTCTCCAGTTAAGGAGGATGCTCCATCCATGCATGATCCCATCTTCCTCTCAAGAAGTCAAACCCTCATCTCCAGCTTCCCAAAGATATGAACTGGTCATAGTACATAACTTGTTCACCCTCCCAGTTATTCACCCTTTTTCCACCACTGACCTGCCCCACCATGAAGCCAAAACACAAAACGTATGGAGCCACAGTAGAAAAGCTCAAGTACCCAACCCTGCAGCACTCACAGATGCTTTGAGACAGTTTTCCCAAGGAATAGCTGCAACAAGGAACTGCTGATGTTGTGCACATCTCATACACAGCCACAAAGCATGGGTAGCCACAGGCACACGGTGGATTAAGTCCAAAGCCCATAGCCCATGACCACTGACCCTAAAACTCTCTCTGATAGCAGCTGTATTTGGACTGAGCTCAAAAACCAGAAGCCAGTGCTGTGGTGGCTCCTCTCCTTTCATGAGGGCTGCTGCTGCTCTCTCTTTAGGAGGTATGATACACACTGGGACCCCCCACACACTTTTGGGGGGTTGAGACAAGTTTTTAGGGGATAATTTTAACACGATGCCAGGTTTTGTGTCTTAACTGACCATGTAAGCGTGGGGCAAGGCAGTGCAGGTCAGTCATCGTTGTGTCACCCAACAGTCCACACTCGGTGCCACAGACTGTGACTGAAGTCTTCTCTGGAGAAAACCCAGTTCCATGCAGGTAAACTGCTCCTCCATTCAAACCACCTTGGAAAATAGGATTTAAGCCAGCTGTCAATAAGGATGTTGTTTTGAAGTCATAATTTTTGCTCTCATGCCAAAAAAACCCACCCCAGATGCTCACACTGCACCCCACAGAGGAGCTGCAACAAAGCTTCATGACTTACCCCAGTTGTGATGCACAGCTGTCACCACCAACTCAGAGGTGAATGTCAGGTTGGAAGAAGCCCAGCCCCTGGGGACATCCATGCCCAACACAGGGTACTTGCCAACAGGGAGCAGAGGAGCCGAGCACTGCAAAGTAGAGCGAGTGATGGTAACACCACTACAAGCAAAGTCTCCAACAAATACATTGATGGTGTCCATCTCTGTGACCCGTGATACTGTCATCGTTAAAAGGAGGCCAGTTGCAACAAGTGAGAGGAAAGCTGGAGTAAACTCCTCCTTGTAACTTATTCTTCCAAGGTAAGAGAAGATGCCATCTACTTTTAGAGTCAAAGCCCTAGTGCCGTTACCTGGAGGCACTGTGCACTGGATAGCTACACAGGTGACACTGAGAATGGGGCATGGGAGATAATCAATGAAAACAGAAGTCATTCTCTTCCCTCTCAGTGCCAAGCCTGTTAAGGTGAGCAGGCCTCCACCGCTGGTACTGAAGTTAGAGGGATAAAACTGGTACACTCGAGGCAGGATGGTTAGAATGCTGGACACGTTTCTGAAGCAAGCTTGCCCGCTTTTGTTGTTGGATATGGAAATGTTGTGCTTCCCTGGGGCAAGGCAGTCTGCCTGGCACTTGATGCTGGTCTCATTCCAGAAAGTTAGCTTGCAGACAGCCTGGCTATTCAAGTGTACCACGGGGCTCTCAGTTGGCCATGCCAACCTCTGTCCTTTGATCATCACATTGACAAATCTCCCACTGGTCTCCCAGGCCACCAAATCTACAATGGGGGTCCACTGTTCATGAAGGTGCAGTTGACAGTGTCCGAGGCAGACACTGCTGATCCCATTGACAGTCACTGTCACATTAAGAGCCCAAGATGCCTCAGCCAACCACTGATAGGGCAAAGGATGAGCTCCTGGAAGGACAATACAACTAATGGCACCATCATCAGAGCTCTGGATCTCACAGGAATAATTACTCTCCAGATTGACGTGTACCAAATTCCTCCTGGATTTCAAAGCAATACCAGTTATAGTGAGTAACATCCCGCCACAGATTGATCCTTGGGATGGGTCTATGGAGGTTATCTGTGGAGTTATCGTAAGGTTTTGCAGTCTTGCTGCCACATGAGCATAACCTAGCTCCCTCTGGATAACCTGGATGGGGAAAGTTCCAGGTTCCAGTCTCTTCAGTGGAAAAGAGCATTGATAAAACACTGCAGAGTTGTTGCCACGTTGAAATTCCAGTTCACATTTACTGTGTCCAATCTTAGCCACAGATCTAGAGATGTTTATCCCCTGGAAGCTCAAGAGCAGGCTGCTGTCTGTGATTTCCATTTCAATGGCAGTAATCAGAGGAGTTGATGCTCTTTGATAACTAAAAGTAGTGTTCCTTTTTGCAAAGTGAGCATGTTCAAGGGACCTATTGCAGATGACTACATTTACTCTGACAGAGATGTCTTGTGAATCTTCATTAAACAGATTAGAAACTGGTGGGGTCAAGCACCAAACTGTCTCTTCAGCCAAGCGAGTAACCACACAGGTTTGCCTGTCCATTGAAACAGAAACCAGAGCAGGATTTTGGCTAAAGCCCACCCCAGAAACTGTGAGCAGTGTTCCACCTAGAAGAAAACAAAGGAGGACATTATATACAAGAAAGGAATTAGCCAGACTGAAAGGAAGAAGATATTGAGCGCTTTTTTTGGAACAAGACAGCTAGAGATAATCATAGCATCATTAAGGTTGGAAAAGACCTCTGAGATCATCAAGTCAACCCCATGCCACCATGACCACTAAACTACTAAATAATAATAGCCATGCATCAGGATAATCCTACGAGGACAAGAGGCTAAGTTATCAGGTATCCAGTGACCTTCATGGCAGTGAATTATGGTAGAAAGCCATCACAGAACCAGAAGCTGCTGCTGTGAGAGTGCCTCTGAGAGGAAACAGGATGAAAAATGGGAAATGGGACTGTCTGCACAGGCAGGTGGGGAGATGGCAGAGATGGTTTGATCCTGCTCTGTGCAGGGAAGCAGAGTGCAGTATGACTGCTTTCAAACAAAAAGCCAGAACTTCAGATCTTCACCTCCACTCTTCACTTCTGCCTGGGCTTTCAGGTAGAGTGCCGGGTTTGCCACGCACTAATGGTTACCTGCCCTTGAGGAGTTCACTGACTTCACTGACCAGAAAAGCTGATACACTGATGAATGCTTCCAGCTTCAAGCCCTCCCCTACTTTTATGCTCCCAGTCTGCACCATTTAAGATGGGTAGAACAGCAAGAGAAAAGCAGTTCCTCCTCCACTGTCAAAGGCAACTCTGACCAGAGCTTCCCATGCATGGGCTGCAGGTAGTCAAGGCAGTCTGCTTCCCCCTGGCATGGCCTGGATGTTTTCATTCCCTAAGCATCTACTTATGACCACAGAAGACAATGGTGAATGGGTAAACAAACTCTTGGTGTGAATCAAGAGGGTCATTGATGTGGAAAAGCAGCTCAGGAAGAGTTAGACACAAAGGTATGACCTCCAGCTGGAGCTGTCCATGTGTCTAGTGTCAGCAGAAGGAAGCCCATCATAGAGAGCTATTGTTGTACATTGCTCCACTCATAGAATCTTCCTCAGGCATCCTATTTTTGAGTCATTCTGGAAGACATGCTATCTTTGGGCTGAGCCAGTTGTTCTAGGACACAGCACTGGTGTCTCTGTCTCCATATTAACAGGAGAGCAGCAGCCTTAGGAGGCTCTGCTACCACCCTGACCACTGAGAGTAGGTGCTAGTTATCTGGAATAAGCATGAATCCTGATGTCTGGATTTCAACACAGCAAAAGCAGTGGTATCTGCACTGCCTCACAGGATGCTGAGAATAGGGGCAGCACTGCAGAAGCAGCAGTCTGGATTTTAGGAAACGATTATCAGAAAAGTGCAAACCCTCTGCCATTCCCAGCCTAATCTCATGCTTCCAAGCCCAGAGTCCAGATGAAGCCTCTCTCTGTCTTCCTTTAGTTTGAAATATTCCCAGTGGCCTGCCTCGCTTCGGCCTCTTCATCCATTAAGCTCATGCCCTATCTTTTCCATGATCTGGCTGAAAAAATAAGTTGTTTTGTATCTGGCTTCCTTTTCAGTGAGCTCAAATCCTTAATCCAGATGACCACACAAAGGTTAGAAAAAACAAAAGACTACAGAAGAGGAGAGGAAAGGACTGGTGCTTTTTGCAGCAATGAGATTCTAACTCAGCTTTAAGCCCATCATAAAACTACAGCCAAAGAGTTAATCAGTTCTCATTTAAATTTAAATTTGCCCTTAAAGACAAAAAGAAGGGTGCAGTAATTATTTCATTTTTTTAGTATAGCTTAATCTTCAAAACTGATGGGCTTTACTTTCCAGGCTCTAGACATGTTCTCATCTTTCAAGGCTTGGGCACTTCACAAACTATTGAACTAATCACGTACCATAAAGCCTCTGAGTTTTTGTAACTTTAAATGTGTTGTGAGCCTGAGAAAGCAATCTGTGGAAGACCTGAGGTGGCATCGCAAGAATTTCTGTCTTCTGTAAAAGCATTTCTAAAGGCTCATGTAAAATTCACTACAGGGATCCAACTCTCCCCCACCACCATCCAAATGACAAAATAAATCAACCACCCCAAATCTGCTTTTTAAGTTTTCAAGTAAATCTTTTTTTTTTTCTTTTTTAATTCAGTGATGTTTTGCTCTGAAACACACTTAAATTATTTCCAATGTTTAAAAGCTTGGGATGGGATTAATAAATATTTCACTTTTCATTAAAATTAACATTGAAAAAGGTTTCTTTTTGTCTTTTGAACTTAGGAAAAAGGAACATCCCTTTTGGGATCACTTGAAATTATTGTTTGCTTCAAACCAGAATTGTACCCTGCTTTCCACCTAACTTTCAAGTAGAAAGCCTGGAAAGATGGAGGCGTAATGACTGAAAGAAACAGCACAGATGAGTCAGGTGTGGGCGTGCTTTGTTTTCCCAATGGGAACGTCCAAGGATACATGAGCAAACACTTGGGGAAATCAAATTCAAAGCGCAGGGAGCCCAGAGCCAGCCAACCAGATCGAGGGATGCTCGCTACAATCCCACATTTCCAGACTGCTGCTGTCTGCCAGTTGATGTTTGCATAATAAAGGGTCACAGATTTAAAACACCCTCATTTAAACTGATGTGAAATGGGATGCCCTTTCCATTCCTGCAGGAAAATTGTGCCCTTGATCCCTTTAACCTCCATAAGTGGCTGCAGATGTAGTGATGCTGTTTACCCAGAAAGGAGCCACAACACGGCTCTATGCTGAAGATCTCTGAGAGGTACTGGATTAATGGCTCAACCCTGAAAAACACAAGCAACATAAAAGGGGATTTGAGGGGGTTTTATATTTTTTTGCTCCCCTGCTGCAGTGCTGTTTGTTCTTACAACTCCTATGTTGGAAGGCCAAACACTCACCTGGCACATTGCCTTTGTTCAATGCCAGTGACAAGACTACACAACCCCCAAATTTTTCCATCTCTTATGAACACTGTCTTAGTAAGTGGCAACTCATGGTCCAGATTTTGTCCATGAGGTGCAACTGAATTGAACATCAAAGGATGAATGAGGGTTTTTTCACCAAACAGATCCCACTCTAGCTATGCCCACAGACAGGAGTGCATCGAGGAAACATCTTTCTCTCCTCACATCCTCCCCCACCAGACATCAGAGGTAACTGCAGCTAGAAGAAAAATGCAGATACAACCTCCTGAAGCCCACTCAGATAAAGGTGTAACTCAGCTTCTGCTCAACCTGCATCTATTTTTCATCCTCATCATTGTCATTTCAAAAACACCTCCTGCCCTAAAAAGACACATTAGATAAGTAGACATTCCCATGCCTGCAATCCAGCCCACCAGAGATCAGAGTTGTCTCCTGGGATGACCCATCTCTGTCCCTGGAGACAAAGTGAAGGTACTGCTAACAGACTCCAGCAGCAGATAGGATGAATCCCCATGTGTCATCCTACAGACCACAGGTTTTCTCCTTCTGAAGTTCATTTATGCAGCAAGCAGCTCAGGGTGGTTTGCGAGCCACAAAAGCAGCTCCCTTCTCACTAACACCATTGTTTCAGGATCATTCCTGCAGCTGCCACTGATGAAAGCTGAGGAGCAAATCTGTGTTATTTGGGAAGCATTGTTGCATCCCACTTCCAGATTCATTTTCCCCCACATTGTAATACATGTATGCTACGTTTATCTATGCATGAACTTGAAGTGTCACCTTAAAATATGGAAATAACATCATGTAAAAATTCACCAAAACCCCCATTATTTTTAAATTATTACTATTATTTTAAACTAGCTTTTGTTTTTCTTATGAAAAGTGCTTCTTTTCTTCTGTTGTGTTCCTACAGCAGGATTTATCTGCATTTGACCTGAATCTGTGAATACCTTTGATTGCCTGAATATGCATTTTTCATCAAATCAACTGTTTTTTTCTAAAATGTTTCTCTCCTGCCTCCTACTGATCCAAGGGGAGTTAATTGACTAGCATTAGCAGTTTGCTGACTTGGGATCCACAGATCAATAAATACCTTGATAATTATTCATGATTTTATGCCACACTGCAGATTTCACTGTTAGGTACAGAATTCATGAAAATTCTTACCTTTATTTGCAGATTAACCCTAAAATACCACACAGGGTGGAGAATTAAATTTGTATTTTAAGGCAAGTACACACGTTCACACACCTGTTTGAAGCAACAGCAATGCCATTGATGATGACAGAAACACGGTACCATCCTGCAGCCAAGGCTGGAAGCGTCACTTTAACACCATGGTCCGTCTGTGCTTGGATCTGTGCCCATGAGCCTCCAATTTGGACCTTGATATCTGACCCTCGGTAGCTGGCAAACTGGGATATTCCAACCTGGAGCTCCTGACCCCCTGAAGAGAGAAGGAAGGATGAAAATATTTCAGTGTTTCTGGCAACAGTTATTTTAGAACATATAAAAGCTGCTCGAGGAAGAGCATGGAGTCCCATCATGCCAGAAGAGGTCCTGTCATGTCTATCAGCCTGTCATAGTTAGAGGGGCTAAGACCAGTTTAGCATGATGTGATTAGAAGCAAAACTGTATTCTATACTCTCTATGTCACTGCTCATGGGCTGTTAACAAGTCATCAGTAGCAGTTGCCCAGGACCCGGGACCGCGACCCTGACCCTGCCCCCACCGGATTTCCGGCCCTGCTCGGCGCCTTCGGGACCCTGCTCGGAGCCTTCGGGAGCGGCGCGGACCTGTCGGAGCGGCGGCTGGCCTTTCCCCGGAGGAGGAGAGCACCAAACCTTTTCTCCACGGCATTGCTGCTTCTCGGCGGGACCACTGCTGCACCAGGACCGTTTCACCGGGACTGCTGCCCCTTTTCCCCCCAGCCGGCAGTGTCGGGTTGTATGCGGACTCTCTTTCGGGTGTTCTTTCATTGTACTGTTAAATTTAACTCGTTTTGTACTTCTGACTTGAGTCCCTCGCTGTTTTTGCTTTTTCAAACCATTACACAGCCTAAACCAAAAACTAGAAGACCACAGTATTTCTGTATCCCACTTATTATCTCTTGGTGTCCCTGATAAGGATCACCACCCCCAAAGGTGGTCTTGAGACATCTGCATGATAGAGTTGGTGATGACTATCCACGGTGGCTCTCAATTGTTGGCACAGGCACAGGACAGGATCCATATCCCCTTACCATACATGTCTATCCTATAAATATCTGCAGCTGATGAAACCAAATCCAGTCTTTCTAAAGCTCACACAAACTAGAGCTGAGGAGTTCTGAGATTTTTCCTAAATCCCTGATAATGATCCAGACCATATTTTTCAGCACTATGGAGCTATCTAACTTTAACAGGAGCCTCCAACAACTAAATGAACACCCTAAAGTCAGATAGATGTCCATGCATCTTCCAGCTTGTCTTCAGGAAACATGTCTCTTTTCCCATTTAAGCTCTTTTGTGAGCTGAATTCTATTCAGATGATAGAGGAAAATATTTGTGCACACAGAAGTAATAGAAAAGGACAAGGGCAGGGGAGAAGGGAATTTCATAACTAAATTCCTCCTGAACTGGCTTTAAAAATGAGAGTGGCGTGCATCAGTCCAATTAAATGAATTTTCACTCAGATAGCCATAGCTGAAGTCAAAGAGAAACAACATTTACAGAGGGAATCACCTCATTCTAAGGAAGACATTCAAAAGACCTGTGGTGAGTCCCACCACAGAACTGTGTACTGCTCTTCACTGACTATGCAAGATATCTAAACAAGCACAGAGACCTCTTTAGGAGGTGAATTTCATCACCCTGTCTGCCCTGAAGGGCATGGGGTCAGAGAGCTTCTTCAGAACAGCTGGTGTAGATCAGCTGTCCCAGAACAGCTTCATTTTTGCCCATTCCTCTTCTTTGTGAGCATGCAGCACGTACCCCAGACACACAGGGAGGTGGTAATCAGGAGCAGCTCATCTGCATTATTACTTCCTCTTATTACTATCTCTCTCTTCCTTGTCCTAAACCAAATTAACTTATACAGGTGGATGTATCCTTACTAGAGATTCAGATCTGAGTAGCAATTTTGCCTCCCAAGCGGAGGGCAGGGTCACTTGGTTTTAGCAGCAGCTCTGCAGCAGACACAATCATCTCTTCATTCATCTCTGCAGCCTCAGCTTTGGAGAAGTCTCTGCCTTCCATGAAGCAGGAGAGTCTATGCAAAGCTTTCCTCATCTACCAGCTCCTGTAAGCAGGTCCTGAAACCAGTATTTTCAATTCTGCGTGCACAAAGAGTCAAATAAAGTTTGAAAGCCTGAGAAGTTGAATATATTAATAACATGAACTCTTTGGGCTTTTGGTCAATTGTCAGCTTAATCCTAGATGCCTGGAAGGCATCAGTGTAATTTATTTATTCTTTTTATTATATAGGAGGAAAATTATATTAAAAGACGAAGCCGTGGAGGTTCTGAATAGGAGATTGAACTCGGCCACACCACTGTTCACAAGATGCTATAACATTAAGGAATTCCTTGCACCTGGGCTGCCCGCGGCTAGAAAAATCTCCCCTTGGTGCTATGGTATCTGAATAATATTCAGATGATAAAGGACATTTTCTCTTATTTATGCATTCTGGAGTAATAGAAAATGACAAGGGCATTTGGGGAAAGGAATAGAAATGCCAGGCATGCAGCAAGAAGTGCATTTCGTCACCAGCAGTCACCTATCTCCCTGAATCCCCACCAACTCCAGACAAACTGCTGACTTGGGGGGAGATTTATGAAGGTGTGCAGTGGAGAGGTTGCAAAAAGAGAAAAAAAAATTATAAAAAAAACATCATTACATCCTTGGAAGAATGGGAGTAGGATGGATAGGAAAGAAGGAATATTTATGTCTTCCTCCTGTATTCCTTCTCTCTCAGATTCTAGCAAACTGGTGTCTGTTTGCCACATAGAAATGCAGTAAAACTTCCTAAAAGACTCATCTGTAAGTGGTGGGGATGCTACCCACCAATAATGCTTTCTCTTCCCAGTGCCCAGACAAAACAGTGGGGGAAAAAAAAAATCAAATAAGGGAAATGAGACAAAAAATAAAATACACACAACCCCAAATGGACATTTTCAAAAGACAGGAATGCTAAACATTCCATGTGATCTACTTGGGATTTCACAGCCCACAGATTTCATAGTCTCCTATTCTAAAATAACAGATCACAATGGCAAACTGGAATAAATGGTTTGGCTTGGAAATGGGAACTAGCAAGACAAGAGCTGCCTCTCTTCAGCTTTCAGTAACCCAAAATGGACATGGTGCACTTTATGATTGACCCGTTGGGATCTTGGATAAGGACGCTCTCTGGAGCTCATTTCTCTCACCATGATTGAACCCATTACCAAGAAGGAACAGGTGGGATAATTTCAGAGTTAAAGATAGAGAGAGATAACACAAAAGGAGCAGTATACCACCACACCTGACATCCTGTGGACATCATCCATACTGGTCTAGGGCAAGCAACTCATCCCCTCATGCATGCTAGAGTAAAACCAACATAAAACAACCAGGACTTAGGCAGGACTAGCAGGAAACACAAGTTAAAGCAAAATAACGACAAACAGGGTTGGATCACCAGTCTCCATAGATCGAAATTCCCTCTGCCCCACCACTGTCAGCAATAACAGCACTGCTACAGACAATGCCCAATACACCTCCACAGCCTTTTCACCTGCTATGCCACTTCTGTTTCTGCTCAGTGATACAACAGTCGGGTTTAAGGAAGGATCATACTGGAACAGGTTCATTACTGTTGTTGACTGGTACCGAGAAATTAGTGTCACATGGACAACAGCATCTCCTGTTCCCTAGAAGCAGAAATGAAGACAATTTCAGGGATAGGAATCCATCAATAAAAGAAGTTATTCCCTATGTTTCTGTATGTCCCATACTTAATAAGTGAGGCAAATGGCACTGACAAAATTTGCATGTGCATCAGAAACTACTTAAATGTGTCCAGTTATTTGACTTTAAAGGGACATCTAAGGAGAGTTAAAACCCTTAAAACAGTCCCAGGCTATGGGAGATTTTCATTTGCTACATCCAGACTAATAAATTAAACAATGGTAAGTCACAGGTACAGACATTTATCCCTATGCTTTAAACTGTTAGCATCACCCTGGGTATAATTGTTCCATGCAGCAAAGAATACTGCTGCTAACAGTCCCAAGGTGTCTTTTTACACAACACAGGTAATACCCAAAGGAGGTCTGGATGTAAAGTAAAAGATTTGGAGCTGAAGAGCTTCAATAATGTGAGAAAAAGCAATTATCCCAGGCATGCTTAGTCATAGAATCATAGAATTGGTTGAGGTTGGAAAAAACCTCAAGATCATCACGGCCAAGCATTAACCCAGCACTGCAAGCACTAAACCACATCCCTCAGTAACGCTTCTTCAATCCCTCCAAGGATGGGAACTCCACCACTTCCTTGGGCAGTGTGGGCCAGGGCTTGATGGAAGAAATTTTTCACAATGTCCAATCCAAATCTTCCCTATTGCAACTTGATTCCATTTCTTCTTCTCCCATCACTTGCTCCATGGAAAAACAGATCAACCCTCACCTGATTTCCACCTCCTTTCAGGGAGTTGTCAAGAATACGAAGGTCTCCTCCGAACCTCCTTTTCTCTTGGCTAAACAATCCCAGTTCCTTCAACTCCTCCTTGTAAGACTTGTGCTTTAGACCTTTCACCAGCTTCATTGCCCTTCTCTTGACTAATGCCAGCACCTCACTGACTTTCTTGGAGTCAGGAGCTCAAAACTCAACCCAGCATTTGAGGTGCAACCTCACTAGTGTTGTGTACAGGAGGACAATCCCTGCCCGAGTCCTACTGGCCACACTATTGTTGATACAAGTCAGGATGCTGGTCTCCTTCCTGGCCACCTGGGCACACTCCTGCTCATTTTCAGTTGGCTGTTGACCAGAAGCCCCAGCTCCTTCCCTGCCAAGGCAGCTTTCCAGCCAAAGAAACCTAGTAATCTACTAGTAGACAACTGAAAGTGGAGACAGGCGACTTTGCTGGAGTTTGAAGCAAGCCCCAGTTTAGTTTATGTGATGCTTAGCTAATGATGATGCAATCTGAATTTTTGGCTGTTTCACTGGTTTTCATAAATCACCTATCAGTGTGCTGTTAATGACACTGATCTGGAGTTCATAGTAAATTGTCCCACAGCCAAAACTGGGCTGTTGGGCTGCTATTTACCCTTCCCTCAGTGTGGCTCAGGCCATGAAAGCATAGAAAAGCCTGTAGACTGCTGAATGTTCCCCCAAATTTGTGGTTTCTTACCCGAGAGGGAACTTTACATTCAATTCTTGTTGAATTTCTGTAATCCTCCAAAATTGGGCAAGGTTGAGATCCAAACAACACCAAGTTTATCCCTTCCAGATTGGTCCCCTTGAGAGCCACTCGCAGCCCTCCTACAAAACAAATGATTCCATTACATTCAAGATGTGAAATTATATTTATTTCTATACAAAGGATTCTTTATTAATAGGTGACTACAAAAGGCTGTACTGTCTTTGAGTTGATCTAACAATGATTTGTATGCACCTCACTGTGTCTAGCTTCCTCTCTTTCACCAGAGATCCTTCTTACCTATTTTTTCAATTCTTTTTCATGATATAGAAGAACTGGGTTTGTTTCTCAGTTTCTTTTTTAATGACATACTTATTTAAGCCAGCAAGGTCTGGCCTGTGATCTCAACCTTCGAAAGATCCCCAGCCCAAGAATGAAATAAGGAAGGAAGGAAGAAGCACTAAGAATGGAAAATGAGCTTAGCACAGCAGGTGCTTTCACAGTTCAAATAGTTGCCAAGCACCCTGCTGTCAAAAAAGCCTGTAGCATGTGTCTAGGAAACTTAGGTTAGAAAGGGGACTTGGCAGGGCTTGAGGCTTAGCAGAGTTGTGAGGAAAGTCACGGAGGGCTTGATTTTATGAAGCACTGAGCAACCTCAGCTCTCCCTTATGCCAGCCAGAGTTGAACCTCTTCAGTCACATGCAGGATCATACCTAACACAAGGCAGACTTGCGCTTGATCTTTCTCCAGCACCCCATTCTGATGCAAAGAGTCAAGGTGCCTCCTGCTTTTTCAAGTGACTAGAGGATTCAGGGATGTTTCAAAGAGATAGGAAAGAGAACAGGAATGGATGTTAATAATAGTTCTAACCTGGACTTTGTTCTTTGATGCAGTTCAAATATAATTAAACAAACAAACAAAACCACCACCAAACCAAAAAACAACCACCAACAACCAGCTATTTGCTCTAACTAGAGAAAAGTTACTGCAGAGTTTCAGGACTATGGCTGAACAGACTGCTCAGACAGGAGCTCTATTTACGTAGTGTTTACATGTATAGGTCAGTATGGCCACATTACAAACCAGCTGAGGTTTATAATGTTTTTCATGTGTGAAGTAAGTAAACTGTACTATAAAAATCATTATGCATTGTTATTATTTTACCTTTTTCCTCCAAGCATCATTTTCTGATAATTCTTTAAAGCAACAGGGAAGTCTAGAAGTTTAATCCTCTCGATTTTCTCTGGCTGGCAGCAAAACTAATCAATAGCAGCAATCAGATACATTAACAGCAAGTTCTTTCCTTCTGCTGGAGCATGGTAACATCTTTAGAAGGGCATCCCATCCTTAGGTCACAGGGAACTCCCAGCACAGCCTCCCATGAGACCAGAGGGACCTGATACAGCAAAGTACATGGTGCTTCCTGGCTTCCTCTCCTGTGACATTAAGTTTGCAGAGCCAGAAAACAGAGAGAACTCTAAACTGAAGCCACTTGTCTATCATGATAGCTGTCAGATTAGGAGCCTCAGATTTAGAGTGTAAACCACATGTGTGTTGTGTAAAGACTGATGCTCTTAAGTTTTTGGTATCTACACTTCTATCCATATGCAGTGAAATTCTGCATATGTGCACTTTACGATAAGATTGAAGAGAGGTATTTTAAATGGAAGAAATTAAAAACACAGATGGAAGCTGTAATTCTTTCCAATTATAAATGTTCAAGCCTTATGTAATGTAAGATAGCATTATACTTGCTTTCTTTTTAATGAGTGACAGATCACTGTAATTGAGGGAAGAACTGGATTGCCAGCAGAGGAAATGAGGAGCAAGGCCCAAGCACTAAAACTTGCCATTGGTTGGGGTTTTTTTTCATTTTGATTATTTTTTGATTAATTAAAGCAGTAAGTATCAGCCTTATGTACTATATGACCCTCCCACTGGAAAGAACAAAAGAAAACCAAAAGAGAAAAGGAAAGGGTTAGGATCTCCTTCTTGCCATATACTCCAACAAAACATAAAGAAGAGGTGCCCATGACTTCTTGCTTTTCAGCTTAGGAACCCTCTATTGTCCCAAGACCATCCCCCAGCTCATTCACACATTGATTCACAGACCATCACTCCCTTCCTCTGCCTGCTCCAAGGTGGACAGTTCTCCTAGCCACATGTCTGAGCTAACTGCATGCTGCACGTAGGCCTGTGCTCCTGCTCTCAGTGATGAATGCAAAGCACCTCAATAATGAATCTAGGGGGTTCCCCCCCCAAAAAAATCTGAATTACATTTACTGTTACTCAACCAGGTCATGTTGTTTCTAGACACATTCCTAGCTGCTCTGAAAACAAGTCACATGCTGAGACCATTGGTCCTTACTGCACAATCCAGGTATGTCAAGAGTGTAGTCCACATTTCTCATAGGGTTGAGGAGATTCTCCCCTATCCCAAAAATGAAAGGCAGATGAGAGTCCCAACTGTCTTCTGGCCCCAATCCTGGGGAAAATCTTTCAAGTTCATGTCTTCAGGGATGGAATATATCATCCTTTATTTCCTCTTCTGGTTCAAGGAGAGGAAGGGTGATGGAAATGGAAGGAGCTTCAGCTCAGTTTGAGCTTCTCTAAGTTTCTTAGTTTTGTATCTAAACACAGAGGAGTTTCCCATTTTATCACTCAGAATATGAACTCACTTCAACTGGACAGAGATAAGCCAAAGTTTAGCCATTCCACAGTTAAGCCTGATGAAAGCCAAAGTTTAGCTATTCCACAGTTAGGCCAGATTAATCTAAATACTACAAAGCTATGTATCAAATGAATATGGAAGGTAAACCTTGATACACTAATAGCTTTCCGGGTTGTTGGAATAAATACCTATGCACTGGAACCTGCAGTTCTTAAATAAAACTAGTCAGGAAACATATTGCCTCCACAAAGAAGCAAGGAAAGTCTGTCCCTCTTTGCAAGAAACTTGCCCCAGTGCTTTGGCCTACACAGAATATGTCCAGACATATTATATCTTTTTTATCTATCTTTCAGAAGGCCTTGGTAGTGAAAATAGGGAAGAACTGAAAAACACAGTGAAAAGCAAGAACCCAAAAGCAGATATCCCCTTAGGGCTGGTCTTGCTTTCAGACCTACCAATCTCTGAAGCTGTAGGAGGTTCAATAGCTGCCAGTTTTGGCTCAACTCTTAGGAAGATGTCTTCTCCTGTGCTGCCATTGAGTGCAAAGCCATAAGGTCTCACCAGTAGTGTCACCTGATAGACACCAACTGGCAGCCTCTCCATCTGGCAAGCCACTTGGGTTTGATTCAACAATATGACATGGCAGGTCATGTTGTTCACCTCCACCTGCACGGCTGCCTTCTCCTCAGGGAAGCCAGCTCCCCTGATAACTACTGTGGCCTGGGACCCGTCATCTGAAGGAATACAAAGAACAAGATTACTCATAAGTTTTGGTGTAGCAATGCCCAGGATTTACTTTCAACCAACCATAAAAAGTTTTTATCATCTTCATCAGGAAATCTGAAAAAGTAGAACACTTAAGATCTCCCACTCTCCCTCATAATGCCTATTCCTGCCAGTCCCTGTTCAGCTACTACATATTTTCTTAAATTCCTATCAAAAATAACTTGAGCCAAGAGCCACTTTAAGCACCAAGCTTATCACTATTTATCTCCCTCTATGCCTCTACCATCTCCTTCAAAGCAACAAAAAAAGTCTGCACTGTGGAGCTGATCAGAAGTGCCCCAGTAGAAACTGTAGTTTCCAAAAAATCAGAAATTCCCCAAAGAAGACACACACAAAATCATTGGCATCTGGCTGAGCTTTTTCACTCAACAGTTTTTTTGACATTTTGTTCAGAGACAAACCCCCGTTACCTGCTGAATACTCCACATTACTGACTAAAGGTGTCAATTCCTTGGTGAACTGGAAAGAGCATGAACCAGAACAGTTTGCAAGGACATCGTTCACCAACACCACCACCTAGAGACAGAGAAGAAGGTTACCCTAAAGCTGGGAAGGAAACAGATATTTTCTAGAGGCACATCTACCTGGTAGACCTGCAGAATGACACCAGCAGCCACATTAAGCTACTGATAGCACTCTGTGCCAGCACAGAGCAGAGTCTGACAGCTGTTTATCCTGCTGCAGTCTGATTTTAATTGCAAGGTTTGCTAGGGCTTGTCTCAAGTAAAGCTGAGCACAGCTTTGGAAGCTGTATCACCAGCCCTTCTTGGTGTCTGCAGGATCCTAAACTCCCATCTTGCTGAGAACCACAGCATCTTCTAGTCATCCATTGAAGACTCTGCTTGCCATACTCCAGTTCTTCCCACCTCGCCTTGGAAACAAGCTTATTATGTTTAAAGCACCCTGTAAAACTAATTAGAATGAATCCCAGAATGTGCCTTCAGCATGCAGACCTCAATTTCATGTTTTATCCCCTTGTTCATGTTGAAACAAGAAAGCTGGGCTGTGACCTTGGTTACCTAATGAGATAGAGAGATCTTTTCTGAAATCTTGATAGCGTGGAAGAGTTAACTGGTAAAGCATAGGGCACAGGAGAGCCCTTCATCTCTCTCCCAGGTACTAAGGAGAGTATACCAATACCTGCTAAAGGCAAAAGCAGACTGTCTGCAAGAAATGCAGGGAGCACAGAGCTGCACAGTACTCTGCATGAATAGAAACACAACAGAGGGACATTTACTTGCTGCTAGCAGCAAGCCAGGACAAAACTTCAAAAACAAAGAGGAAATCTGATGGCTGCTGCTGCTCTTGTTTCATTTGGTCTGTTTGAGGATATGTCAGCACTGCAGATGGCAGAGATACTGTAGGTGGTTGAACCGCTGGAAGTAGGGCAGGTCTCACTGTCTGAGAAACAGGCTTGGCAAAAAGAGGATGGCCTAGCCCCGAGGCTGCACAGCTGGGCTTCAAGCACATCCAGCATCACCCTCTTGTTGCTGCAATGTCCAGCAGACTTTGATGGAAGCAAAACCAACAATGCTCACTGCTCTGCAACATCTGAGAGCAGAGTTTGCACCATGCTTAACCATCCAGATGCCTCGTTCAGCCAGGAAACCCTCCTTGCTCCCTTTCCACGTGTGAAAAATTGAAATCCACAGAGGCTGAGGGACTTGTCTAATTCACAAACTAGTACCACAGCCAACATCTCATTTATTCTGCCCATCAGCAGGAAAGCTGCAGATGAACAGTGTCATTCCCAAGTTTGATGGCCAGCACCATATGATCCAGCAAGGGTGGGAGTCCAGAGATGAGTCCAGAGCTGTATCAGCCCTTGGCCACAACCTCAAGAAAAGTAAATTGTCTTCCATTACCCATTATTACCATTCTCCCCACCTGCAATACATCTTGAAGGAAGGTTCTGCTCCTCAAACCTGCAGAACATGCCTGATTTATGGCAAAGAACAGAACAGTAGATTTCTGAAAGTGTTTAGTGGCAGAAGTAGGTATTTGAATACCTGAGACTCCTCAATCTACACAATCCACGTGAATGGATAGGAAGCATGAGAGCACATCTCACCTGTGTTTCGTTATTGAAGGTAGCAAGCATGTCCCCAAATATGGGCCTGATAAACACACCTCCATCATAAACCACATGGCTAGAAATAGTTGGCTTCAGACCAGTGAGGTTTTCAGCAGAGACCTGGAAAAAAAAAAAACAAAGAATTTAAGTTTTTCATCCTTTTTGTGGTGATGTGATTTTAAATTAAAATTGTTCTCCCTGAGCTTTACAAGACATCAAATATCTCCTGGCAACTTCTCAAGTTTCTTCCATGACTCCTGTCTCCAGGTCTAAACCTTCATTAGCCAAGACTTGACAACACCTCCGGGTTCCCGTTCTCACCATGGAGCCAAGAAACTCAAGCAAAAAGGTTCAGGAGACAGATTTGCAAATAAACTCTAACATTCAGTGATAGCATTTGGAATTAGGCATGGAATGAGATAGGAACATCTGCTTCTCAAAGACACAATGCTGCATGGAACAAGAGCCTGTGCCACAGCTGAAGATGCAGCTCAAGCTTTTTTCACCATCCAGGCTGATGTCTTCAGCATGAGAACTCATTGCTTTGACAAAGATAATTTTACACTTTTAGAGGATGGATATACAATGAACTAGTTTTTCTTTTGG
>VWZY01004273.1:2112787-2146012 GCA_013399075.1 Chloroceryle aenea
CAATTCTGTGCACAAAAGCTTTTGTGGTATCTGCAAACCAAATACCAATCCTGGTAATCCCAGAAGAGAATTCCTGGCAACCTGAAAGGGTCTTGTCCTCCATGACCATAAGTACATATCAGCTGGACAAACATCAGCATAATGAAACCTTGGGGTGCAAAACCCCAATTCAGGAGCTTATCCAAAGTTCTTTAACAATAAGACAAATACAGTGGTTGTATGTATTTTAGAACTACCCCATATCTAATGTTTAGAAATATTACCCTACCTATGATCCGTATTTCCTGTCCTGAAAGACATCAAATTTAAAGATCTAGCATCTGTCATAACGGATTTAACCTACCACCCTCTACCCCAAACATATTCAAGGTTCAGTATTGTCTTTATTCACTTAGTTTCCTGCAAAGGAAATCCAGCATGTATATATTCTAATCTTCTCTTACCTGGTATGACTGTATTGGCCAAGTGGATGCAGAAGGTCCCTCCAATAGGTGGTGATGACTTTTGTAGTCTCTGAATGGTGAGGCTGACTCTAACATCCTCCACGGAGACGTAGAGGTGCCCATACTCCTTAGAGCCCTCCCCAAGCAAAGCACCTCTGTGTGACAGAAAGGGTTCACAGGATGACATTAGCAGGACCCTCACTGGTGACAGCCCCATGCGACCAGAAGCAGAGGGATACCTATGGGAACAACAGTCTCCTAAGGAGAACACATTCAGGGCTCAGACAGAATTGAATACACCCAACTTACTTACATGTAAGCAATGCACACAACAGAACACGATGGAAATACACCATTTTTAATGATGGAAGAAGAAATTATTCACACAGCACCAAGCACATGCAAGTCCTGCCCCAGGACTACTGTCTTTAGAAGACAAACTAAATGCAGGCTGGGCAGTAGCTACAACAGCAAGGCTAAAAGCTTTCTTACTTCATTCTGTAGTCTCCTCTAGTGTATCAGAATCTTAACACCTCTGAATTACAGCAATATTTTGTCTTAGAGTTCACTCAAAGCTCAATTTCTAAAACGCAAAATATTTTATCACTTGTCACTAAATTCTCCTTTTTCAAAGGAAAAAGACTCTCTGTGGTACAATGTTGCCACCATGTGGTTAAGTGTCTGAGCAACNAAGGGTCTTGTCCTCCAACATGACCATAAGTACACATCAGCCAAACATCAACATAATGAAACCTGGGGGTACAAAATCCCAATTCAAGAACTTATCCGAAGTTCTTTAACAATAAGGTAAATACAGTGGCTCTTAAGTATTTTAATATTTATCTATATCTATATCTAATGTTTAGAAATATTACCCTACCTATGATCCATATTTCCTGTCCTGAAAGACATCAAATTTAAAGATCTATCATCTGTCATAATGGGTTTAACCTACCAGCCTCTACCCCAAACATTTTCAAGGTTCAGTATTGTCTTTATTCACTTAGTTTCCTACAANGGGTTCCCGTTCTCACCATGGAGCCAAGAAACTCAAGCAAAAAGGTTCAGGAGACAGATTTGCAAATAAACTCTAACATTCAGTGATAGCATTTGGAATTAGGCATGGAATGAGATAGGAACATCTGCTTCTCAAAGACACAATGCTGCATGGAACAAGAACCTGTGCCACAGCTGAAGATGCAGCTCAAGCTTTTTTCACCATCCAGGCTGATGTCTTCAGCATGAGAACTCATTGCTTTGACAAAGATAATTTAACACTTTTAGAGGATGGATATACAATGAACTAGTTTTTCTTTTGGAGGAAGGTAGTAGCTCAGTCTGAGTCCTTATTCAAGAAAGATCTTTCTATGTGAAACAAAACTTAATAAATCTTGGGATGGGAGACTGTGAATTGAACCTTCATCTGAGACTTATGAGCAGCACATATGAACCCATATAAAATAGTTCTCAGAAAAAGACCTCCCTGGCCCCTAAATGATGCCACAAGCCTCGACTGCTCTGCAGTTATTGTACTGAAATATTACTGTGATTATGGCAGCTTTCACTTTCATATAGCCATCCCTTTATTCTGCAGAACTGCAACAAAGCACAGAAGTTACATTCTAGCCTCCTCAGTTTGAAGGACAGACTCTGAAGATGCAATTTCTCCTCCAGTAACTGCAATTGCTTCTTGAATAATCTAACCTGGATTTTGCTTAATCTGCTATTCATAATAAGACACCTATCTTAAGGTCCTACAGGTGTCTGCACAAAGATAAATGCTGGGAGAGTGAATCAGCCAAGGTCAAAGACACTGAATGGGGTCCAAAGTGGGTGTTAGTAAAATAAATTACTGTACGTTGATAACATTGGGCAAGTCCCCAGTTTTTGTTTTCCATGTCAGTGTCCAGATATTTTCATAGCAAGATTTTGAGTCTTTGGTCACGATGAAGTCACTGGTGTTGAAGTATGGGGCTGTAGAGCTATCTACGTTGTCTTGCAAAAGCTTGCGGAGATGGTGGGAGGAGATGTGCACTGAAACACCTGCAAAAGGCATTAGGAAAAAAGTGGATATCCTCATTCCTAGGAGAGCACATCTACCTGTCCCTGGGAAAGAAAGATGTTTCATTATTAGTGTAAGGCTGTTGTGGTTCAAACTTCTAACTGCCAAATAGCAGCAGAGGGACATTTACTGGATCCCAAATGACCTGCAACATTTAATAGCATAGAAAACATCTCTTCAGCTGGGAACACCAGAAATGTCATCAAAGTATTACTTGTCATTATATGCAGCCTACATTTTTGGGAGATATGAAATTTCAGTGTGCAAGTCATGTTCCTTCAAAATAGGTCAGAAACTTCCCAAAGAGAGGGGTATGCACAGAGTCAGCCTTTCAAGGAGACATTAGAGAGTTCATTTCCAAATAAATGCAAATGGTGTTTTATTTCTTTTGACATAAATACCCATAGACATCCAAAGCTGCAGATAAAATAAATGTCTCTGAACCAGTTCATAAGAAAGAAAGGAAAGCACAAGACCTGGGAACAGGACAAGAGGAATAGAGAACTAAGGCTGCATTTTCCTTTATTATTTGACTTTATAACTGAAGTTAAGAACTTTGGTATTGGCCTTGCTCCAATTAACACACTCACTTTCATTCTAAGCCTCTTTATTTAAATCCTGCACAAGAAAACTTACAACACCTAAGTGGTGACTATTTCAAGTCAAGCAATTCTGTGCACAAAAGCTTTTGTGGTATCTGCAAACCAAATACCAATCCTGGTAATCCCAGAAGAGAATTCCTGGCAACCTGAAAGGGTCTTGTCCTCCAACATGACCATAAGTACACATCAGCCAAACATCAACATAATGAAACCTGGGGGTACAAAATCCCAATTCAAGAACTTATCCGAAGTTCTTTAACAATAAGGTAAATACAGTGGCTCTTAAGTATTTTAATATTTATCTATATCTATATCTAATGTTTAGAAATATTACCCTACCTATGATCCATATTTCCTGTCCTGAAAGACATCAAATTTAAAGATCTATCATCTGTCATAATGGGTTTAACCTACCAGCCTCTACCCCAAACATTTTCAAGGTTCAGTATTGTCTTTATTCACTTAGTTTCCTGCAAAGGAAATCCAGCATGTATATATTCTAATCTTCTCTTACCTGGTATGACTGTATTGGCCAAGTGGATGCAGAAGGTCCCTCCAATAGGTGGTGATGACTTTTGTAGTCTCTGAATGGTGAGGCTGACTCTAACATCCTCCACGGAGACGTAGAGGTGCCCATACTCCTTAGAGCACTCCCCAAGCAAAGCACCTCTGTGTGACAGAAAGGGTTCACAGGATGACATTAGCAGGACCCTCACTGGTGACAGCCCCATGCGACCAGAAGCAGAGGGATACCTATGGGAACAACAGTCTCCTAAGGAGAACACATTCAGGGCTCAGACAGAATTGAATACACCCAACTTACTTACATGTAAGCAATGCACACAACAGAACACGATGGAAATACACCATTTTTAATGATGGAAGAAGAAATTATTCACACAGCACCAAGCACATGCAAGTCCTGCCCCAGGACTACTGTCTTTAGAAGACAAACTAAATGCAGGCTGGGCAGTAGCTACAACAGCAAGGCTAAAAGCTTTCTTACTTCATTCTGTAGTCTCCTCTAGTGTATCAGAATCTTAACACCTCTGAATTACAGCAATATTTTGTCTTAGAGTTCACTCAAAGCTCAATTTCTAAAACGCAAAATATTTTATCACTTGTCACTAAATTCTCCTTTTTCAAAGGAAAAAGACTCTCTGTGGTACAATGTTGCCACCATGTGGTTAAGTGTCTGAGCAACAGCTCAGAGCTCTACTGTGGCTTCTGAAGAGCATATTAAGAGAATGAAACCAAAGGTCACTGAGCCTACTCACCTGATATACAGCTGGTACCCCAGATTTCAGCTAATATTCCTGCCCCGATGGCAGCACACTGTATCAGAGTGCAGAGCAGCATGTACTTCGTTAAGAGAAAGAGGCAGGTTTGGTTTGAAGATATCCAAAGACAGTGATCAGCCCACTTATTTTTAAACCATGTGCTGATTTCTGTTTTCATAGAATCACAGAATGCTTTGGGTTGGAAAAGGCCTTTCAAGGTCATCCAGTCCAACCCCCTGCACTGAGCAGGGACATCTGCAACCAGAGCAGGGTGCTCAGAGACCCGGCCGCCTCCCCTGCAATGGTGCCAGGGATGGGGCAGCCACCACCTCTCTGGGCAGCCTGGGCCAGTCTTTCATCACCCTCAGTGTAAACAATTCTTCCTTCTCTCCAGCCTGAATCTCTCCTCTTTTAATTTAAAAACATCACCCCTTGCCCTGTTGAAACAGGCCCTGACAAAAAGATTGTCCTCATCTTTCTTATAGGCCCCATTTAGTACTGAAAGGCCTCAAAATGGCATCCAAGTATCTTGCACTACAGATTGAAGCTTCATCTTCACCTACGTGGAAGATCAGTAATGGGTAACAGACCAAGGGCTGTACCAAGGTAGGAAGTTTCCTACTGATGTCCTTAAACCAGGCCCCAGGGAGGTATCAGTCTTCCCTACGAGGAGGGTCTGCCTGTCATACTGGATCCTCTGTTCACCCCAGAAGCGAGTCACCTACAACTATAACCCCTCTTTTCTTCCTTGTGGAGGTGGTCATGGTACAGGGGGTAGGCCCTTCTGACCTTGGAGACACCTCCGGTGTAGACAGGCCATCATCCACATCCTCCACTGACTGGCTTTCCACATCCAGAGCCTCATATCTGTTGTACAGCAGAACCTGAGGGGGAACCTGATAAATGAGATTTTCAGGGTTTCTGGCTTTAGCATCACACACTGGTTTCTCTTACCTCTTTCTCTGAGTTGGAGAAGCCCACCAGTGCCAAACACTTTGGATTTTTTCCTCGTGAGGGATATTGTGATCAATCTGCCTCTTAATTATCTTTTTGATAAGATAAACAGATTGAGCTTAAATCTTTCTCTCTGGGGCACTTTTGCATCAGGCTTTTCCTTTATGATCACTTGAACTATGCCTCTGAACTCCAACAGGTGATTGATTAATTCACTAAAACCTTGGATCTCACCAGGAAGTGCAAGGACTTAGCTGCTCTGGAAACCAAACAGTCTAATTGTCTTCAGATCTTAGCCACCTCTGAAAGGAGAGCCTAACTGTCTTTAGAGCATTCAAAACTAATGACATATTACTTTGCTTTTGCTTGAAAGAGGAGAGACCACAAGGTAGGAAACCAAAGTAAGTTACAGCAGACTGAGCTTCACTTTCTTCTGAAATGAGATTCCCTGGGGACACCTAAGAAGTCCTTTTTGGGTGTAGTAACAGAGCCAAACTAACAGCTGGCTGCTGTAGAGGAGAAGAGGCTTCATTGTTCCAGCTTCTCCCTTGCCTGGCTCTATTCCCATCAAGTCCTTGCCGACTCAACTGGATACAATCCATCTTTTACAGGACTTATTCCCTGCCAATATAGTCCTTTAATGTTGCTCTCTCTAATCCAGTTATCCCAAGGTTCTGCCTTCTCTTTCATTGCTGGGACTTACAGAATAGAAATCATCTTAGTAAATAAGGACACCAAGTGGACTTCCATTGTCTACTGTAGTAATTGATGTCATTAAAGGTGTTTGGGACCATCTCTGGCTGATCTGCCTACACTGTTCCAGAAGGGCTTAGAGCTCCTTTTAGTCCTGCATCATATGTTGGTGGCCCATGCATATCCTACACAGCCCAGTTAGCTGAAACATCTTAAGCACCTCTGGTTTGGCAACTGAATCCCTCTCCTGCAGTGGAGCTTCAATACCAGTATGAAATCCCTTCACTAAGATGCTAGAACAACATATGTTCAAGATCCTACATGATAATCAAAACTCAAATCACTGATGTGCTGAGAGTTAAATTAAGTATCTTAATTTAGAACCGCAGTCCATCTAATGAATATAGATATTTGTGCAGGATTCAGTTGTCCAAACTGTTTGAACATGGGCCATTTGAAATGCCAAGAGCAGAAGACTATGGTGAAAGCAGAGGGATTGCCAAGCTGCAGTCTTATCCTCCACTGCCTCTCACATCCTGTCTTAGATGACAACAAGCTCCTAACACATCAGGAGGAACTAGCAGAGGTATTACAGGGTATGGAGATAATCTGCTCTGTCCCTACCGTAGTGAGAGAAGAGGGACACTTGTACCACAGCCAGAGACCAACCAGGACACATTGTAAGTGGGAGAAGACCCCACAACAGATACTGCTTCAACTATCCTCCCACTTGGCCAAGGTGGTTTGGGATCCCTCTGAGAAACTGAAAGAAAAAGAGCACAAGAATTATTAGAGCAAGAAGAACAGCTGTCCCTATAGTTAGATTATTGTCATTTCATATCTGGAAGCATATCTGTTTGGCTTGTGGGTTTTTTGTTTGCTTTTGGACTTTTTTTTGGGCAATTGGAGTTACATTTGTAGAAACATATTTTCAAATAAAACAAGAAACCTAATATTTTATAATACCTTCTAGATTTATTTTTTTTTTTACCAAAGAAAATGAAATTGGTTTTGATTCTGTTGTGGATTACTCTTCTCCTTTGAAAAAGTTTCAATCAGTCCCATCACTAAATATTTTAATGGATATCCTGGAAAAGTGGTGATATTAACAGAACAGAGAAAAACCAGCCTCCTTTACCAGTCACAGCTCTGTCAGCGATGATAACTTCATCGAGGTAAAATGACCCAGATGTTCTCCTTCGCAGCACAGGGCTCAGCAGGTCTATCTGATGAACAAACACGGGGGAGTTGGCAGAAAGGTCCTGGAGAAGTGGGGAGCGATTCACACACCCCTTCCAGAGGTCAGTGCAGGTAAACGTCCAGCTGGAAGACACCACGGTTGAATTATCTCTCTCTTGTTGTGAGGTAGTAGCAATAACTGGCTTTTGAGGTGCTTTGTGAAGCTTCCAAGTACCATCATGTGCTGCTGTTACTACTCTTACACAAGACACTTGCTCAGTGGCTTGTGACCCAGGTCTACCTGTTTCTATTGGGCTCCCCATAGTGAGAAATAAAGCTCTAGTTCTCTGCTTAGGTGCCCTCTCTGCATCACAAGAGTGTGATGTGGGAATGACTATTGCTGCTCTATTTATGGGAAAAACACTATGCACTGTGATAGCATCAGCAACCTCAACATGGGTCAGTCCAGAGGTCAAAACTCTTTGGAATACTCATGACTGCTCAAGGCTCCCAGCTCTCTCCACCAGGTAGTAATTTAACCCCAACCCCCTGCTCCCTTTCCAGGCATGCACACAGCCCCCTCATACAACCTTACAGACATCCATGCTGCCAGCTTCACCTCCTGAAGTTCTTCAGAGACTCCTAATTTTTTAAGTCTGTCTTCCACTAATTTTACTTCTAACACCAAATGTTTTCCACTCATGTAGTCCAAGTGAAATAAAGAAAAATCAAAGACTAAATCAACTCGCAGGACTTTGTACTGATGATCTCCTAAATTTCCTGGGGGGGGAAGAGGGGATGTGGAAATAAACACATTCATCTCTGTCTCACTGAAAAAAAATCCACTGACTGTTGACAAAAAAAACCCAACATTAAATGAATGTCTTCATAAACCTTCTGATGTACCTGCCAGAGACAGAGCTGTCGATCTGTCCATCACTGTGTGAGACAGTTCATAGAACAACACCCACATTTACTCAGTAAATCCTCAAAAAGAATGGGAACACGTTGCAGAGACAAAAGATGGATCAGCTCACCCCAAATGACAATTTGTTCCTATACAAATAAGAATTTACATCTCCCAGTTTCCCCATTACACCTGACTATGGCAAGTGTCACCTCTGGAAGTGATGCATACCTTTTAGAGTTGGTTTCATTGAAATCCCATAGGCAGGTGAGGTTCCTCTTCACTGAACATAAAGAGACATTGGTGTAGGACACTGAGATATGAAGGATATTGCTCATATGGCCTTTATGTGCAAAACACACCTGCAAAAATGGGGGGAAAAAAGACAACATTAATGGGTAATGGCTGCAGAAAATAGTATATTCTGTTTAACACTGGTGGGGAAACATTTTTATCAAGGTCAGCAATAAAGCCCACCCCTTAAGGCCAAATTGCCTTGAATAATACCTAGAGAAGATGGTGCACTAGTACTCAGGTGACCTGTGTGCCACCACATAGCCTGAAAGTGATCCCTTAGGCCACAGTGAAGTTCGGGGGCAGAACATAGCTGAGAAGAACCAACAAGGATTTAAAGTATCTCTGAAGGAAGAAAGGAGACTGGAGGAGTTTGTGAGCTTTGCAAGTTAAAAGGTTTGGAATGGGTGTCAAGTAGGGAGATAGGACGGGAAGAGCTCTGGGAAGGGGAACTGGAAGGAGTACAGGAGGTTTTTGGGATGAGTCATTCTCTACTGCCTTCTTCCTTTCAACCCCCAACTATTTGTCTACCCTCAGGTGGCAAAGAAAGGCTGACAGTGTTGAAATCAAGACCTTATTCCTGTTAAAAGTAAGTGTAGAAGATAAGCATGAAAGAAAGTGAGAGCAGACCCTAGATAAGGAGGATTTTTTTTTCCTTGTCAAAAAAATTGGTCATCTTTACCTTCTATCTTTTCCCAACACCATCCCACCTTTCCTTTCCCTCAGCAAGGTTTGCCTCCCCAGAAGCAGACAGCAGCCAGATGTATTAAACAACTGCTGCATCTCAGAGATCTCAACTATCTGCCCAGTCAATAGAAGACACTTTGCTTTGTCCACAAGCATTGCCAAAATACATGATCCTTTGCAGATCTGAGGAAGTCTAAGCAGACCAGATGATTTTCTTTTGCTCTTTGGGCTCTGAGAATCCAGTCCCCAGTGCAAACTACTCATCAAGAGCAGCCACTTACATGTGTGTATTGAGTAAGAACATATCTTGGTAGAGTTGATGGGGAAGTTTTCACCAGCTGACTTGGTCTGTGAACACTGAATCTCCCACAGAAAGGTTCTGTTCTACTGACAATGTGTCCTGTGGTAATGATGTCCTTCGTATCTGATAGAGGGAGAAACAAGAAGGGGTGAGAAGCTTGAAAATGATTCAGGAGACACCAGTATGGTGACTGTTGTTCTGCTGTCCTTAGAAGTTATCTACATTTTACCATCAGCAATAAAAAAAATCGAGTTCTCTTTTATTCTTTTTGTTAGGCAGCAATTCTTATTCCCACTGTACTGTTGGTTTTTAGCTCAAGTTTTTATCTTTTTTTTCTGGCAGAATCGTAGATTTCAGATCACATTAAGAATATCCAGTTGCTATTTTCAGTTTTTTTGCATAAAGCTTCCCTCCCTCCCCAGTTGAGGTTAATTAATTGATTTCTTCCACTTGGAGGAGTCAACCACCAGCTATATACCCACTTTGGCAGGACTGGATGACCTCTAGAGGTCCCTTCAATCCCTACCATTCTGTGACATACACTACTGTTTGAGACCTGTTTTTTCTNGTTACTGTTTGAGACCTGTTTTTTCTCTCCATACCAAATCCAAGAACATGATAGGTGGCAATCACCCTCTTTTTGGCATAGGCTAAATATACTATTATTGCTGTCAGATAAAGAATTAGAGAATGCTCTGGGTTGAAAGGGACCTTTTTCAAGATCATCTGGTCCAAGCCTCCTGCACTGAGCAGGAACCTCTGTAACTAGAGCAGGTTGCTCAGAGTTCCTTCCAACCTCACCTGGAATGTTTCCAGGGATGTGTCTTCAACCACCTCTCTGAGCAACCTGTGTGTTGCTTTCTACTGGAGTAGCTTTCTGATGTGTGCAATGCCTTCAATGTTCGAAAAATATTATCTATAATTCTAGGTTTTTTTTACAAAAGCAACTGAGCTTTTATACCTTGCCTGAGCAGTCAAGTATACCACAGATACTTGCACCGTTTCACTTTCAGTCCTCATGAAATACTCTATTTGTCACAAAAGTTCACTACCTTCTTTCTCAAAGCCATCACGGAAAAGGATTTTAGCAGAAGTTGGCTCAGTTTCACATCCTACTGAAAGAAGTTCCTCTATTGCTGTTTGCACCTTCAAAAAAATTAAGGAAGTGAAAAGCAGCCACGGTACAACAGATCACTGCAGGAGAGAGCTTCAACACACACATCATCACTACATTTTTCATCAGCTGGGGGCTGGTGGCAAGGCAGCTCTGAAGAAGCAGGTAGCCAAAGGGTAGAGAATAAAATTCAGCTCAACACAACATGTAAATTGCCATGTCTGATACCCTTCAGGAGTCTGAGATGTCCTTTAGGTGTCTAGCAGCAGCATCAGAAAGGGGCAGATTTCTTACATGATCTATAGCACAGCCTGGGTGCCTGCATGCCCCTCCAGGATCCAGGATCCAGCAATTATGCTGCCCAGATGTTTAATGACTATGTAAAGCTATCACCCAGGGTGGTTTTAACAGTGACCAACAACTACATCAAGAGACTCTGGAATTTTGAAGAAGCCAGATCAGTGCTCCAGTCTGAAGTAAGCCCTGTGCACTACAAACGTGGTCTCAGAGGAGAAGTCCAAGGGTCTGGTATCTGAAGATACCACGTACTTCACTGCAGACATGTTAGGCCAAGATATTGTGATAGGCTTAGAACATACCTGCGAGTCAAGCCCCCCCACCCCAAAATTCCAGTGCAAGACACTTCCAGTAACAAAAATCACCTCTATAATGTAAATTTTATCTCAGCTTCTGGGTGAAATTCTTAACTACCATCAAGCCTCAGAGTTCCATCAGCTAGAGCCCAGCAGAGAACTGGGTTGTCAGGGTTTAGTGACACTCACCTGGTGAGCTGTAGCATTTGTAGGGATCATCCTGTGCAGCGTGTTATTCCAGGAGATGCTGAACCACCCTGTACCAGACACAGTCAACATCTGGCAAGGAAATAAGCACATAAATAAATGAACATAGATACAAACTACATGAGATGCACTGACTTCAAACCTGGTATCTTCTGCCAAGGAGGATTTTACCACCAGCATGTTACCTTTTTAATCTCTGTAAATCAAGAGTCACTTCAGCTACTCTCAAACTGCTTGTCCTCCTTGTCTCTCCTGACACCAGTCTTGGGGTCCTGTTCTTAGATTAATGGGAACACAAGGGATATATAGCCTGTGCAGATAACCACAAATGGTCCCTGACCCACAGCTGTGGGGTTTAACCACTGGAACAAAAAACTCATTGCTGAGTACTTCATCAAACTTATCTGACTACAGTCTAAGATTGACCAGATAAAACACACTGAGAGTGTTGTCACTAAGGAGATGAAACAAAAACTATCCCAAACTTGTACTAATGAGCATTAGTTAGCAAGATGAAGCATTAATGAGAAAACCTGAGGTGAGATCAGTGTGGTTTACACTAAAACACTTGAGCAGACTGTAATGCAGCCAGAGGGTTTACACACACCCACCAATTTGGATAAAAACCATGAACACCTTCAGCTCACGATCCTATTCTCATCCAATAGATGAGAATCAGGTGAAAAACAAGGTGGGAACACACTTCCATGTCCAGCACAAGGCTGTTACAATTAGGATTTGCTTCCAGCTGTGTCAAAAGAATCAGGATTAGTCCAGCTCCAGGGGTCAAACACGTGGCACTGACCTGCACGTCTGGGAGGTGCAAGGAGCGAGCCCGAATTTCGTGTCTCTCGATGCAGTAGTTGTTAACCACGTGGGGATTCAGCCACGTGTTATGTATTTGGACTCCAATGCTCATCCCATTGCTGAGTGCCTTTCCATGATGCAGTGCTTCTAGATAGTACCTCGAACCAGCAGTCAGCTCAAATTTCTGGGATTTTGGCTGCCACTGCTCACTCCAGTTCTTCACCCAGTTCTCAGACCACTCCAGATTGACATCAGGGACAGAAGCTATTCTCCTCTGTATCCAGATCAATCAAAGCAATCAGAGACATTTCTCCAGCCCCAAACCACATTTTTGTCTAATTCCACTAGTGGAATCACAGCTGATAGTACTGGGTTGATGATTGACACATTCCTTACTATTATACAGGAAAAAAACCCATTACCTCCAAGAGCTTTAATTTGGGGTTCAATACCATAAAGAAGGTAATTCTTCCAGCTAACTCTAGACCTAATAACAGTTCCCCATGCAACTTTTCATTGATGCTTTAAGTTCTACATCTCATGCCTACCAAATACAGAAGAAAAGACCATGTCTACAGCTATCTACCATGTTACCACTGGACTACCACATCAGATCAGCAATTATTAAGAGGTAAGAAGTCCTTTACATTTCTTCTAGCTCCATTCAGCTACTAGGCTTAAGAATAGCCTGGAGAAATAGATCACCTTCATTTATGACAGCCTTTTAGCTTTACAAAAGGAAGGACCAATATTTTCAGAGGGCAAAATTTCAACAGGCAAAAAAAAAAGAAGATAAACTGAGGAAGTCAGCCAGCAAACCTCCAGGTCCCTTTGCACAAGTTATTAGGGATGGTGATGTGCTGAACTAACAGAAAAGCCTTCTGGAAATGACACTCAAAGACTCTGCTGCAAGAGTGAGTTTTTCACGAGCCAAGCAGTTTATAGGCCAATGTAAAACATTAAATATAATCATACAGATTTCATTCTGCAGAAGATTCATAATAAGGGCCAATAAGCCAATTTACACTGGGGAAATTTCCACTTGTTATGACCTTAATTAAAACCATTTCTTATCCTGATCTCATTCTTTTCTCTGCCAAGAGTAATACCTTACGTCCTGGATCATGGGACAAACTTAAGTAGAGAGATGCCTGGCCATCTGCCTGAATCCAGAAGGTGTAATTGTTGGTCTCGGGAGCCACAAAAAATCCACGAAGCCTTGAGCTAAGCAAAAGCAGAACATCCATAATATACAAAAAAGTTACTGAAAAACAAAACAAAACCCAAACAAAAAAAAACAAACAACCCCAAACAAACAAAAACCCACCACCACCTCCACAGTGCACCTTCACACATAGAGTGACAAGAAAAAACTGTGGGACCAAGCTGTAGCAAAACAAAGAGACTTTAAAACAGAAGGAACCTCAAAGTGATCCATTTTCACCTTAAATGTCATTTATGTTTTACCGAAGCTTTCAAAAAGAAAAAACAAAACCAAAACAGCTCCACTAAAATAAGCATGGGTTTGTTGTTGATTATTTTTTGTGCATTTCCTCTCATGTAAAGTCTTAACCCTGGACAGGCAGGAAAAGTCTTAAAATCACACAAAAGATCAACTGCAAAAAACAGAGATGTGGTAGAAAACAAAAACTTTTGTGCATACTGCACAGCTTTTCAAGGGTGTATTTGAAGAGGAAGTGGGCACCAACATGGTTCAGATAGTTTTGCAGCTTGGGTCAAATCAATTTATTTCCATCAACTCCAACTGCGCTGCAGCTGCCAACATCAGCTGAGGATCTGGTCCTCCACGTCTGGCTAGAACTCCAGCCCAAAGCAGCCTCTAATTGCAGCTCCTTCTACTTCTGCAGCAATTTCTTCTGTGGTATTTCAGCACATCTAGGCCAGGGAGAGCTGAAATACTGAGTGAAAACCAAAGGAGGGAAAATAAAACACTTCATTGGATATTTTGAGCTTCAAAAGAACCTGAGAGCAGAGGCTTGGCTTTGATTTGTAGGAGCTATGCAGTAAGGCATAAAGAGCTGTAAAGAGCTGTCAGGTGTTATTTCTACACCTTACACTGCTAAAGGTGATTGCAATGGCTTCTCTTTTTAAGATCACCAAGTACCTGAAGGACTTCTTTGCCCCAGACAGCAATCTTACTGGGGAGCTGGCGTTAGGTACAAACTGCCATCTATAGCCAGGACCTGCTTCTGTCATATCAGAGGCATCATCCCAGACTTCAAAGAGAAGCCCTCTGTTTCCTAGAAAGTTAAAATAAAAGCTTTCTCAGTAGCAGCCAACGAAAATCCCAGAGCACATGCCAGAATCAGTGGTGTAAGGAGCTAGGCCAAAACAGAAAATTTTAATAATAAATAGGCTCTGTCTGTCAGGCTTTTTTTGCAGTCCAAGACAAACCATGGATCTCACTTCAGGGAATTTGTTCTACCTTAAAATACTCCGCCACAAAGAACAAAAGTCTGCAGAGAGCAGAGCATCCAACGAAGCTCAGGTCTGGTCTTGCTGGAAAAGGTACTGAGATGACCCACAGTCAAAATGAGCAAGGCCTCATTTTATGCACAATTATTTCCTACCACAACGCTCCACTCCACAGTGTCCCAAAAACCTATGTGGTAGCTCTAGTTCAGCTATCCTTCTAAATATTATCCATAGTTTTCTTCCTCTCATTTTCCACAGCCCTAGATGCCAGGCTGACCTTCATCCCACCATTGCCCATCTACAAGTGGTGGGATGAGGTCTCCACCTTTTCTTGCTATAGAATCATAGAAAGTTTTTGATGGGAAAGGACGTTTTAAAGGTCATCTAGACCAACACCCCTGCACTGAGAAGAGACAGCTGCAATGAGATTGGGTTGCTCAGAGACCTGTACAACCTCATCTTGAACATCTCCAGGCAACCTGGGCAAGTGTGTTACCACCTTCATTATAAAATTTCTCTCTTCTCCCCAGTCTAAATCTCTCTCTTTTAGTTTAAAACCATCATCCCTTGTCCTATTGCAACAGCTGTTTGAATACCCTACCTGACTGGGGGGCACCAAGCCCCTTGTCCTTGCCAACAGGCTCAGTGGTACATCTGATTTGCTGCGGATAGACATGCTTGACTTTACAGGGGACACCTGGCAGAGGGAAAAAGAGAGAAATATCCTGTGTAAGACTTGGGAAACACAGCTGAGCTGCAGCATGCACCCAGCTTGCTTCCAAAAGGGGTGAACACTTTGCTAAAAGCCTTGGCTTCTACTATCAAGCCAAGCAAAATGGTTCATGCCCACAGTCAGGATAACCAGACCTTCCTGATGGCGAGTCCTACAACTCCCACACTGGTGGGATCAACATCAGTTGGGGTTTGTGGTCAGGGGCACGACATCATATTGAAAAACAGTATTTCAAATGTTTCTCCTCTTACCTGCAGCAATGACCTGCACTGGCTGCTCAAAGAAATCCCCCATGACAGTGAGATCTGTGCCTCCTCCAAGACTCCCACCAGCTGGGAACACAGAGGTTATCTCTACAGAGGAAGAAAAAGGAGAATCTGAAAACAAAGCACTGGAAGGTTAATCCCAGACCCATTTCTGCCAGAGCCAGCAGTGCACTTGCACTGTTTCCAGCTGGAGCAGGGTCCTGTGAACGAAACCAGCATCTCACTGATCCTTCACAGGGGTTTGGGCAGCCACTGGGATTACACCAGGAATGAACAACATTGATAACTTGGCCATGTGACAGGAGAAACACTGCAGTGCTTGGGCTGTTACTTAGCAGTGGCTGCATCTGTTGTGCTCAGATTGCAAACTAGTATATTCTGTGCTACTAAGGAGCTCTGGAAAAAAAAAAAAAGGAAGAAAAAAAAGGTAATTCCACCCCCTCCCTTGGTAGCCTGTTTCAAGGCGTCACTACTCTCTCAGTAAATAAGTTTTTCCTACTATCCACTCTAAACCTCCCTTGGAGCAATTTAAGTCCTCTACAACCTCCCTTCAGGTCATTGTGGAGAGAAAACTTTTAAACTAAAGGTGCAATAACCTGCCATTCAACACCTACCCAGAACTCAACTCTGAGTGGTTATCATCATCTTCACCTTGTAGCTCATGTGGGCTCTATCTCATCCTATGGTCTGCATTTCTAAAGTCTCAACTTTACCAAATACAATGTGATTTAAGATGAAAAAGTTCCCTAGATGCATCATCTCTGTCTACAACTGATCTGACAGGAAAAAGAACAAAGATAAAGCAGTGTCATCCCAGACCCTGCCCTATTGCTGGTTTCTGGCTGACTTTCTCAGATTAACTCATCCAAAACAGAGTTCAAAGATATCCCTCTCTGAGAGGAACACTAACTCACTGAGGATGTAGGATACAGCCTGTGGCAGCACACCCAGCCTTAGCACATAACTGGTCTTCCTGAAACTTTTGATCCACAGCTTTTTGTGTAGTCAAGCCCATACCAGGGGAGAACACATCCAAAATGAGGACACAACCGGATGACATACTTGGGAAGAGTAACAGCAAAAGGCTTTTTCTCAGACCACACTGGGACTGCCAAAAGCCAGTGTGGTTAGTGAGGTGGATCAGTGCAATACCTGAATGCGTCTGATACAAGAAAAGCTCCTGTTTGGCACTGATGAGCCAAGCACCTTTGTGTACAGCTGACCTGCAAGAGAGAGAAAATGCCTGAGAAATCCTTAGCCATCTAAGGTAAAGTACACCTTTGTTTGGTAGGTCTGGACACTTGCTCTCCAGAGGAACAGTAGAACAAGGAGTACCACCACCTTTCAACAGCACAGCGTGTCATTGATTCAAGAGAACCCATCACATGGCTGAAACTCTTTATTAGAATTGTCCCATTGTCAGAGCCCATTTTCACCTCCTTTTATAATGAAATTCTTTACTCTGGATAGTGAGTTAAAAGCAAGGTGAAATGATTTTATTCAGAGAGGATTAACAGATGATTTATGCTTTGGGCACTGAAGCTAAAGTGTTAAAATTTCAAAGCAGAGATGTTCTGGGGGAAGAACATTTCCCCTTTTCATTCCCAACCCGATGATCATCTTCTCAAGACAGCAAAATCTCATTTCTGAATGATGAAATGCAAGATTCGGTAAAAACATCATACACTTGTCCTAGGCTTAAATACTGGTATGTGTCCCCATGCAGAATCACAGAAAAGGAGAAGAAGATTCTTGTACTCACTTTCCTTTGTTAAACACCGAGAAGCTAACATTGTGGGACCCTGGAGGAGAGAAAAGTTATATGCAGACCTCCTTCAAAACCTCCATATTTCCTCTGACACCCCACTGGAGAGCTCCTAGTTACCCCAAGAGTTGTCAAAAGCTCAGGCTATTGTATTGCACCGTCAGTGGCTACATGAGAGCTAGATATCAATTTGGATTTTATATATTTAACTCAGACCACATTTCCCAAAGAGAAAGCTTGTTGTTCAAAGCCTCCAAAAGAAATTAGAAGTTTCTTCAGCGTGCTTGGAAGCAAGGAAAAATGAAAGGGACACAACCTGCTACCAGAGAGACAACAAACAGAAGTGGGTACCCAATTTATTTCCCTCTGATAACAGAGCAGTAGAGGAGGGAAGGTCCATCACATACAAGAAGGAATAAAGAAAGAAAAAAAAAAAAAAAAGAAAAAAGCAATCTGAGCAAAACCCCCAAATCACATTGTTGCTCTCAGCAATGTTCACAACATCTCTGTCATGGTTTCACTTGAGCACTGTACTTCATTTTCCCCAAGGCATCACTGCAGTGGTTGTGTTGAACTGTGGTAAAGCCTTAACATGAAGCAAGTCTTATGGACTTAACCCTGAGCCTGATCAGAGATAGCAGGAATTTGACAGCCTCCCTCTGCCCTCTAGAGCTGCAAGAATAACAGAACCCCATGTTTTTTCCCCCCCTTTTCACCAACCTATATGGTTGCCTTCCACCCGGCACTGCAGGGTCCCCAGCCCATCCTCTGCCCGAATAGGGTAGCTGTGGAGAAACAAAGGACTTTACTAAACCTTATGAACAAAAAGTGAAAAATACAGTGAGAATCACCTAACCAAAGATCAGGACTTACACATCTGAGCTAGTCACACTTGGGTCCCTTTAGAAATAAAGGGGAGAAACAGGTGAGATATGTGAGAAACCACCCCTCTCCCCACTGAGCATCAGGAGCTCAGTAGCTTAAGAGGAAGCCTACCAGCAACACCCAGAGCTCCAGAATGGCTGCTTTACCCTTCTTACCAGAAGCTGATCCTGTTGGTGACTTTAAGAACGCCCATTTGAAATAAGAGCTGGGGGGAGACAAGTCTGGACACAGGGTGAGGATGACTAGCATGACAATAGTGCTCTAATTGCACCTCTGTATGTCCCTAATATGTTAGGAGGTGAAGGTAGCAATTAAATTAGATAGGCTGGCATTATGTCAACATTCTGGAGATGTGGAATCACAGAATGGTAGGGGCTGGAAGAGACCTCTGGAGATCATCTGGTTCAACCTCCCCTGCTCCATCAGGATCACCAAGCAGGATGCCCAGAATCACCTTGTCCAGGCAGGTTTGGAATCTCTCCAGAGAAGGAGATTCCACAGCCTCTCTGGGCACCCTGTTCCAGGGCTCAGACACCCTCACAGTAAAGAATTTTTTCACTGTCAGCTGGAAACTCCTGCATTTCATTTCATGCCCATTGCCCCTTGTCCTGTTGCTGGGCACCACCGAAAAGAGACTGGCCCCATCATCTGACTTATGGTTACCATGACTCAAGTCCCATCATTAACTTACATTTACATCTAAGTCCACCTCCTGGGAACCAAGAGGAATTTTAAAGTACTGTAAGAGGGTCCACTGAGGACTCCAGGGGCCTTAGCACTGACTTCTGTTGGAGCAGGTTTTTCCCCTTGCTCCCTGTAAAAGCAACCTCCCTTTTCCAGGGCTCACAGGCACTGTGAGAATTGCATCATTCATAAAAGAAATGCTGCTGCAGAACCCATGTTTGGGGTTTTTTTCTGCAATTTAACATGATGCAAGACCCAGCAGTGTAAATAGTCTCCTGCAACTTAGAGAAGGATACATTAATACCAATAAATGAACAGTGTTGGGAACCAGGCATAAGAGCCTGTTTGCCTATGTTGCTAAATTTTTAGAGCTCTGCTTGCCCAGTTTGGACTCTGGTCAACAAATGCACCTTTCAAATTAGTGTCCATATATCAGACACTAATAAATTTCTATTTGGACATTAGGAAGAAGTTCTTTACTATGAGGTATTGGAACACTGGAACAGGTTGCTCAGGGAGGTGGGAGATACCCCACTCCTGGAGACATCCAAGGTCAGGCTTGATGGGGCTCTCAGCACCCTGCTCTGGTTGCAGATGTCTCAGCTCAGTGCAGGGGGGTTAGACTAGATGTCCTTTAAAGGTACCTTCCAACCCAATGCATTCTATGATATGACTGAAGATAAAGCATTTGCCAAGGTCAATAGGTAGTTTGGAAATGGCTACACTGTTTTGAAGTCTAAAGAGTTGAACATCTAAAGAGATGTAGCCAGGGCATAGCTTATCTTCTCCAGGCTACAGAACACCAACTGGCCCCCACCCCTGTCACAGACCATATGGTCAAGTCCCCAGTGGTCTTTGTCTATCTTAACCCAAAGTAGAAGAGCTTCTCCAAAAACCACAGGGTTTTTTTGTGTCTGCAGAAGCTGTGTGGAACCCTTACACCAACACAAACCAAAGATAAGTCAAGAACTGACATGCTTCCAGCTCGCCTGTCAGCAAAAGAGCAGAGACTGGTCCATCCATCCCCTTCTGCCATAAGGATAGCTGGCCTAGGCAAAAATAAACAGGGAAGATGAGATATGAGATACAGAGCTTCACAGATGAAAACCTGATCCTGTTAAAATCAGCAGCCAATATTGTCAAATGGGACAGGAATTTCCCCTCACTTGTGTTTGTCACTTATTAACCTTCCAGGAAACCGGTCAAGTTCTAATCTCTTATTTATTTATATGCAAAGTATATTCCCCAATATTTGAAAACTGCACCTCTGTAAAGACTGTGGCAGGACCATCTATGAGACACGCATGCCAGCTCTGAATGACCCAATCCCTCCTCCCTGAAGGGAAGGGTTGGTGGTCAGCACTCCAGGAGGATTATACCCACCCTTACCTTCCAGAAGCAGGAGGCAGCACAAGTGCAGCATTACATTCATACCTCCTTCAAGATGTAGCTCAGTCCTTCATTTCTTTGAGGAAAAACCACTGCACACAGCCTCTGAGAAATCATCCAAGCTCCTCATAGCAAATTCAAGTATCCCCACCTTAAAGAACCACTAGAGCAAGGGACAACTTCCAGTGGAGAGGAAGAACCAGGTGGTAGCAGTAAATTCACAGTAATTAGCATAATAAGCAAAGGTTGGTGATGATTCTTTGAGATTTAACAGGCAAGTAAGGAAAATATGTAATTAAAACCTGTAATGCAAACACTTTGATGTGACCCATACTTCAAAGTGTAGTTGTTATGAGTTTTTAATAAATACATTTGCTCTTTTTTTAATGCATCTTGCTGATATTGAGATGACTTTCCTTTCAAGGATGAAGAGAAAAGATTCAGTGCTGCAAAATGTTTGCTTAAGCATCACTGGACCATTACAACCCATATAAAGCATGGAAAACAATACAGCACACACTTGAAAGTATAAAGAAAAGGATTTATTTTTTTTTTTCCTCCAAATCTTGAATTAGTGTGACTGAGTGACAGACTTCTCCAGTCAAGTCCATGTCCCCACCTGATATGTATTTACTAGAACACCAAAACCAGGCAAAGTATTCATGTGAAGCTACAACATAAACTTGTCTGGTATGCTAAGATTTTGAGGCTATTTCCTTTCTGGTGATTGTGAGGCAAAGCTGTAAATGAGTAATCCAGCAGTGCAGCATGCTGGCACGTCCAACCTGCAGTCAGACAGACCAGCCTTTCTTCCCATTGATCAAAGGTTTCACAGTTCCACTAGCAGCAGGTAAAACAATAATTCATACTGAACAAAGGATGCTAATGTGCATCCAGAGAGCAAAAGTGTAGGGTTGATAAATGGGTGCAGCTGGTATGGCAGGAATCTGCACTGGACTTTCATTCATGCTAGCAGAGAATTTAATTACTTAGCAAGGGACATTTCTATTCATCCTGAGAAGTATCACAGAAACATTAAGGTTGGAAACAACCTTCAAGATCATCAAGTCCAACTGTCTGCTAAATATTATCAGGACCACTAAGCCATGTCCTGAAATGCCACATCTAGATGTTTTTTGCAGGGGATGGTGATTCCACCTCCCTGGGCAGCAGGTTCCAAAACCTCACCACTGTCTCAGGAAAGATATTTTTCCTACTATCCACCCTAAACCTCCACTGGAGTAACTAAAGCCCATTTCATCTCATCCTACCACTAGTTACCTGGGAGAAGAGACCAACACCCACCTCACTGCAACCTCCCTTCAGGTGGATGTAGGGAGCAAAAAGTAGCTGAAAAGCATCTCATAGTTGAATATCTGCTGCTGCAACTAAAATTTGTAGCTACTGAGAATACACACCTTCTCTGGCTCCTGAAGTGATCCTTAAAATGCCAGCACAGCAACTAGAGATTAACAGTTCATCTTCAAAATACTCACCTGGGCTTAGCTCTTCACTGCCATTGACAAAGATGAAAGGAAATAATAACTCAGTAGTATGTGAGAACACTTCCATATGTATAGAAATGTGTATTATAGACTGTGGGTCAGCATTCATGCTCGGTTTGGATTCCCTGTGTTAAAGTGCTGTTGTCCTGAAGTAAATATTTCAAATCTACCTGGTTTGTTCTGTTCTGTGTAACCATAGAAGCAGCAGAAAATAAAAATCAAACCTTCCTTCAGAGCAAGGAAGTGACTAGAGAGGGTTTAAAGTAGTGAACAATGAAGCCTTTTGTCTCAAAATACTTCTGCTTTTTCTTCTGACTCACCAGAGCATCTGCTTCAAACTAATAGTTTTTTATTTTTCCCTAAAAATGCAAATGGAAGGGAAAATTTATTTAACTTTTAGATTCTGACATTATTTTAATTAGTTAAATTTTAATCTGCTAGCCAAAATAAAATCTACAGCAACCAGATGCAATTACAGTACAATTCACACTGAGCTGTGATTGACTGTGCTGCCAGTAAACAAACCAACTAGCTTAATGGACCAGTTGCAATTAGATTAACAAAGTTTGCTGGAGCCCAACTCACGAGCTGCAATAAACCACAAAGGAAGTAAATGGCAATTCTGGGCCAACTGCTTGCAATTTATTGCTGTCAAGGAAGCTGATGGAAGAAATGTCAATTTACAGGGACTGGGTCAGATGGCAGCCTATATATAATTACCCATCAATATAATCCACATTGAAGTCCAGGGTCTCATATCTTCCAGCAATTGTCTTCCCATAAATCTCTATTAAATTTCCTGTTTAAAAGGAAATGGCAATTGAAGGGACTCTTAAAAGCAGAGAATTTATTTGCAGATTTTGTGAGACTAATAAAAGAAATTCTCAGTCTTTGCAGATTTTAGAGAGGTGGCCAGCTGGCTGCACTGATGGCTACTCTCAGCTTTGGCCATAGTTCAAGGTGACTTTGCACTTGATTCACGTTTCCCAAGACACAACCCTTTTCCCATAAAAAAGTCCATTCCCTATTTTTAGCAGATCTACAGTACTTGTACTGAGAAGACATTTTCCTTGCTTCTTTTGTTAACTAAACCCCACATTCTAACCAAATTCTGCTGTAGAACCTCATCAGGCAACCAAAATGACATCATTTATACACTGGATAGGGGCAAGGTCTGAAGAAGGACCTCAGCATATATGCAGCCAGCTGAATCACTCCCAACACTCCCTTGACCACACTGGGTGACAGCTTGATTCAGTTGCCTGCAAAGAGGGGTCTTAAATCATTTGAGGGACCCCATCCTCCCACTGTGACTCCAGAAGAGAGTTCTCCCAGTTCTGTGTCATAGCTACCTGCTCCATGCAGGTCCTTCATGCTCCAGGACACCTCAAATAGCACTTGACAGTGTTTCTCATGTTCTACACTGGGAGGTCGAACACCCAGCTCACACATAGAAACCTCCATATAGACACCTTAAAGCAAGGCATCAGAACCTGGAGCTGCACTGCACCTGAAAATACTTGGAAATGAGGGATGGACTTAGATTTAGGAGCATCTATGTGATCCAATCATCCAGGTACCTCTCTTCACTCTTGAGAGCCCAAAATGTTTTGATTTATCTTGACAGAATTTCAATTCTCTCTAAAGCAGCCTGCAAATGTCGTGTGTCTTTCATACACTAGTTAACCATTCAGACCAAAACCAGTGTCCCTCTTCTCATGTAACTTCTTTAAAGTCTGAACTAAAGCCTAACTAACTCAAAGGTCTGTATGGCAGACAATATCATAACATAGTTAATTCTTCTTAAAAAATGTTACTAAATAAACAGGGCCAGATGACTCAAGACTTTAAACTGATGAGACTTATCTAGCTGCTGAACAACATCCCTCTACTCTGCAGCTGGGCTACAGGAGCCAAGTACCAAATAACCTGGCCACCACACATTACCTACTTCTCTTGTACCCAGTGCTGCAGAGTCTCTCCCATTGTGCAAACCCATTTTCTGGTTCAGCATGAGCTTGGACATTAAGTTCTGGAGGTGCCCATCTTAATCCCCAAGAAGACAGATCCCTCATATGGAGAAAGACAGTACAAACCATCAAATAATAATTTAAGTCATCTCCAGCTTAAAAAAGAAGTTCCATACCTGGGATGCCAGATGGTGGATTAATTTGGTAAACCATAGGTGTCTGTGAAGCAGAGAACTGCAAAGAGAAATTTGTGGTTAAATAACATCATTTTTGCAGCACTCCAGCAAGATCTGATTGTGTGTTGCTCACAACCAAGTTGTCAAACCCTTTTCAGAGACTCACAATTCAGATCTGATCATCGAAGCAGATTCCTGCTCTAAGAAGGGAGTAGAAATATCCCCCCTTCTCCTCCACCCCACACGCCCTGCGTTCAGCGTGTGGCTTACTGCTATTCATAGATCTCTTTTCTGCACAAATTGTCTGCTCTGGCTTGGGACAATTCCAGAAGATAGGGTTTAATACACTATAAATTTAAGCCATGCTTTAGCTGAAGCTGAGGCCTCCATTTTATCTTGCATTATGACACCATTTTTCTTCCCAATAGCATACTCTTAAAAACTATTTCTACATCACAGAAGTACTTCAGCTAGTCTTTAGCAAGCCTGTAGGGTACCTTAAGGCAGCATAGCAAAGAAAATGTTTGTATTGGCCCATCTTAATGCAGCATAATACATCAGAAGTGTCTTTGGGCAAGCACTTCCTTGGCCTCTGAGGGAAAAACAAAGAAATAATGGAAAGCTGCTATGAGGTACTATTTTTTACTCAGAGTCCAAGAAGGAGCAAAGAGATTGTGCTTTGAAGCAAGGCTCTCAGAAGATAGGGAACGCACAGGAACCCTTTCCCAGTGGACAACAGTCATCATCAGCCTCCCAAAGTAGCTAAGACACACAGATACCTGACCTGGCACATTCTTTGGCTGCATTTTCAACAAGCAGAGCAACCCTCTCACCCCTTCTCTCCAGTTAACTCCAAAATATGTGAGACTTGTTTTAACCAAAATTACTCTTAATTTTTTTTTGCCTAGGCTGACAAGAATCCATCCCAAATGACATAATGTATGTGAGCATTACCCATCTCCAGAGGTACATGCTGTTAACCCACATGGAACCAATATTTTCTGCAAATATCCATGTCCCTCTTTGGAAGATGACAAACCAGATAGGACAAATAAATGGATGCCTTCAACAGCTAAAATGTGCCTTAGGTCCAAATGGAACCTCTGGACTTCAGGACTAAAGGAAATAAAAAGGCAGTTGGAACACTTTGGAAATGTTTTTAAAAAATCTTCCTGTGGAAAAGGAGTTGTTTCCACTGCACTAGGTATTTATCCAGTGCTGGGTTCACAGCATATCAGCCTGTAACAAGCTGATGTATCTGAGACAGAGTGGTCTGGTATCAATAGAATTGTACCTGGACAAGCAATGAAAAAGAGCTGGATATCTTGGGAAAGACAGAAGAGTTACGGAAAGGGAAGGTGAGCTCTTTTTCTACAGCTATATGAGTAAATAAAATAACTTGGAATAACCTGTTATTTAGAATCATAGAATGGTTCAGGTTGGAAAAGACCTTTGAGATCATCAAGTCCAACCATTAAGTCAGCATTGACAGGTCACCACTCAATCATGCCCCTCAGCACCACATCTCCATGGCTTTTAAGCAACTCCAGGGATGGGGACTCCACCACTGCCTTGGGCAGCCTGGGCCAGGGCTTCACAACCCTTTCAGGGAAATTTTTCCTAATGTTCAATCTAAACCTCCCCTGGCACAACTTGAGGTTATTTCCTCTTGTCGTGTCACTTGTTCCTTGGGAGAAGAGACCAACTCCACCTGGCTTCAACCTCCTCTCAGGTAGTTATCAAGACCCAGAAGGTCTCCCCTGAGCCTCCTTCTCTCCAGGCTCAACAACCCCAGGTCTCTCAGCTGCTCCTCATCAGACTTAAGCTCTAGACTCTTTCCCAGCTTTGTTGCCCTTCTCTGGACACACTCATCTTCCCCATCTTTCTGAGTTCTCTCCTGTCCTCACTCACACTTAGAGATGCTTCTATCAGCCCAATAAACAGAAGGAAAAACCCCTCATTTGCTAAATCAAATCTAAAACACTGCTGCATATGTTGGGGTTTTTCCCATTCTCTTTCAAAGCTCAGTCTTTGCTTTCCATCCTCTTCATGGTCATGTTGAAAATGAATGAGTAGCCACAACCTCCCTCCAGTGATGGCCACTTCAGGGAAGCAAAAGCATCACCACACCATAGCCTCGGCTGGAACCTGATGTAGAGAAAGCATCCAAAAGCAGCATAAAAGATGGGCCCACAAGCTGACACAAGTCTTCTTCTTCTGAACAGACTTGTTGCTGCCTGCAGCAGGCTTTTACCATCTAATGTGGAGGCAAAATTAATTTTTAATACGCATAGCTCCCAGGTCCCAGTCCCAAAACAAAGAGACACATTGTGCTTTATTTAGCTTGGAATGTGCCTCATTAAGAGCATCCCCTGGTGATTTTTCATCAACTCTCTAAGCTAGCTGAACCACCCAATGACTCTTCAGCTTTAATGTGCCGTTTACTGAAAACCCTGGGCTTGCTCAATACTCAAAGTTAGCACAGAGGTGGGATGCAACTTCTGAAGATACCAGGCCTCACCCCAAACTACACAGCTATGCTTAAGGATTCTGCTCTGCAAGAGATCCTGGCATAATTGCCATTAACTGGTCTAATACCAGCATGCCCCACAACATCCTGAGATAACGTGCTTTGACACTGAGAGCTGAAGGGAAAATACTGGTCTGGAGGGGGGCAGAAATCTCTCAAAATAACTGAGTAACAGCTGGGAAATCACAACTGACGTGTGAGCTTTCTAAATCTTCCTCATCCTAAGTGTGGGGAGGAATCCTAGACCTTGTCCTATGACCTTTCTGTGTCTGAAGTTTGGCTCCATTTAATACCTTGAATTTTTTTATCATTGCTTCTATACTTGCTTGGTGGTTACCTTGAAAGTATAGTTTTCTTTCTCCACCTCAGTCAGATTATTAATCACATGTCCTTTAAAGATGACCTCCACATAGTACACTCCTTCTCGGGGTGAAGGCCTAGGTGATAGAAAATGTGTTGTGTTATTTTTTATACAGATTGGGTTTATTATTTAGGACCTGCCAGGTCCTTTACAGGCTCTCCAGTCTTAGCAGGCCCACTGAGGCTTCAATAGAGCAAAGTAAATTTACACTGTGAATCCAAACTTTACACATATCTGTCCAAGCTCTAAAATTATGATTTAAAAGAAATGTAGACACACAGCAAGAAATGACCATGAAGTGCAGAAGGTGACAGGACTATACCAGAGCTCTATTCAAATAGTATGTTAATGCAAACTACAGACATGCTTATTAGATGTGTTCAGACAATAACTGTTATTCATTAGTATCAAAATAACCCAAGGCTGCCTGGATCTACAAGGCATCTTGATCCTGGTTTGTAAGTTAATGCTGCATCTTTAACACACAGTTTCTTAGCACAGTTTTCAGCAGAATTAACTCCCATACATCTCCTCACCCAGAGATGTAAGAGCACCATTAGGGTCATTTATACAGCCTCTTGAGACAACCCTAGTTTTCCAGTCAAACAATCTTCTCTAAAGTTATGACAGGAGGGAAAACAGGCACCTTAAATTACCTGTCTGGTGCTTGAACTCATATATGCTTCCCGCTCTACTCATAGCCTCTCTATGCTGTTAGACAGATCAAGGACACCAAAAGCTGGTAAAATTTCCACCAGTTCTTGGGAGATCTGCATCTAAGAATTGGATACATACAAATGTTTGGAGATCTGAGTCTAGCCTCTCCAAGAATCCTCATTCTGATTCTCATGCTATGTAACCTAGCACTTCATGAAGTTGAAACTAGAATAAATGCAACGCAGTTTAGGAGGTGCTCAGGTGCAACCACAGTTGCAGCCATAGAAATTCTTTAAATTCACAAACTGCCTGTATAGACACTGCAAGAAAATGAGGATTCTACCAGACGAATGGCAAGGTCTCACCCACGCTATAGCCATGGATCATACCTTGTTCTGCATCTTAGAGTGGGTAAGTCAAAATTCAGAGGAGAGACATCACATGGCAACCTGGGCAGGTCTGGATTCACCAAGGACACCTCCAAGTGGGATGTGCTGACTGAAGAAACATCTTCTAGCTGGTGGGAAGTTGACCCTAAGTAATGAAAGTCAACCAGAAAAGCCTGTGATCATGGCTTGGCGATTCAAACTTGAACTAAGAGAATGGAAAGAAAACCCCATGACAGACAGGTGATGCAAATAAAAAATTCTCACCACCAATCGACTGATATCTGGCCAGTCTCCAAGCAGCAGCCTCCCCACCAACCTCTCCCCCCTGGTTGTACTGGTGAGGAGCCCATGGCTCTGCTTCTGCCGTTGGGTTTGTCACTCCACCAAATCTCAGAGCCGATTCTCTGTTGCTTTAAGACATGCTCTGGAAGAATTTAAAACTCACCATCCAGCGTAATTGTAATCCACGTTCCTCCCTCCACACTGCCCTCTCGGGGCTTAATGAGCAGTCCTGTGGCTGTCACTGCAAAAACAACCCAGCTACACATCAGAATGAAGTGTAATGCAAACTTCTAAAAGATCTCATTCAGGACAAGACACAGGAGTCTGACAGCTGTCCTCCCGTGATCTCACCATCACATTTCTCCTTCTCAGGCATCCAAATTAGTTGTATTGTTCATTTTCCCCACCCAACTGTCTCCCCTGTGTAATAGTCCTGCTTCCCCTCAGGGGGGTTTGATGCTTTCAGGATTTAGTGAGCAAAGCTATTATCTGAGCCTCCTCTAGAATTCAAATAAAGAGAATAAACCTCATGTTTCTTTTCCCAGCTCTCAAAGAAACGTGCCTGCTGATTTCTGTATGCTGTCCCAGACTTAAGGCTACCCCCAGAATATAACCTCTCCTGGCTCCAAAACAGCCTGTCCAGCTCTTTTTTACCAAAGTCCTTAGGAAAGAAACACAGGCCTGGAAAGGAACTCCTCCTACATGATATTGTCACCTGTAACTTGCTATGCAACTCCTTAGATAAAGGCATCAAATTCTTGAGATAATTTAGGATTTATTTTGAGGACCCTCATCCTCTAAAGCTAATAAAGATGAACCAGTAGTTGGCTTTTTATCAGAATTCTCCAGAAGTCCTTTTACAGTGATAACCATTTTCCTGTTTAGCATTTCAGGAGATTTCCAGTTTCTCAGCTGTGTGTGAATGCTGGTGTTGTATGACCAGTGTGGTTGGAGACAACACCTCTCCATCACCCACCTGCAAAGAATATCAGCTCAGCACTCAGAAAGGAGGGTCTCCAAAAGCTCATCTTGAACTCTGGATGGGGATTTCACAAGAGGCTGGATCCAGGATCACAGCTTGGGTATTCAGAACCTTCCCTGTAACTTTAAAAACAAACCACACCTGTATTCTTTCTTCACACTGCAGAGCTGTGGGAGCAATGGTCTGTTATAGCAGACAAGATGGACTGCAATGTGGAGTCAGAAAACACTGATGCACCTCTCACACAGTACAAAGGCTCAATATATTGCAAAACATACTCTTTCCTCCTATTCAACACATCTACATAGAACATATGCACCTCTAAGAAGATGACTTCCCAGCTAAGCTCAGGATGAGATTTCCCCCCCTAGGCCCAAGTTTCATTTAACTCCAAGTTGTAGGCATGGGGAAATTAGTGAAAGCAATTACAGAATTCCAAGACAATGGTGTTAAACTCTTCCACCTCTGTGCAAGTTTTTTATATCTGTTACATTAAGCTAAAACATGTCATGGGTCATTCTTCATCTCTGAAATCAAATGACTTGACTAAAGTTACTAAAGTTTCTAGACTTCCACAGGTAGCTCCAAACTAAGAACGGCCCATGCTGGTTCCTGCAGGTGTGCCTAGGTATTGCTTGGAAGAGTACTGGTGGACTTGATCACAACAGTGTTGGGAATTGTTTTAAGAATATAAATATTTGAGTTTCTGTAGCCTGGGAAGTTCCTTTGTCTTGCTATTATAGCCAAGTATATCACATATACTTTTATAAAGTCCATGCCAGGAACTGTTGCAACATATAAATACAGACCATCAACTTTACTGCCTTCACACTGGGTTTTGTACTACTATGGAAATAACCTCGGGGCAATTAATTTAGCCACATTTTAAATGATGAAGAACCTTCAATTCTCACCAGTGAGCACAGAGACTGGGACACCCTTACCCAGGACAGCCCTTGATTGTTAAAACTCAGTTCAGACTACAAAAACCTCAGGCATAAAGATAAAATCAAATGGCAAGAAGATTGTTTAGGATCTCGGATTGTTTTTATAGGAAGATCTAAAGGGCAAACCCCACAATCCCTGTATAATCAGGTTATGGTTGGAATTGATAATCTTAGGTCTTTTCCAACCTGATCAGTAATTCTCAAAACAAGAATCCATGTACACGCCCCATAGAAGAAAATCACGATACAAAGACATCCTTTCAGAGTCCTGCTCCACCAGTCAACTGTTGAAAAAACAATGGACATAAACAGACCTTATCTCTCTTAAGGCCCAGATCCTCTGCTGGGTGATGGTACCAAGAGCTCCTGTGTTCTTCCATGTAGTGGTCTTACTCCATTCACCAGACTGCACTGATTCAAGCCCTATTCTACATCAATGAGCTCCTGTCAGGTCACCTGAGAAAATCTAATCAACTGTCCATAACACAGTCCACTTCACTGGCTTCTGTAAATGCTTATAAGACCCATCAACATTAAGTTGAGTTGATTAACTGCTACATTAAAGTAAACAACACTATTTCAAGAAAAAAAAAAAGGGACTGGTTCTTTGTTTGCTGCTGCTACAGTGGCTTAGAACAAGTGATGAACATGAGTTTGGAATCATCCACATACTAGACATCATGGTCGTGAATACTCAAAAAGCCTCTTCAGAGCTTCTGGGAACGAGCAGGGCTAGAGCTGCATGGTGGAGGAAGTGTGATTTAGCACCCTAGAAGGAAAACAACACTTAGAAGAGTTGGGTAGAAACTTTTGTTACCCCATAATTATATCAAACACACTGGCCCTGTAAAAACAACTTCTAAGCTTCTATTATTACACCACAAGACCTACTCTATTCTCCCCATATTTCTTGCACATTTTAACACAACTGAAATTTGTAGGGGTCAGAGTCCTGAGCCCTGATGCAAAGCTTGCATTTCAAAGTAGGTGCATAAAAATCACTTAGGTTTTCTTTTATTATTATTAGAACCTGGGTTTTTTTGGTATTACTTACCTCATTCAGTTTGTTCTTCTTCCATTCCTCTGAAGGACAAACTGCAGAGGCTCCGATACCAGAATAACTGCTCCATCCCTATGGTGCCAGCTCTACTGCAATTCCCAGTCTGAGGTCATGTGAGACAATTGGTTCAGTCTCTGCGTGGGTCACTGAGTCACAGTGCACTGAAACCCACCAGACTAGTTTCTTAAAAGTCTCAATGCCTGTCACAGACAGCTCAGAGCCCTCCATTGGATATGCTTAATTATTAACCTAAGCTACTTGCTGCTATTAACTGTTTTGTTCCAGGTCTTCAATGACCATAAAGGAGTAATCTGGAACTGCTCTTCCATTGGTGTAGGACTAGATCCTCCAACAGGACAATTAATTCATTTTAGCCTCTTTTTCACACAACAACATGACAGAAAAACTGATACAATGGTTTCTTAATGTGCTGATATCTAATCTAGGAGTGATTTTCACAGCAAATGGACTTCAAGGTTTCCTTATATAGTCAATTCACTTTTTCCCAAGTGTCTGTATTTGGGAGGAATTCTGCCTAAAGGTGTTCAGTTCAGACTCCTTACACATCTCGAGTACCTGCACTCGTGCAGGTCCTTATACAGGCAGTGATGGAAGAGTCCAGTGACCTTACACAGGATTTTAACTCACCCCACTGGAGAACCACATACCTTCACCAGCTGCAGGGAAGAAAACCACATACCTTCAGCCTACCTCAGGTGCCAAGTACCTGTGTGAACAGCACCCCTATTCTCACCTCCACACCCATCTATTTGAAGCCCAGGTGATTTGTGACAGAGCTCCCAGAANTGTCCAGGCGGGTTTTGAATGTCTCCAGTGAAGGAGACTCCACGACCCCCCTGGGCAGCCTGTTCCAGGGCTCTGCCACTCTTACAGTAAAAAAATGTTTCCGAATATTCAACTTGAACCTCCTATGCTCCAATTTACAAGCATGAGGGGTTGCTGAGCTCCTGCCTTGGTGTGGATGGATGCCTTCATGGAAATTTCCACCAAAATTCCACAGAAGCTCTCAGACACCACAACATAACCCCAGTCATGTTGAGTTACCACGTACCAGTCAAACAGCAGCAGTATGCATACATGCTCTTACCCTCAAAGAGAGGTAAAAGAAGCTTGCTTGTTTCTTCTCAGCCTCAATCCAGAAACACAGCGGCACAAAGTCAGGAGCAATCAACCCTCAGGGAAGGTGTGGAGCTCTTGCCCAGCAATAGAACCAGCTGTGCTAGGTTTATTCTCTGGCCAAACCTCAATGTCTCAGCTACATATAGCCAATGATTACAGGAGTCCATTTAAAGTTAACTCTATCCTGCCCAGTAGCCAACAATCAGTTTACTTATTAGCCCAAATTACTCTGGAAAAGCAGTTGGAAGAAGAAGCAAATCTGAAAGCATTCTAAAGAAAACTTGTTGCCAAAGAAGAGACAGTTCAAAGATGATAACTTGAAAGCAGCAGACAGAGCTAGATGCTGGTAACAGCCCTAAATGAGGAGATGTATCAGGTTCAGGAAGCCCACTCAGGAGCAAGAGGAGACAGAGCTGGATGCTCAACTAATACATGGCCCTATGATGCAGTTAGAAGGCAGGACTAGAGATGGGATGGAAAAGCAGTACTCCTACAACACATGTCAGAGAGAGACTATGGGGTCAAACCTGAGGTTAAATAGGACCCTGGAGCCATGGGCAGGGTGTGGATGGGGGTCCCAGGTGAGTCTGATCTGGCTGTAAAGGCTCATTTCTGCCCTCAGGGCCCTGACATTTCTGCCCCTGGAATTACTCAGTCACTCAAAATCTCCAGATCACAGTGAGCAAAACAATGATTTACTACTCTGTCATTCTGTATAGTCTTCTCTTCTCCAAGCTGAACCCCCCAGCTCTCCCGGCCTGGCTCCCAGCAGAGGGGTTCCAGCCCTCCCAGCATTTCTGGGGCTCCTCTGGCCCCGCTCCCCCAGCTCCCTGGCTCTGCTGGGATGAGGACTCCAGAGCTGATATCCCCAGCACTGCAGGGCGGTCTTCCCAGAGCGGAGCCCTGGGAGCAGAGGGGCAGGATCCCCCCCTCCCCCGCTGCCCA
>VWZY01004273.1:2146039-2157188 GCA_013399075.1 Chloroceryle aenea
TGCAGCCCAGGCTGCCAGTGGCTGCTGTGCTGCCAGCGCACGGGGCCGGCTCAGCTCCAGCTGCTCCCCCCCAGCACCCCCAAGTCCTTCTCTGCAGGGCTCTCTCCAGCCCTTCCCCCCCAGCCTAGGCTGGTACTGGGGGCTGCCCCAACCCAGGAGCAGGACCTTGCACTTGACCTTGTTGAACCTCATGAGGAGATGTAACATGAAAAGAAAGATGGAATCCGGTGAAGAATATTGTCCTTGACAGCCAGAAACACAGGCCTATGATTCAGGTCATGAGAGAAATGGTCAAATCACTCCTGAATCTTCTTCCATGAAGTGTAAATGCTCTCCCACTATAGTATCCTGATGACTGTGTTTAGGTCTGATTACCCACCAGAGGAAAGCAGTACAGTTTGATGAACAAGGGCATGTTTCTCTGTGTGTGAAAGCCACTTTTCTCCTGATGGAACAACGTTCTGCTCAAAACCATCACCTTGGGCCACCTGGTTTTGTTTGTTTGCAGCTATTAATTTGGAGGTTGTGGAGTTTAGACTCATGAGTAGACCTAGCCTTACAGAAAGGCTCAATACTCGGGAAACGTCCCTGCATTGCTACTGGGAAGGACACACAGAAAAGAGGAGGTGTGAGCAGTCGTTTTTCGTCACTAGGTGGAAGTATGGAGCTGTTGAAGACCTGGCTACCACTTGAAACATAACTGAAGGCTGCCCAAGCTGTTCCGTCTGACACAGGACCAGTTTCTGTTAACCCTCTGAGCTTGAGGGAAAGGCCACAATCAAGCGGACAGAACACAGGAAAATGAGATGTGGGACCTATCCCCAGTTCCTTCACTTCGTTCGTCCCTGCTCCCTGCAGGGGGGTTGGACTGGATGACCTTGAAGGGTCCCTTCCAACCCAAACCATTCTGTGATTCTGTGTGATTCTCTAACACATGATTTTGGACAAACAGCTTCATCTTTAAGTCGTCTGTGTGTAAAAAGGGGACAGTGAGTACGCTGCCCATGAGACCTTTGGCAGGGCAGGTGCTCTCAAAGGACAGCAGCTTGGGAGACACTGAGTTTCCCTAGGACTTGCAGCACTCTGGGATGGAAGAGTTTTGCAGGAGCCAAGCGAGGGAACCCCTCGAGCTCTCCCAGCTATCACACGGCAGCCACCTCGCGAGAGGAATGTGGCAGTTGTTGAACACCACATGGCATCTCCCAGCTGAACAGCTGAGAGGAGGATAATGTGGGATAAGGCGAGGTTTTGTCTGCAACCCCTGAGCTCTCCTTCTCCTTCCCAGCCCTCTGTGCACCACCCCACACTGAGGGCAACAGCTTTTCCTGACTGCTCCTCACCAAAGTCTGACATCATCGTGAGGGAACAATGTAGGAATGCTGCCCACACTGGCAGTTCCTGCACCCACATCTGTAAAGAGAGCATAAAACACCCCAAACGAGAGCAAACCTAATGGGGTCATTCTTGGACCAGCAGCAGCATGTTTCCCTATTTCAGCCTGGAGAAGAAAAGGCTTCAGGAAGACATTATTATGGTCTTTCTGTACTTCAAGGGCCTGTAAGACAGATGAGGACAGACTTTTTAGAAGGGCCTGTTGCAGCAGGGCAAGGGGTGATGGTTTTAAATTAAAAGAGGAGAGATTCAGACTGGAGAGAAGGAAGACATTTTTTTTATGCTGAGGGTGGTGAAACACTGGCCCAGGTTGCCCAAAGAGGTGGTCAATGCCCTATCCCTGGAACCATTCCAGGTGAGGTTGGCTGGGGCTCTGAGCACCCTGCTCTAGTTGCAGATGTCCCTGCTCAGTGCAGGGGGGTTGGACTGGATGACCTTTAAAGGTCCCTTCCAACTCAAACCATTCTATATTATTCTATGGTCATGGTTATTGACAAGCAGCCTCCTCTTCAATGCCATGCTGAACACACAGGAGGCAAAAATCAACATGAAACTGCCTGAACTTAGGGACTCAGTCCAGACACAGGTCTTGGAGAAAGGTCTGTGCTTTCCAAACTGACCCTGGCCATAGTTAGTGTTCTCTTGCAGCCCTTACTTATTGCATTTGTCACCTCTCCAAGCAGCCTTCAAACTGTGTGTGTCCAAGAGGAGATGGGTTATACACTCACACCATCACCCTCCTGCCAAATCAAATCAGGCCTTTTGCAGGATCTGTAGCAAAGCTCCCAGGCTTGGAAAGTCCCTGAAGAAGATTTCTGCCTTGCTCACAGGCCAGCCTGTGGCTCAAATTTTTGGGATGCATCTGTGAGTGAAATAAAAGGATAAGGACTTGGGCATTGTACCTCTATAAATCACAAATGGGAAATGTGCCCCACTGTGTGATTTTGACCCAGACTAGTTCACGTCAGCCCAAACAATTCCCAGGCATGGTTTAGGAGTCAGCACTGCCAGTGCCTGTTCCCAGTGAACAGTATGGATGCAATGAATCATAGAATCATTTAGGCTGGAAAAGAACTTTAAGATCATTGAGTCCAGCCTCTACTCTAGCAAGTCCACCACTAAGTCATATCCTCAAGCACCACATCTGGACAGCTTTTAAACACACACAGGGATGTTCACTCAACCACCTCCCTGGGCAGCCTGTTCCAATGCCTGACATGCCTTTCAGTGAAAAAAAATCTTCTTTATGTCCAGTCTAAACCTCCTCTAGTGCAGCAAGTTTGCAGCAAGTGACTTGGTTTTTGAGGCTGATTTTGCATGTAATAACATAGTCATGGCTTCAGAAACAGGAAAGGGGCTCTGCAAGGTGGGCTTGATAGTAGACATGTAGCCTGGCAGAATTTACAGACTAGCATGTCCTGCAAGGGCAGCTTCTGCACTGGCCACACCACTCCGTGCAGAGCTCTTCCAGCTGCTCATTCTTTCTATTAATACTTCACTTTTTGTGTACACACACAAACTTCCTAGCAACCAAGGTCACAAGAGAAGGTGTTAAGAAGCTGGACTGATTGATACTAAATGCTGGGGTTTGAGGTCTCTTTTTCTTGAGAGGCTCGTTAGACACCAGCGGGCAGGGTGCTGAGCTGGGATTTCCAAGGGAACCTAATGGGATTTGGAAACTCCACTCTGAATTTCCCTCACTGAATCCCAGCCTTCCTCCTTCTGGCCCTCAGCATCCAGCTGGCTGAAGCTACCCATGGGAAGGTGAGCTGAGACTGCAGTAATGCTAAGCAAGGATCTGGCATCTATCAGCCATGCTCAGAGTTGTCCCCTGGGAGTCCACAGGCGTTGGGGTTTCTTTAGGTGTAATCAGGAACCAATGGTCTCCATAGACCAGGTAAATACCTCTCACTGCTACAGAGTCCCGCTGTGAAGGATGGGCTACACCTACTGCCCCACATTTTCTACAGACCTGATCATCCTTCAGATGGGACCAGAATCACAGCCTTAAGCATCTGCCCTCATCAAACCACTGTGTTCAGTCCTGGATTTGCTGGAACAAGCTGAGCTGTCCATTGTGGTGAGAATTGTGCCCTTTCCATCACAGTCCTTGCCACAGGAATATGGCTGAGAGAAGCTGGTTTGAGATTTTAGGTGCGTCTTATATTGTAAGATAACAGAAAAACCCCATCTTTCCTTCTGAGTTTCAGTCTAAGTCACTAATCACTTATGTCTGGATACTCATTGGTAGGGCAAGAATAGTCAGCGAGTTGCGTGCAGAGGGATTCCAGAAAGAGTTTCTGCTTCTGTGACATTCATTCCCTCATTAAACACCTTCATATAGAAATCTGAGTATGAGAAAGACAATACAGCTAGTTCGTTAGTATTTCCCAAGTCAGGGGAAGAAAGAAGCCCCAGGTAGGTCAGGAATGTCACTTTACTCCAGTGGTTTAGGCACCACACCAGAATCATAGTTGGAAAAGTCCAGCTATTACCTCAGCACTGCCAAGTCACTGCTAAAACCATGTCCCTCAGCACCACATCTCCATGGCTTTTAAGCCCTTCCAGGGATGGGGACTCCACCACTGCCCTGAGCAGCCTGGGACAGCCCTTGACAACCTTTTCAGGAAAGAATTTCTAACTCAGCTCCAACCTCATCCGCTCCTTGTGCAATCTGAGGCCATTTTCTCTTCTCCTATTGCTTGTTCCCTGAGAGATGAGACCAACATCACCTGACTCCAACCTCCTGTCAGGGAGCTGATGAGAGCCAGGTCTCTCCTGAGCCTCCTTTGCTCCAGGCTCAACAACCCCAGGTCCCTCAGCTGCTCCTCTCCAGGCTTGTGCTCCAGCCCCTTCCCCAGCTTCGTTGCCTTTCTCTGGACACAGCCGAGCAGTTCCCTTGCTTGCCATGATTTACACCAGGTGGGGTGGTGAAGGCACAGGATATTAACAGGAATACTTCATGAGCAGATCTAGGGAAGGTAATGAAATTTTCACAGAAGAGGATTGAAAGTCAACTAAGAAAATGCATCCTTTGTATATGTTGGGCAGATCTAATACTTCCAACTCTCCCTTATTCCTGCTCCTTTTCACTAAAAGAAAAGAAATAGCATTTTGTTTCCTGCATTTCTTAACTCCTTCCTTTGTGAGCAAAAATATTGGTGATTCCAGGACTTTTTCTGCACGTCCTTACAGGGTCACTTTTCAGTGTGATAAAACTCTGTTGAAGCTGTTCCCATAGCTACTCTCACTGCATTTTAAACAGGCGATGAACTTCTTTAAATACTAAATTTATTGCCAGTGCAGCTGCTTTAATGACAGGTTTGAGCCTTCTTTGGTTTCAAGGTTGAGTGTGTTTCAGCTCACGTCCCCTGTGGCTGCACAGGGCGTGAAAGGGATGCAAGTCGCCTGCCTGTCCATGGCAGATGCTGGAGCCTGAGGATGCACAAGGCAACTGGGCAAGGAGAAACCAGCACCTTGCAAGGGATTTGTCTGCTGCAACTTTGGTGTTCTCACTGGCATGTAGAGGATGCTCCCCTGCTCCTGTGGGATCTGTGAAGCACACGGGATGGCCAGGGAAAACAAAGGTCAGCTCTGACTCCCAGACCTATCATGGAAAAGAAATACTCCTAATCAGACAACACAGACACAAGGAAAAAACATACAACTTTGTATAAGCACTAGCTGCATCTGTACTGTGAAAAAACATCCCGGTATTGAGGGCTTCCCAGGGATTTTCCTCTGCTGGGCTGCTCATAGACACCATCTCATTCACACCTCCCCTCAAGCAGAGCTCTGTTTCAGTGTGATGGAGCTTCACGTCTTCATCTCTGCATTACAGGGCTTTTTATCATGCTAACAATAGTATCCAAGAAAGGCTACATCTCTCTGGTATTGAGTGCTCTGTAACCACACAGTACCAGACAGTGTTTAGCCTAAAAAAGCTTTCAATTTAACTAGAGGCAAAGAAACACAATCTCACATGGCTGTGGGAAAAGATGCCTACTGCAAACTCTGTGAACTCTGTGGTAACAACCCCACACAAGAACTGCACGGGTCAGACCCTGGAGGCAGAGCTGCTGGTTGAAATCAAGAGGGGTAGCCTTGATGGAGGAAGTCTCCCGGGGATGTCCAGGCAGGCACTCGTGCAGACTGAAGCCATGGCATTTGCTTAGACAAACAGCTGGTAGGGGCTTGAGTTTCTGAATCAAACTGCAACCCAGCACCTACTGAGCTTCATCCATCACTAGCCTTTCATTAGGAAACTTGCTCTTGGCCTGGTCCCCAATTCTCAGAGGAATGATTCAGGCAAATGCCAACCCCAGTGCTGTGTTCAGCAGTCTCTTTTCTTCTGCCCATCCCTATGCGTGTGGCAAGGCAGATGCCCACTTGTTTCTCATTTTAATATGAAACTCCTTCTGTTCTATGAGTTTTCATTTTAAAGGCTGCCACTGCCCCATCCCTTCAGTCTCAGCTCTCCATGTCTAAGCAGGGGGAACAGGTGGGACAGCTGACCCTGGTGAATGAAAGGAGAGCACAGTTTCTCTCCCTTCACCCCTTTCTCACAACCTGCCACTGCTGTCAGTGATCCCCGAGCCCCCAGGGACAGGGGATTTGTGTGTATTAGTCACATGAAAGAAAAGAGCCTGCAGCAGGCTGCTCCTGGGCTTTGCTTCAGCTCCAGGCAAGGGGATGGCTTGCCACTGTATTCCTCAGGGCTGGAATCAAGTGACACTTTAAAAATTATTATTATTATTTGTACAAATTGGCTTCTATGAAAGATGTACCACAGCTCTGAATAATAAAAAAAAATTAAAGAAAAAAGAAAAAAAAATTTACAATGGTAGTAGTTGTGCAGGGAAATGTGTAAAGCCAACACTTAGTAGACAATAAAATCTTTTTCTGCCATCAACTCTTTCAGATGGGACTTGATCTCATTCATTCACCTTGCAGGAAGCTCCTCAGCCTGTTACAGAGAACAGGTTCGAGAAGAGCATTAATGGTCCCTTAGAGCATTAATGGTCCCTTGCAGTCCTAAATCTATTCAGCTGATGTCACACACAGCAAAGTCCCAGAAGGACCCCTGCTAAGGTGGACTCTTGTTTACATCATGGTCAGTGAGCCACGTTGTCCTTCTCTTGGAAATAAAACCCACAAACCCATGGAAGTCACATGGGTGAACAACAGACCTGTTACATGATGAGAAAACAATGCAGGTACCTGAATAACTCTAAGTCTGCTCTGTATTGCCAAGGTCAAAAAATAGATTTCACCCTAGGCTTGATTAACCTTGGTTTTATGGACATGCTAATTGCCTGCCCTAATACCAGCAGATAGAAGCAGTATTTCCACTGCTCTCAGATATTTCTGGTTGCTGCAAGCCACAGAGCCCCCACATTAGCTCAACAACAGCAGTTACACTGTGAGCAAACATTTTTACCCTCCAACCAGCAAGAGCAAAGCTTTTCTCAGGTGTGTCAGGTGCTTGCACACATGAGCTCTGCTTATGTATCAGCTTGGCCAATCCCATAACCATTTTCAGGGAGAAATACAGGTCCCTGAAAGCAGAGAGAAAGACTCAGCCCCAGCAGGTTAGAACAGTAACATGTCCATATAGATGAGACACGGAAAAAAAAAGAAACCTTGGGCACTGGCACAAGTATCTTGCCCTTAGCACAACTACAGGGCAGATGTGGTAACTGCATATGGCTTTTGTCTTTAATAAAGCTGTCAGTGGTGATTCAAGGCTCAGTTCAGGCCCCCTGATGGGCTGGTCATTGCCCTGCACACTTTCTGTTATTAGTGCTGTGAACCTCAATTTGTTTTCCCACTCAAAACAACTTCTTTCACATTTCCTTCTGGTTTTCTCCTTATGTTCCCAGGGTCTTCATAAACTGCTTGAATCCAGCAAGAAACCATTTCCTACTTAGTCTTAAAAAAAATCCTTCCTTTAAACCACATCAAGATTTCCCCCCCTAGCTTTTCAGTACTTCCAGAGATCTAAATAACTGCTTATTCACAGAGCTCTAATCAAGATATCCTTGTGCCTGCTGCTGCACAGACCCATCAACCCAACAAAGAAGCAAAAAATAGAAGAGGGGGAAAAGAGCTCTCAAGTGGGATGAAGGAGGAATCCTTGATCACAGCCTGCCCACTTAAGCGCATGCGTTAATGCTTTAATTTAGAAGTTTTGCATGGGTTAAAATGCAAATCAAATGAATATTCAACCCCCAAACCCAAGGTTATCCCCTTATTTTTAAGGAGGGGTGTTTGTTCAGTCTGGTCAGATGCTTGTTACACAGTCCAGAGCCCTATGTGCATGTACAGGGGGGAGGGACATGAAAAAAGAAAAGTGCCAGTGTTCCCACTGTCAGCCCTTTACCCACCTGTTCCTCTTTTAGCCCAAACGTGTCCACCTCTGACCCTGTTGCGGGACCAAGGCTTCACCCTCCCACCCCTTGCTCCCCGGCTCCCTGCAGCAGCTGTGTAAACCTCAAGGGCAACAGCTGGGGACCAGGAATGATGCCTCCACCTCCCGGGTGGAGGTGCAGCAAAGGGCATCGGCAAGGGCTCTGAATCGTTGGCCTGATGGTGAGGACTCTACTTGAGTCTCACAAAGTTTGGCTCTACTCCTGCTTGAACCCCATGCCCATAAATCCAGCTCAATTAGCTCTCAAGACATGTTCTCACCACAGGGTGTTAATTTGCTAATTGCCTTCCCTGAGGGACTCCCGGTTGGGGTTTTGGGAAGGCAATATGCTCAGCTATACTGTGACCCCAAGGGGCTCCTGAGGAACCCTGGCCACTTGCTCATTGCAGCCAGAAGGATGAGGAGGGGAGAAAAGGATGAGATAAACTCTTCTCTTCAGTGCTGGATGAAGCCCTGAATTTACCTGGAACTTGCAGGATTTTTCCATCCTCTGGCAGTCAGGGGCAGTAAATTTCACACCCTGACTTCAGAAAGGCAATGATGCACAGGTTGGTGTGTGTGCCTGCCTGTCTGCAGGCTATTTTCCAAAAGCCTGACACGAAATTGGGCTTTGATGAGATCTTCCTTAATCTGCTTAATTATAAAAACACCAGTGGGGTGAGATCAACACACTATCCTAAGGCATTGCTTTATTTATCCTGTCTAAATATGTGTCAGAACTCAATGACGCTTCTCCAGGATCCTTTTTCCTGCCTTGAAGGCAGATGGAGCTGTCCTGCATGGAAGAATATCCCTGTCCAGAGGGGAAGGTGGCAGGAATCCACTGTTCCTGTTCTAATGCCAATAAATTAAGGCGGTGACAAGCTGTCCAACTCAGCAGATCAGTGGGACAGTGGCTTTCTGGCTTGGGCAATAGCTAGAAAAAGCAGCCCTGTTGCTGCAGTGAGTCCTTGGCCACGCATCAGGGCAGCCTCCCCAGTGCTCCTGATCTTCATCGGGTAAGAGGAGCAGAGAAATGCAGACCATTGCCTTCCCACTGGTCTTACCTAACCCACCTTTACTACAGGATGGCCTCAAAAATTTCACTCCTCCCTTCCTAGCTTCCAGAAAGTATCTGGAGACCTAAAGTGGCAACTCCACTAATTCAGCCTGGATATCCTAAAAGGTGGATTTACCAGGAGCCCAGGTACAGCTGTCCCAGATCTACAGGGGACCTTGGGTAATTTGGTTAAGGTCTTCAGGGATTGCCTAGCAATAAGGGTAAAAATATGAGATTAATGACATCTTGGATTCTCAGACAATGAGTCTGAAGGCAATAAAAGTCTCATTATCCATTCTCCTGTCATCAGTCCAACATCAAAAGCAGATTAACATCCCTGTTATGTTCTACATTATTATAAATTTGGTCATGTTCCTTCATCACATCTGTGCCCACAGCTGGACAGCACTATCCTGCTTACATAGCTCATTGTAGTCTTTCTATGTCTGAACCTTGATTTCACAAGAACTAAGTGGGCCAAAAGGCATCATATCAGCCTGATGAAGTAGGGGATAATATTACAGATCCCTCAGACTGGGAAACTCCTAATAGAGGAAACAGGGAGCACTTGCCATGAGTTACTGTCACTGTTGGAGGGAGTTGGGGACCTCTGCAGCCTTTGTTCCGTTCAAATCCACTCAGTGGAGCCCTACTCAGATGCATCCAAACCAAACATGTTCAGAAGACTTTGTTAGGAGATTCACTGAATATTGTGTGCAAACCAGGCTGCTTCTTGGCTTTTTTCTGGAGATTACTTTCTCCTCCCATGCTTGCTGTCCCTTAATAATGGTACAAAACATGGCTGGAGCTGAAGTTCTGGTAGTTGGAATCTGACTGATGATACCTGTTGGCAGTTGCTGTATCAGGCCAAGTCTGAAAAGTTTAGCAGCTAGATCTTTGCATCAACTAACCCAGGAGGTATGCTCAAAATCAAGCAGAGACTCTAAGACTGGGTGTCTTCCAAGGGGAGAGGACTTAATTTCTGCATCCAGGCCATAAGCATCCCAGGTTCAAACATCCTTTTTCATTCTAGAGCCTATGCCAACTTTCCACCTCCCTTGCCTATCACCTACTCTCCCAGGCAGAGTGCAGTCACGCTCCCCCACCCGAACCCTCTCCAGCTCAATCAGCTGTCACAGGCCCCACATTCCTGCAGGACTCCCAGAATTGGCAGCTCTGGACATCTGCTCTTTTCCACCCCCGCAAATATGCAAGCAGGTGTGAGGCACCACAACTTTCCTTGTTCATAGCCACTTTTACCCAGGCACTGTGAATGAAGGCATGGCCAGAAGGGCAGATGATCTGTTCCCCTCCATCCTCTTCACATCTCTCCAGGGAACATGCAGAGACAAAAATCAATCTCTTCACCACCATTGAAGCAAACCCAGAAAAAAAAAAAAAAGAGAAACTTATCTGGCTGAATATTCCCCTCTACTTCTCTCTAACAGGGACTTTACACCAATGGTGAAAATGAGAAAAGTCAACAGCTCTCGGTACACTTGGTATCTGGGGCATGTGCTGCTTAGGTCAGTAAAGTGACAGAATGTTATGCAAAATAAATGATATCTGTGTTACTCTCACACTGAAAGGACCCTCAGTGAAGGGATTCTGAAGAATAACAGTTGCTGGTGAAGACCAAGACAGTTATTCACTACTTATGAAAAAAAAAACACTGCTGGTTGCTCTCCTCCAACCAACCATGTAGGTATTGAAAGGTTACAGTGGCAAAGCAAATGAAGTGGCAAAACAAAATTACCCTATTCCCACCAGCCAGGAACATCAGAACTACCAGACAAAATTACCAGGAGATCCAGATGATCCCATCATCAGCATAAAGACAATCAGGCTGAGTCCAATCCCCAGTGTCCTCACTCAGCCTCTGGCAGCAGGGCTGCTGTCCCCTCACGTCAGGAGAAAGCCCCATGTGACTCTACTCAGTTTATCAGATCAAATGCAGCCACATCACAGAACATTTATATTCTGGATAGGAGTGAAAATGTTCATTCACCTGCCACAGCAGACATTTCATCTCACATAATTCGTACTTGTCCCCAGCTCATCCATATGAACACTTGTGAAAAGCTCCAATATTCTCCAATATTTGTAAATCCTTTCACTGATCAGATTTGCACTCAAACATCTGTTACTGAATATTTGACCTACACTGGAAGGATATATGAGACAACTACCCACCAAGAAATCCAGATAAAAGGTGTCTTGCCATTAAAGAAAGAGTTAAGTGCAATCCCCACACAGAAACAAAGAATTGTTTTGGCCAGAAGAAACCC
>VWZY01004273.1:2160061-2206347 GCA_013399075.1 Chloroceryle aenea
GTTCCCATTTCCTTTCACGCCCCTCTGACCACAGATGGCTTTGGCAGAGGCTGCAGGGCAGAGGCTGACACCCGTGTGCGCAGCACCCTCGCTGCTCTGGCTCACACCATGGGAGGCACCCACCTGTTCTGCAAAGCACGCCAGCTATGAAGGCTGTTCAGAGGGGGCTATGCAGCCCCCAGTGTGTTTGTTGCACCCTCACAGGCTTGAACTGTGATTCAGAGGAGCAAATGTCCTTAGGGAAGCACCCTGAGCACCATCCATATGGTATCACAGACAAAGAACAAACAGGAACACATTGCATTGAACAGCAGGAGCACTTGGGCTTTAAGTAATTTATTCATACTGTTTTGAAGGGGAAGTGTTCCTTCTCAAAATATTATATTTCACAAACTGATTAAACGAATATTTCTTCTTTACTACCCCAAAATCCTCAGCACTTGAAAAATGTTTAAAGAAAAAATGTTTTTTTTTCAAGTTGCATTGTTATTTGTGATTGTGAATTCAATAAAAAACTCCCCACAAACAAACATAAAATAACTTAAAAAAAAAACAAACTAAAAGCAAGCAAACAAACCCAAAACCCCCAACCAAAAAAAACAGAGTATATCTTTTTATTAATTTAATATTATTGTTGTTTGCCATGGGGCATGGAGCCAGGGTTGTGCCAAATATGACAGGACCAGTCCAATGCATTTCCTAAGGGATTTTTCTTAGTTTCACACTTTTTTCTTCTTTTTTCCTTATACTGAAATTTGGAAACATCCACAACTGAAAAGTAAACCTGTCACTCTGCTCCTTACCAGGCTCCTACAAGACCTAAACAAAAATCCCCTTTAAAAGCATGTAACCTTTATTTCCCCCCTTTTTCTGCCAAAACATCAATGTTTAGTATCACTTTTCTTCTTACTTCAATACTTGTGAAGTGTTCTTGGCTTTTTTAGCAGGAAAACTTTTTCATGTTAAAAGCAGAGTGACCACGTAACCCTGCAGTCACTTCCAGAGGTTCAAACGCTCACTTAGGATAAAAGGAGTAGTAGGATGGGGACAAAAATCAGGGAGTGAGCTCTGTGGTGAAAGAAAGCCTGTGATAAGACTGCCTGAGAGGGCTACGTCCTGAAGTAAATAAAACAGGACAAGGCAAGGCTGCTAGCTGCATGAACTCCATCATCCTCCCTGCAGGAACAGCCTCATCATGATTTTAGCTGAGACAGATACTCTCTCCCATCATTTTCCAGGCACAGTTCAGGAGTTTGCATTGGATAAGACACATCCAGACAGGCAAATGGATGAAACAACCCTGTCTTGGAGGTTAAAAGGTTTTAATAATACTAATGTGGATCATTTGGCATTGGGGGCAGGGAACTGTGCTAAGAAATGTATGGGACAATCTTTTAGCAGGGTCTGTTGGGAGAGGACAAGGGGTGATGGTTTTAAAGTAAAAGAGGGAGATTCAGACTGGAGAAAAGAAAGGAATTTATTATACTGAGGGTGGCAAGACACTGGTCCAGGTTGCCCAGAGAGGTGGTGGCTGCCCCATCCCTGTCCCCATTGCAGGGGAGGTGGCCGGGGCTCTGAGCACCCTGCTCTGGGTGCAGATGCCCCTGCTTGTTGCAGGTGGTTGGATGAGATGACCTTTAAAGGTCCCTTCCCACCCAAACCATTCCATGATATTTAACTTACTAGTTTAAGTGCAGAGTAAGTGATCTGACTTTTTAAGTACTTGATGTGCCAAAAACTCCTTCCAACAACTTGGGCATGTCATTCTGTGCCTCAGTTTCCCAACCATAAACAACATTTTGATCCTCTCCCAGGATGGGATGAGGACCTAAGAGGCACTCTGAGGCACTCAGACACTCCATTAATATTATCTGCCAGGTAAGAGATTGGTCAAAACCTTTCTGCAAACACCCACTCCTACAAAAACATTAATTTCCAGTATCCTAAGGATGCTAATGTTCAGACAGCTCTGATAGAAAAGAAAAAGCATTTCTAAAGACATGAGGGTAGGAATGACCCAGGTCATGGTTTGTATTCCTGTCCATACTGGTGTGACCTGTGGAGCTGGTTGGACTCATCCTCTGTTGCCTGACCCAAATGTCTGCAAAAGCCCAGCTCCTCCTGTCCTGTCTGACCCTGTCTGCAAACCAAAGAACCCCATCAGGATTTCAGGCCAGTGTCTCCCTGCTCCTCCTCCCCCTCCTGCAGCAGCCCTCGAGCTGTTAAAATATTAACCTGGTGTACCTGCAATAAATGCCTCTATTCTTAGAAGCCTTTGGTGGGTTTTCTGTTTTTTGGTTGTTTCTTTTCTTTTATGGGACTGAGCTGCAGCATCAGAAAAATGGATAAAATGAAGAAGTGCCCTCCCAGCACGGGACAGCTGAAGCAGTGTCACTCAACGTGCTGTCAGCAGAGTGATTGAGGTGGACAGGAGGGACGGGACCAGCCACAGGCTGTAAAGGACACGGGCAGGTGGGAGGACGGGGAGATGTGGTGGGCTGGCCAGGGGGGTAGGCGATACAAAAGGGCCCGTGACAGCCTGGCAGGGCAGGGACCATGCAGGGATGGCAGACGAGCATCTTAGGGGTAGAGCAAAGCAGAGAGAGGAAGATGCTTGTGAAGAGCCAAAGGGTGACCCGATGCCAGGGTTGCAGAAGGCTTGTCTGTCCTGAGTGGGATGAGACAGAAATACTGGTGGAAATCCTTTAGCAATAGACCTTAGCAAGGGAGTGGAGAGGATGCTGATGCATAGTGGGGGAAATGAGCACAAATGTAGAAAACTGAGAGAAGGGAGGGAATTTATCATGGTTGTCACTAGGGAAAAGGAAAAAACTGAGGCAGTGGTACAGAGGAGAGTGGGAGAGGGAGAAATGCCCTCTTACACACAGAGAGGTCAGTAGTATAAGATGCTTCAAGTGCTTTTTGCTTGCTGGACAGCATCTTTGGCCACACAAGCTCCTGTTTCCTTGGGGAAACCTTGAAGAGGAAGAAAATACCCCTCACTGAAGATGCCAGCCCAGATAACACCCCTGGGGTGCTATGAAGTGACAAGGGACCCAGGAGAGGAGGATGTAGAGATCAACTGCTGCTTTGCTGAAGGTAATGTCTGAGGTTTACTTTTTTTTTTTAATGTAATATGTCCTGTGGTGTGAGAACTGCTGGTATTTATGGCCAAGCCTAGAGAACATAGGCAAGAGCCAGTGTCACACATTCAGGGTTGTGTGGAGTATCATAAAGCAACACAAAGAACTCTGGGCAGGGCAAGAAATGCCAAGGATGGAAAAGGGAAGGGTGGTGAAGTGGTGCTCTCATGGTCCAAACAGGACCCCAGATTCACTACTGAGTTCCCATGGGCCAGACCACACTGCCTGGATGTGGACTGTGGCTGTGTCTTGGAAGCATCCCTTCCTAGTGAATGTGTTCAGGCTCATAGCTATGGACTGGAAAATACAAGGGATAAGTTTGATTTTTAGGAACTAGAGTTGGTGTTTGGTGTTGGCCAGATCTCTCATCTCACCAAAGCAAACTTCCAGTGATCCCAGGGTACAGGGACTGTTGAGGGACCACAGGACCTCAGCCAAGCAGCTGGAGGGGCAGTGTCATCTCCTGAGAAGTTCTGCTGTCTCAGACTGTTCCTGCGGAGCCTCCTTTGACTGCAAAGTGTGCCTAGGTGTGACTAACACCTTCCAGGGAAAGTGACCTTATGATTTTAATTCTCCCTTTTAAAGAAGTGTTCACCAGCATGTCTCTGCTAGTGTCTCCCTGTCCACCTAAGCCAGCTGTTAGACTATCATCTCCACACTGGTTTGGATCTCTTTATCAGAATCATTAGATGATGAAGTGATTTCTCCACTTCACAGGTGGAAAGCTGGGGCACAGACATGCATAGGTCTAAATTCATCCCCATTACCTTAGATCCTTCAGAGTCTATGTGAAGAGCACAGTCAACTCTGGCTCCTTCTGGAGCTAGTGAAAAGAGATGGCCATGGCCTCCTCTTGACACACTCCTGGTTACTCTCTGTGGGTCCTTGCCCATGGGTGGCTGATCCTCTCACTTCCAGCCTGTTAGCAGTATTGGTTATTTTAATTGGAATGCATGACTGAAGCTGTCAAGAGCTCAGAGTAGGTTTATCTCCTCCTGACTCAGTGCATCCCCCCCCCAGCTCCCTGTGCTTGGACTAACTAAAAAAGAAACTAGAAGAAAAGGGCACTGTCCTCTCACTCAAGGCTGTACCCTTCACATCCACTCCCAGAGCATTCCATTAGGCCTGCTGGCCTCCAGGAGAAAGCTCCAGGCTGGGGAAGGGTTCATGATATGCAGTGATACAAAAATCCCCAGCCAAACAGTCTTAGATGTAGAAAGAAGACAAAGGAAATTCCCCACCAGTGGCAAAAGTCCCACCAACTTCTCGAGGGACAGTTATCCTAAAATGCACTATTCTCTTAACTTCATTTGCTTTCAAGATATGGGAAAAAAAGGGAAAGCTAAGGGGCAAGGGAGGCCATGCTGAACCTGGATGGGCATTGCTACAGGCCCTCTAGTTTGTCCCAGGCAAAACATTTCAACTCCATGCCTCAGTTTCCCCACCCATAACCTGGGAACACTGGTGAGCAGGATTTACTCAAGGGCAGTTATTCTGCTCTGGTGTAAAGGATCACACTGGCTAAATAAAATATGATGGAGCTAAACCAAAGCCAAGATGTCAGTTTAAAAGCCCCATTTTTATCAGACCACATAAAGCAGAAAATATAACTTAGAGAGCCATCATGTGAACACCTTTTTATATTGAGTCAGAAGTGGTAGAAAAGCAAACAAGAAGACTAGTAGGATGGGCAGCTGGCGATTCTGATGCAGCCTTTCCAAATAATCTTGGGCAGCTCACTTATTTTCTTCAGCTTCGTACTCTGCTTAGTGCCTCCCTTTTCCAAGACATTAAATATCATCACACTAGAACTGGATGTTTCAGAGGTGCTTATTGAGGATTTATTCCCACTGACTTCAGTCTCGTTACCAAAATTGGTGGAGCAAACTCAGTTAAGTGCTGAGAAACCCTCATGAAACCCCCCCCCAGTGTTTTAAAACCCTGGGTGTACAAAACCCCTCCAAAACCCAAGTGCCTAAATATAGTCTCTGGGTAGTCGTAGGCAGCATTTTGCAGATTGATGCACATCTGCTTTGCAGAGTTTTAAGCTTCCTGTAAGCTGTGGTTAGGACAGTGTTTAGATGAAACTAATTAGCCCTGCTGCACAAATATAGCCCGAGACAACCAATTTGGTTCCCAAGGCTAAAGCGTTAACCTAACTGGTTTGCCCACAGCCACACAGAAACTTTGCAAGAGAGGCAAGAAACATCTCTACGTCAGTTTTGGTCTCATGCAAAGCGCCTTTTGATGTAGGTAAGGAAACAATGGGATGATAAATTCCAACCATGCAAAAATTTTCCTGAAATCCTTCCTATGGAGAATGGCAGAGTATTCAAAAGGATTACGAAGAGAAACTACAGCACCTTTTGGCTGCCAGGCTGGTGGTGAGGATGGGGGGGGTATCTCCCTTTTAAGTCAATGGGATGGGTTTTATTTACCCATTCCCTTCTTTGCACTGCTGTCACATCACTGCACCTCACTGTACGTAAGTGTGCAGGCAGGCAAGCAGCCTCCATCCTTCCAGTAACAACTGCTCCTAGGAAAGCATTCATCTTGCAATCCAGGGTGGAAAAAGAAACTTGACAAAGAGCCCAGAGAGCGAGTCCCTGAATGCCAGGAGTATTAGAGAGCCTGTTTCGGGAGTATCACCTCCCATCCCATCCTCAGTGACAAACCATCCCAAGCACAGCAATCCTTGGAGGACAGCTGCCCCATTCTTTCCTCTTTCTCTTTTTCATGCCAGGCAGGGACAGATGAGGCTCTGGATATGCCTCAGATGATTGGGTTACTCTCAGTAGCTCAAAAAAGCATGATCTGTTGGCTCTTAGTTTGCATATCTGTTCTTCACAATGAATATCATATTCTTGTGTAGTCAAAAAGAAAGATACTGGCTCTAAATTGATGCATTTATACCCTATTGGCTTCCTTCACTGCAGGCTTTTGCTGCCATTCTTGCCAATCTTTTACACTCAAGTACGTGTCCCATTCAGCTCATTATCTTCTGAGTAACTTAACTATAATTTCCCAATTCATCTTTCTTCATTTTACCCGTTCTGAGTTTTCTAAATCTTGTGGTCTGGGAAGCCAACCTAGTGAGCCTTTACTGCAGTTGATTCGTGGCACTGAACTGAATATGTATCTTGCCCAAGTCAGTTTTCAGCATCATAAAACATTCCCCTTTATACCTACATAAGGTTTGAGTCCCAGTCCACAAATTATGTTCATAAATAAGGAATGTTTGCCTACCTACAGGCTTGGGATCAAGGATCTTCCAAGTGAATGAGTCTGTTTCACTGGTAATCACTCTGAGCCCCCTGTATGGCCCCAGAATTTGTATGATACTTTGACAGAGACTTATGAGAAATTTAAGATCATACTGGAACACAGAAAATTCCACCTCAACATAAGGAAAAACCTCTTCACTGTGAGGGTGACAGAGCCTGGCCCAGGCTGCCCAGAGAGGCTGTGGAGTCTCCTTCTCTGGAGACTTTCAAGCCCTGAATGGATCTGTTCCTGTGTGGGCTGCCCTGGGTGACCCTGCTCTGGCAGGGGGTTGGACTCCATGATCTCCAGAGGTCCCTTCCAACCCCATCCATTCTATGATTCTGTGCTGCTGGCAAGAGTTTGTAAACACCCCATAAATTCGTTGAAGGACAATGTATTTTCCATATATATTAAATGGGTCTACAGAATGCACCCATACAAAAGTTTTTTTGCTGTAGAACTCTTCACCTTCTTTCAGAAAAACAAACAAACAAACAAAACCCACAAAACCAAACCAACAAAAAAACAACAACAGCAAGGAAACCTTTGGCCAGTAATAATCTTGGATAAGGGCTTTTAGTCTTTCCTGTAAGGGTTGGAAGGGCTAGCTGGCTTAGCAAAGGTCTGGAACCAAAATGAAAGGTTTGCTAAAGAGAACTGCTGCTCATGTCAGAGTGAGAATTTTTCTCCCTTTGTTAAGTTTTGTTTTATAGTCCCCTTGCCTTTTATTTTTTTAGAGATTTTTAGAATTTTCTAGTAAATCCACAGTATTTGTTGATGCTGTTATTTCCTACCCTGTTTCCTAGATAGCAAATTCCAATTTTTCCTACTGGAGAGATGGGAATCGTCTCTTCTGCCCTCAGTCTCCTTTGGATTAAACTTCTGGCCTCCCAACTTCCAGTGTGTGATGGTGTGTGTCCCTGTCAAAGCTACCAGCAGCCCAGCCCCCAGTGAGGTTGGATGTACAAATTTATAGAATATAGAATCATAGGATGGTTTGGGTTGGAAGGGAACTTTAAAGGTCATCTAGTCCAACCCCTTAAAGCTCATATAGTCCAACTTCTCTGTGTCCAACACCAAATGAGGTCTGGAGACCTGATGCTGGTCCCATCTGTCCACTTTCCTCTGCTGTGCCTCAGTTTCCCTGCCCAGTCAAAAGCTTTTGTGCAACTGGAATGAGAAGCATGAAATATGGGGTCAGGGGTCACTTTGTAACACTAAACTGAATTTGATTGGCCAAACTACCCTTTTCCCTTCATGGAGAAAATCTGTTACATACATGACTGTTGCAGTAGCCTTTGCTCCAGTCTTGTTCATGACCCCAAATGCAGGATAGAAAACAAATAGGGCTAGAATCATGGAATGCTTTGGGTTGGAAGGGACCTTAAAGATCATCTGGTTCCAACCCCCCTGCCACTCAGGGATACTTCCCACTATACCAGGTTGTTCAAGACTCCATCCAATCCTGTCTTGGAACACATCCAGTGGTGGAGCATCCACAACTTCCCTGGGCAACCTGTTGCAGTGTCTCATCATTCAAAGTGAAGAACTTCTTTCCTACATCTAATATAAATCTCCCCTCTTCCAGTTTGAAACCATTATGCCTCATCCTGTCACTACAAGCCCTTGTAAAAAGTGTAGAGTTCCTCCCCAGCTTTCTTGTAGTCCTCCTTCAGATGCTAGAAGGACAAAATAAGGTGTCCCCAAAGCACCCTCTTCTCCAGGCCCAACAACCTCAACTCTCTCAGCCTGTCCTTGTAGGAAAAATTTTCCAGCACTTAACTGGTCTTATCTAGCTGATAAAGTGTTTATAATAATGAATAATAAAAATCATGTAGAGACACATGAGGTTTAACTGGGCTAAGAAGAAACGTATATTCATTCATTATTGTTCATAATTCATGTAAAGGATTTTTGCACCCAAAAGAGTGGGAACCCACAGACTGAGACATAGTTCTACTGAAATCTTTGGGATCTATACCTCGATATCAGCAAGACTCAGCTTCCTCACCTCTTCCGAGTCGAAAGCAGTTGTGTAACTAGGAAGCAAATATTACCTTTAGTTCTTAAATATCAAAAAAATGCAATAAATGCTCCCATAATACTGCTATATGCTGTATAAAAAGAAGGAAAAAAAAGAAAAAAAAAAAGAAAAAGAAATAGAAAAAAAAGAAAGAAAAGAAAAGAAAAGAAAAGAAAAGAAAAGAAAAGAAAAGAAAAGAAAAGAAAAGAAGAAAAGAAAAAAGAAGAAAAGAGAAAAGAAAAAGAAAAAACAATACTGTTATGCTGGGCATCTTTTTAACATCTGTGTTGTTCATGATGCAAAAATCTCTGTATAATGCAAATGCAGACAGCACTCCCAATCCTGTGGACTTTTAACAAACATCATTTACTGGGTCACTGCATGACTCATCTTTCTCTAAAATCCACATTCATTTTATCAGTTACTGACGTTAATTAAGCAATGACTGAGCATGTGAAGTTCCCTGCCATTAATTGTTCTAGAAATCACAAAGGAAACTCTTTATCTTGCTTTCAAACAATCAGCTCCCCTCAAAAGCCACTCATCTCTTCACTGCAGTCAGAAAGTCTTTTTATATGAGCAAAATCAGTTAGAGCAGCATGCATAATAACAGAGTCACAAAGGTTTTAAGTGAAAATAAATCTGAGCCATTCCTAGACTCAACGGAAAAGACAAGATGCTAATGTTGTACAAGCTGTCTGTTTAGATTTGTAATTACCACCAGCTTTCCCAGTTCTGCTTGCAGAAATCTGCTGGATTGCTGCTGCTTAAAGGAATTCTGCTGTTGCCCATTCCAGGATGTCCCCTGTCCAATGTAGTAACAATCGAGGCTTGAAATGCTGCTTGAGATAAGGGCCAGCAAAATAATTTCTATTGCAAATATCTGTGCTCTGATTGCTTCTCCACTGTTGTCAGATGCAGGAGAAGGGCCCTAGACGAGGCTCAGGGGAAAAGTGTGACTCTCTCTTTTGCTGTGAGCTCTCCAAGCATCACAGGCCAGCCATGTACATCTCGACACCACTTTTTCTACTGACACTCCCAGAGCATATGGACCCCCTTTTGTGTCTTGTCATAACCACAAACTATTCAGCCCCTCAGGTCTGGCTGTAAGTAAAAATGTAGGCTACTGACCCATTCAGCCCCAGCTGAGTGTTACAATGAGCAGTGCCATGGGATGGATCTCCATCCTAAACCCTTTTGTAGCCATTCAGCATGTAATGACACAAATCTGCTGAGTAGCTGACAGGGAGAAAAATCAGGGGCAGAAAAAAACAAGGTGCTTGCATGTAAGATGTGAAAAATTGGCAATCTCAGATACTGGAGGAAGTGGCAAAAGAGGTATTTTCTGAAGTAACATCATCCAGGAGAACACCTCTGCCACAGGGAAGGATGGAGAACCTCATAGACATGGAGACTGACTGACTCAGCTTCTTGAGCACACAACAAAAATGCCTGGAGAGTTACAGATATGGTGCTGAGCAAGGTGACTTAAGCTTTTCCTGCTTTGAGCAAAGAGATGCACAAGAGGCCTCCAGACATCCCTTCTGACCTAAATGACTCTGTGGCTGTACAAATTAAAAAGCTTGTTTCTGAACAACCAAGCCAGGCTCCAGTGGGATGCTGTCTGCTTCTGAATGCATTATCTACTTGACCAGGTTGATCTTCAGGTGATGGACTATCTCCCTGTGTGTGTAAGAGCAGGTCCTCTTCTCAACCAGGTCCTCAAGGCCTTGCCTTGATAATAACAACAATAATAATGAAGTGAAAGGGAAGAACACTATCTATCACCTTTCACTCATGTGACTTGGGTTTTTTTACATCAAATCCTAGTGTTTCATGATTCCAGAGCTCTTGGAACAAGTTCAAGACATGACCCAATGTTCACTTCAGTGCATGCACGAGATTCCAGCCCTCAGCACTGTGCAATGACACACATGGGAGTGCTTGCAAATGATGAGCACTGGAAAATCTGAACCATATGAAAATATACAGTAAAAACATCCCAGACTGACCATGGACACCACTGAAATGACAGGATTTTGTGCTGCCACTGCCTTTTGAAGGAGGAAGCAGACCACCAGCTCTGAAACACATCTGAGGAGTAACGCTACCTCTTCAGGAGTGGAAGATGGACGACTGGCCTACTGCCCAGAGGTCATAATCCAGACTTCTCTTATGAGACAACATGCTTCTTTATATCCCCATATGGATTAGGATTGCTATGGAATGTAAGGAAGTGTGTGGTTTCAGGGAGACATCGCCAGTGTCTTCTGCTTCCAGATACTGCAAGGAGTCAAATGCTTTGTGTAGCTGCATTTTATTTGAGTGTATTAGTGTCAAATATACTCAGGCAGATGATACTCTACAGTACCCTCAGTGTGGTTGGAAAGCACACAGGGATCTGCAAGTCTAAAAAGGTTTCCAACTCTTGAATCCATGCAAATTTGATAACAAAGATTTTTTCTTCACATCTTTCTCTGGAAAAAAAAAAAATCTCCCATCTGACTATAGGCCCCATCTAAACAAAATAATATTTACACTGCCCTGAAAGTGCTTTTCAAGAGCATCCCAACAATCTCTACATCCCAGATAGTCCCAATAATCACCATCCATTCTCAGCTGGTGGAAAATGCTTTGGATTTAGTGACATGGAAAAAGAATTAAACAGCTCTGGGTAGTAACGACCTGCAAGGAGCAACATCAGTTACAAAACTCTTCTCTTTTTTCCACTTCTCCTTCTTCCACTATAAGACAAATATTCAAATCTTTAATCTGTTTTCTATCAGTCTTAATTTATTTTAAGGAGGCATTTCAGAAATCTTTTGAAGCTTTGCAGTGCTGGGTCTGTTGTTAGTATTGTGGCCTAGGTTTTGAATGGGTTTCAGACACTCACTTCCTCATTTTCAAGGGAAAGTGTAGAAATTCTATTCCAAAAGGCCCTTAACAAGCCAGATTTAGTTAGAAGCTTCAGGACATGTCTATGCTGCAGTGATTAATGCTCATAAATTTATTTTAACCTGGCTATAAGATACTGCTGACAGGTAGACTTCTTAGTTCAGCACATTCATACCCATGTACTTGTCCAACCTTGTGTAGTTCAGGCTGGCCACAGTCTGCTGTAGGCAGTGCTGGAGCCAGCCAGTTTTTATCACTGTATCTTATATTCCCTGGCCTCATACTCCAAAGAAGCTTTGGAGTCCAGGTTTCACCATCCACACCATTATTAGCTCACCAAATAGTGTCAGAGCCTGTGTTCTTGCCCTCAAACCAATGCAGGGAAAAAAAATTACTATTTAACTCTCTTACTTTCCTTAAATAGATGATCATGTTCAAACTCCCAACTAGGAATGGTCTTTGAGCTGCAGTAATTCCCAAGCTGAGCTTGGAAGCTCTTAAGGTCAGTACTAGTTGACAAAGGTCAAAATTGTGCCAGCAGCTGTGCTAAACACAGTAGAAACCACTGAGTTCCTGTGCTTGTATCTCAGCACCACTTAACATAAAGATAGAGACCTTGAAACCAATGACATTTATGTTCCTCAGTCACCAAGATGCTTTGCAAAATTTCGGTCTGAATCAAAACCAAGGCTTCTGTATCTGACCCAGGCTCTGTGGTCTCCTAGATGCAATTCAGATGTAAACATTATTTCATCCTGTTCTTCTACAGATCTAACTCTTAGGTTATGAAGACTAAGGTTTCTCAGAAGAGAAAGAGGAGAGAGAAAAATCATTTTTTTTTTCTTTTAATCGTAACAACTATTTGAGATAAAAGGGTGCCCAATGAAAAGAGCAGACAGGCATGTGAATCCTGACCTCTGTTCTCTCCCTGGCTTTGCTGATCAGCCAGTTGCCCATGTCTCAAACACAAGACTTCTTAACTGGTGGTGTCTTCATCTCTAACATGTGGAAACGTTGTAGTTTGTGGAAATCTGGACTTTATTTAGCTGCCTAAATAGGTGCTTCTAGTAACTTTGAAGACACCCTAAGAATAGTCCACTGTCTTCTCTCCCTTTTTCAGGTATGTCTTATGCCATACTTGCGTGTCACACCTGGGTGTCTCAGACACCCTGTGGCTCCTCAGATGGTGCCAGATGCTTATGTGTTGGCAAATGCTGCCAACTCTTCTGGCCAGTCATCTGAACCTGTCCCTAGTCTTGACTGACTGTATAAACTGGGGGGTTGAATCTGGAGTGGAATCCCACCCCTCCTTTACTTTCTGCAGCTGTCTCCAGCCTGCATATGCCTGTTCTGCTAGAGCCTGTGATCAGCATTAACTCTTGTGCACAGCATGGGCCAGGATTAAGTTACGGGCACACACTTGCAAGGACACATGAGAAGAAATAATGCAGACTAGTCATGCAAGCACAGGGCTAAAGTTTAGGAAAGCTGTCTGGGGGTCAAGGCCACTGTTTTAATTCTGTTCCTCCCTCCATCCTTTGTTGGGCCATTCAGATCCTAACTGAAGGTAAAATTATCAAATAGATTAAGGAGAGGTCTCATTTCTCCTCACTTCCACTAAGGCTGCAACGATCTGGTACTGATGGGAGAGTGAATGTTGTAGGTGAAGGCTTGACTGAGCTATTCCTTTGGCAGCAGGGTGGATATCTCCATAGGGGTTTATGTTGCCGGTGATTTCCTTGCTAGTGAAGAGCCCTGATGAAGCAAAGAGAAAGCATGAAGCAAGTCAAGGAGTCCTGAGGTTACTGGAGTTAATATTCCTCCCAACACCGAGAGAGCAAAGGGAGAAAAAAAAAGCAAGCAGACAAAAGACCCTCTTAATTAAAATGCTTTTATCAGAGAAAAATGTATCAGGTCCCTGAAAAACCACAAGCACATGGAAAGGGGCCTATGCACAGGGTTGGAAAAATGCTGCTTTTGTCCTGTTCGGAAGCTGCTCCGTGTCCTGCTGCTCGTGGTCTCCAGCAGCTGTCTCCTTATTGAGGCTCCCAGGTACAGCTGGAGGGCTGGGGGCAGCTCTCTGAAAAGTGATGCCTGACTGACAACTGGCAGGTGACCTCCCTTCGGTTGACAAAGGAGGTGTCTTTCCTTCCTTTTCTTTTATTTCTTTTTATTATTAGAAAAAAAAAATAAAATTTAAAAAAAAAAAGGAGAGAGGAAAACTAGGAGAGAGAAAGCAGCAGGAAGAGAAGAGCTGTATAAAGACAAATCTTCAGACATGTGCTGCTCTTCCTCAGGATGGGCAAATGCCAATCCTCTGAGCTTCAGAAGGCTTTCCTCACTACCTATATCCATGCTCATGAGCTGGGACTAGATTCCAAAACAAACCTGGACTCAGTGAAGCATCTAGACAGGGATGCAGAATGTGGCTCCTGAGGCTTATCCCAATCCTTAAATACTGTTGACTCATGTAAGAAATTCACCCTTGTCCAGACAACCACCCATGAACTGGGGCATCACATGGACCCTGTGGATGGACCAGTTCTCAGCCAAAATGGATGTGCCAGAATTCATCTAGGATGGAAAGCGGTGAGGTCTCCTAAGCTGGTGTCTTAAGTGTTGCACCATCCTCCTGTCCCTCTAAACAGTGTCTGGCACCAGTCCTCCTGTCTAATCTATCTAATTCCCCCTGCAGGAAAGATGCAGCAAAGCCAAGCAAGTTACATGGCCAGGAGTTATGCTCTGCTCTGGCTGGTCAAACGGAACCAAGCCCGTCTTCCTCGGAGGTTTGGTCCCCTTCAACCAGCTAAAGCAGTGTTGAAAACATCAAGCTGGGAAAAAGTGATTTCCATCGCCTCTACTCGATCCCCCCCGCCCTTCCTCCTGCATGGATCTGCTGCCCCTTTGATCATCTCCAGAGGTGCATCTGGGGATGAGACACTTGAAAAGGTTTGGAATAGGTTTTTGGTTTTAAAAAGCATCACTGCAAGGGTGCTTGCCCCTGCAAGGGCACATGGTACACAGGCCTGGTCCAGCATTCCCACAGGCCCAAAATATCACATGCAGGGCTTGCTGGCTCTGCAGTGTTCGGGAGGTTTTTAAGCCCATGAGGATCCACAGGGCCACAGGTGATGATTTTAAACTAAAAGAGGGGAGGCTTGGACTAGAGAGAAGGAAGACATTTTTTACACTGAGGGTGGTGAGAGACTGGCCCAGGTTGCCCAGAGAGGTGGTGGCTGCCCCATCCCTGGAGCCATTGCAGGGGAGGTTGGTCAGGGCTCTGAGCACCCTGCTCTGGTTGCAGACGGCCCTGCTCAGTGCAGGGGGGGTGAATTAGATGACCTTTGAAGGTCCCTTCCAACCCAAACTATTCTGATTCTATGATTCCATGATTCTTTATTTTTCTTCCCTACTAAGCATGTATCCACAAAGCCCCTTTTGCTGACCATTACCAATCCAAGTAATCTGTATTTAAATTAAAAAAAATAAAGAACAAGGCTAACATATCCTTGAAAATGCACCACAACCACGTGTCTTTTCTTATTTAATGCAATAAAGGAGCTATAAATAACCATAATCTACAGGGTAAAGGTTTCTGACCCACGGGAAACAACTCATCAGTTATCCTACAGCCACTTAGCCCACAACACACACACCACCTCACACATCTTTGTGCAGGGTATCTTCTGAATCTTCTCATCACACAAAGGAAAACAGACAAAAAAAGGCTTTGCTGACAGTCTCTGACCTGTCCTGTGATCCAGGCAATGAATTTAGATGTCTACTCTTAGACATCCAACTTAGTAAGCTGTTCCTTATCTTTACCCCACCAGAAAAAAAATGTGAAGCAATCAATAAATGAGAGAACATGTATCAATGTAAGTTAATTAAGTTAATCATTTATGATGTCCTTCTTTTTTGCTGGATGGGTGGGGAAGAGGGAGGATTGGGGCATAAGTCTGTCCCAAGCAGCTTGGCTCTCTGCTACAGGACAGCGATGCTCCATGGAGTGACACATCTATCCAGCCCCTGCATATTCCCCACGGGAATGCATTATAGCACAACTTCCTTTCTGCCAGGTCTCCATGGCCAGTGCCCTCTGGATGACCCAGACACACAAGGGTGACTGCACAGGAGATAGACAGGATTACGTGTGTGACAGACAGAAGAGAGGACACCATCTCTTAAGTCCTCAACATCAGTGATGGCAAAGCAAGGACATGACAGGGACACAACAGCTCACATTCAGCCAGCACCCACTGCACCCTAAGACCCTGTTGTCATTCAAGGAACTGTGTTTTGGGGTTATCCAAGAGCATGTCCTCATCTGCAAACCCTTCACTGGTGTTCAGCTCTCCAGGGCCAGAACTAGTCTGTGGAGGCTGACCTCCATTCATCTGACCTCCTTTCCTGGAGCTGAGTAGTTCCTTCAAGACTACGGAAGATATAGGTGTCAGAACTGGGCTCTCTGCTGCTCGGTGACTCCATCAGGTGTGGATGAAGAGAGAAGCATAGCCCGATACATTTGCAGCTCCTTTCTCATGGTCCTTCTTATGGGACCTCCATAATGAACTCTGTTCCCATCAAGAAGAGTATTTTCCCTCTCCTACACCTTCCCTCAGCTTTCCCAAGCATGGGGAAAGCAGCAATACACCATTTTTTACAGAATATCCTCTGAACCCCTTTTCCCTTGATGTTGCTGACAAGCAGAAGACAAAACCTTTGTCTAGACAATAATTTACAGCAGAAAGCAAGGTTGGAAAAGTCATCCCAGCAGGTCTTACTTGTCTCTGGACTGAGTTAAGCAACACATGCTTAAACCCAGTCCTGTTTTATGAAGAGATTTGTTCTGAAATCCCATTGAAACAGATGCCTGAAACAAGACAAGTACTTGCAGACTTCCCCAGCAACCAAAAGCTGAGGTAGCAACAACCAGTGACTCCTCTCATACACAGCTCACCCAAAGCTGTGTTTCCAGGCATCTCACATCCCTTCTCTGAAACACCCAGTATCACCTCCTACAGTATCACCAGGCACTGCTGTCTTTCCCCTCAGATACTGTGCTTTTCTGTCATCTTTTTTATCATTTTGTGTGTGTTTTATTTATTTTCCAGTTTACCCTTTCAGAGTTGGTTAGATTTATTTATTTATTGCTTGTTTGTTTTCATTTACTTGCTTGTACTATGTACATAATAGGATTCTCCCAGCACCTCAGAGATTATGGAATTTGAATGCAAAAAAAATATTAAGAAGTAGTTCTGGGGGTTTATGAGACTTAAATTAAAAGAAAAAATGGAAATTTTTTAAATTTTTTTCTGATTCTTTAAAAGAAACAACTAAAAAAAAACCAACTCACCAACCAAAAAACAACCAAGAAGAAAAATAAAATAAAAAATAATCCAAATATTCCAACATCAAAACCAAAACAATATCAACGCCAGCAACAAAAATAAAATCCCAGGAAAACCAGTACCTAAGTGGAAATAGTCCCACAACTTAAACAGTACAAGAGATTTCAGCCAACTGTCCTGCCAAGTACCTCAGAAAAGTCCTGTAAAAAATGAGTGAGGAACAAATATGTATGTTTCCTTCCTTGACGATATGAGGAAAAATAAAACGTGTAAAAAAAAGACAGAAATTAACATTTAGCTTCTTGATGTGATGTTCTCTCTTGGTAAGCATCCTGGGCAAAGGATATCCCATACTCGTGTAATAATTCAGCAGGTAATAAACCCAGAGCTTCCCCCAAGAGATTTCGTAGCACTACCATAAATCAAAAATAACAAAACCCACAACTATTAAAAGGAAAAATCTTGAATACTCAGAACTCATGTTTTATGACGATCTGGAACAACAACTTTGCTTCACTAAGGATCAAACATCCAGGTTCCTTCCGTGTTAAATTGTCTTAGAAAAAGAAATAAAAGTATTTTGTTTTCTTCTGCTTTCTGGGGAATTTCTGAGTCATTTTAGTGTCCCAAGAAATGCTTTGGAAAGTAAAAAATAGCACTGAACTTTGACCTGAATGTGGTTCAGCTTTCTCTGCCATAGTGTAAGCTCCGCAGGATGATCCTCACTCCTTTGCTGAGCTCTGTAAGACAAACATCCATCGTACTTAGTCCTGTCGCAGCAGGAATGAAGAGGGCTGCAGGCTGCAGCGTTTTCACACATTTGTTCTACACATGAGCTGACTGTCACCACATCTTATTTACTTCATCACCACTAATGTGGGGTTTTATCCACTGACTTAGGTGAAAAGACACACTCTTCCATTGTTTTCCATTAGCCAGATAATTGCCTGGAGAAGAGAAGGCTCTGGGGAGACCTTCTTGGGGTCTTTCAGGACTTCAAGGGGCTTGTCAGAAAGATGGGGACAGACTTTTGAGCAGGGTCTGTTGGGACAGGACAAGGGGGGATGGTTTGAAACTAAAAGAGGAAGATTTAGTCTGGAGAGAAGACATTTTTGATGCTGATGATGGTGAGACCTTGGCCCAGGTTGCCCAGAGAAGTGGCTGCTGCCCCATCCCTGGCACCATTCGAGGTGAGGTTCCATGTGTCTCTGAGCACCCTGCTCTGGCTGCAGATGGCCCTGCTCAGTGCAGGGGGGTTGGACTGGATGACCTTTAAATGTCCCTTCCCACCCAAACCACTCTATAATTCCATGAAGCTACATTCTACAATTCTATGATTACAAATGAGACAAGAAGAAGCAACAATGAGTAAATTCAGGAAAGAAATAATTCTTAGAAATTATCAAGTTCCTTTGTATTCAGAAAATACAGAATTGTCCCAATTTTTCTTTACTGCAGACACTTTAAAGGCCGAATCACTTCAGAAGCAGCCTTCAGCAGGTCTACCTTAAGCAAACTCCCTGCTCATAATAAATGAAAACATGGTGCAAATAACCTGGAGAGCATTCTGAAAAGTATTTGTGGATGTAAAACAAAAAGAAATTTCATGGGATACTAATTGTCAGAACTCAGTTTTCAACAGGTGTTACATTCATCCCCAAAGGCCATATTTCACAGTAAGTAAATTTATGTTTCTGTATATTTACACTGAAAAATTCAAAATGGAAGACTTCTGTAAACTTCATACAATCCAGTTCATTATCTCAGTCTTTCAAAACTAGACACTTATCACCCAAAAGCCTTTGGGAATCATTGTCAAGGAAGACCACTGTTGGTGGTTGCTTTCCAAGGGGCAGAACAGCATTGTTCTCTCCTTTCTCCCCATAATTCTCTCATTAGGAGAAGGACCCAGACCCACCTCTTGAACAACTCCCCTTTGTCTGCTCTTCCACCAGCCATGTCAGGGTTCTGCCAAGGCACTAGGCCATTTAATCCAGTTTAAAAGATCCTTTTCTCTCCCCTGAGGGAACAAAGGTCGCTTGTGCACAGGCAGAAAGCCACTGACAATTCCTCCTTTGCTAAAAATAAAAGTAATGAAAGAAAATAAACGAGATAAGCATTCACTCCACCATCTGATTAATGCTTTGCTTTGCTTGATGCAACTTTATATGGTAAAACCCTGCTTGATTCCTTAGCAAACAATCTTCAGACTGGGATGATGAGACATTTGGGTACTTTGCCTGCTCGTCTCCTTCCGCTTGTCTCGTAGAAGTTGTTTATCAGTCATCAACTCTTGTGCACCGCAGAAGTCTTGTGACATCTGACATCTCCCATGCTGCTGCTCTAAGACCTAAATCCCATCTCTTGAGCCAGCACAGAGGAACCCCTTGAGCATCAGAGGAGGCTGCAGAGATGAAAGCAGTGGGCATGTGTCTCTGCAGGGTTGTGCCAGAGTTTTTCTACCAGCTTTGCAAGCTGGTAGGAAACAGCAAGAAGTTTTGTCTTCTTGGCTAGAAGTGTAGGCATATTTCATTTTAATATTTCAGTCTTCACAGTAACAAAAATAAAAGGAATTCTTTAAAAAATAAATAAATAAAAAAAGAGATACTAAATGTTGGACTGGAAGAACTTTTAGCAAATGTTTAACTATTTACTCTAAGGAAATCAATGTTTTCTTAGAGCTGTTCATGCAAATACTGTATATTTATACAACATTCCCACTGCTCAGTCCAGGGTGTCTTCTACAGGTAATGTGAAGAACATCAATNCATCGAGCTGTTTACCACAACTCTTTGAGCACAATCATCCAAACAGCTGCTTATGCACTGAGAAGTCCACTCATTAATCCATGTCTCTCCAGTTTAGAGNTTGCACAGAGCCACCTCTCAAGTCTGTCCAAGTCCCTCAGGTTGGCATGTTGACCACAGCACACAGCCTGGTGTCGTCGGCAAAATTACCGAGGGTGCATTCGATCCTACTGTTCATGTTGCTGAAAAAGATGCTAAATAGCTTTGGTCCCAACACAGACCACTGAGGAACACCACTTGTCACTGGTTTCCACTTAGACATCGAGCTGTTTACCACAACTCTTTGAGCACAATCATCCAAACAGCTGCTTATGCACTGAGAAGTCCACTCATTAATCCATGTCTCTCCAGTTTAGAGGCAAGGATGTCATGCGGGACAGTGTCAAATGCTTTGCACGAGTCCAGGTAGATGTCATCTGTTCTCTTCCCAGACCCACCAACACTGTAACCTCATCATAGAAGGCCACTAAATTTGTCAGGCTTGATTTGCCCTTAATGTTGTCACACTGGCTGTCACCGATCACCTCCTATGTGCCCTGGTACCATTCCCATAGTTTCCACTGCCATAGTTTCCACACAGAGATGCTGTTTCCTTAGAGCCACTGCTCCCTTACTGGATGTGCAAGAGTCTGGCCACAGAAATATTTTTTAAAATCTCAAGTGTCAAAGACCTGACTCTTTCACATGACATGTGCTACTGTCACCATGAGATCTTGTGGTGTGTACCTACCCTGCTGTGGGTAGGAACATGAGACAGAGATGCTCTGTGTAGGAACATGAGACAGAGATGCTCAGTGGATTTGGGACTGTGGTTGGTGCCCTTTAAGGGACAAGGTTGATCGTGTACTCTCACAGCCCCCAAGTCAGAGAGTAAACTGCAGCATTCTTATCTTCACAAGAATGTCCTCACTTTGACACAGGACCTGGCCATTGATTATATCATAGAAACCACAGACTCTTCATTCCCATGACCTTTTGCTTCTTTCTCCTAGTCTGGAAAAAATGAATGTTCTTGTGGTCCCATCTACTTTTGGCTCAAGGAGGACCGAAGAAATAGCAGCACTCAACCTTTACAGCTTGCTTAGCTTTGACCCTTCTCATCTCTGTATCTATTCTGGGGCTAACTTGTCTGTCATTCCTTTCCTTCTTTTTGCAATGGAAAACTAAAAGAACAAGACCCTTGTTGCAGTAAGGTGGGGTTGGTCTCTTCTCCCAGATAACAAGTGGTGAGACAGGAGAAAAGAGCTGCAAGTTGCACCAGGGGAGGTTTAGGTTGGACATGAGGAAAAACTTCACTGAAAGAGTTGTCAAGCATTGGAACAGGCTGCCAGGGATGTGGTGGAATCCTCATTCCTGGAGGGTTTTAAAACACATGTAGATGAGGTGCTGAGGAACATGGTTTAGTGGTGACCTGGCAGTGCTGGGTTAATGGTTGCACTCGATGATCTTAAAGGTCTCTTCTGAATGAAATGATTCTGTGATTCAGTGAACTGAGCACTGAAGAATGGATGATGGCCTCCAGCAATGATGGAGAAGCCGTTATAGAAGGAATAAATGACAATGTGCAGGATTGCACATTGGTTGAAATACAGACAGAACAATTCCTTTTTTCTAGCCCTAGCTGGGTTCAGCAGTCAGTTCACTCAGAATAAAGAGCCGTTAAAAGAAGCAGTGATGGTCCATTTCAAAAGAGGAATTACTCAAGATCTCTGCCTGGCGTACACCTTTACATTTTACCCTTGCAGCACTGACATCAGCACAGAAAGGGCCAGCTCTGTTGAAAAGGCATCACTCAGGTTAAAATAGGACAGAGGGCTTCTGTCATCTACCGCCACAGGGCCACACATCTCGGAGGAGTCGTCCTCCAGCAGTGGTTATTCTCTGAAAACTCTGACTGGGATAGCTCTGGAAACTAGACATTGTAGTCACAATTTCCATATGTTTGGGGAAAAAAAAATAAATTTCCTTTTCTTATTTAAAAAAGAAAAAGAAAAAAAAAAGTTAACCCAAACCCCATCTAGGTGAAAGGGCTCGGAAATTAGGATACCCATTGCGCATTTGCAACTCTCATCAAAACCACTCTGAGTCACTTATTCTCTAAAGCTTTTGAATCCTGACACTTTCTTGCACACAAAACATTGTGGCCAGGAGTCATTTCTCTCTGAGAAAGAGCTTGACATCTTAAAAAGAGGCGACGAATGACCGAGTTTTTTAGATTTCACCCAGCAGCCAGCGAATGGCCACAGTGGAAATGGCTTTAATTCCACAGTCTGGCATGGCAGCCCTGAGTATAAGCCCTGGGATACAGGTACAGTGACTCATTTTCTGAAGCTGATGTGGTTTGAAGGCAGTGGGCAGTGAAGCACATGCTGTAGGCCAAGCAGCCACTGGCTAAGGGCTGGCATTCTGGCATTCAGCACCCACAGACCTCTCAGCGCTCCACGTGAGTCCCCTTCCACGGTGACCTCACACTGCTACCAAAAATCACAGGCCAACTTCTTATGCACTGTGTGATGTTCTGCCCAGCTCTAGGAGGCAGATGACCAACCTCATGGGCATCATCGCAGCACAGGGACTGTCTCTTGCAGATGAGAATTGAGATTGAAGGGAGGCTGCTCCTATTTAATGATGCTGCCTCATCTTCCCTCTGCTTCAGTACCCATCCAAATATGGTTGATAATTTCAGGGTCAGATTCTCTTTTGTACTGTGCTTTCTGACAGCCTTCCCAAAGCTACATCACTCTGTGGATCAAGCTACAGGGCTAAATTTCAACCTCATGAGGCATTAGAGATCATGAAGTGAGGAAAAATGGGTTCCAGTTTGTGCCCATTGCCCCTTGTCCTGCTGCTGGGCACCACTTCAAAGAGTCTGGCCCCGTCCTCTTGACCCCCACCCTTTAGATCTTGATCAGCATTGATCAGATCTCTTCTCTCTATCCTCCAGCTAAACAGGCCCAGTGCTCTCAGCCTTTTCTCAGCACAGAGATGTTCCAGTCACTACAGCATCTTCATAGTCTCTGCTGAAGTGTCCCCAGTAGTTCCTTGTTTCTTTTGTCCTCAGGAGCCCAGACCTGGACACAACACTCCCGAGTTGGTCTCACTAGGACAGAGATGAGGAGGAGATCCTTCACCTGGTGGTCACCTCTTCTTCATGCACCCTAGGATAACATTGGCCTTCCTGGCTACAAGAGCACATTGCTGGTTGCTGGTGAACTTGTCCACCAGCATGCCCAGCTCCTTATCCACAGAGCTGCTTCCCAGCAGGTCAGCCCCTCACCTGCACTGGTGCAGGGGTTATTCTTCCCCAGGGGTAGGACTCTACGCTTGCCCTTGTTGAACCTTATTAGGTTACTCTCCATCCAACTCTCTATCCTGACCAGGTCTTGCTGAATGGCAGCAGAGACTTCCTTTTGTTGTCCTGTTGAAGTCACGGGTGATACACAGATGTAAAATCACAACCTGTGCCCACACACAAGAATCTTGTATTTGCCATTTTTAATCAATGCAACTGGAAAAACTACGCAAGGAATATTTATCTCCCCCCCCCCAAGAGATGGGGCAAAGAATTGACTCTCAGGTGTTCTCCAGACAAGTCTGTGACATATTTTTCTCCCCATTTGCCATAGATTTTCAATTTTGGAAGCTGAACACTCCAGTGCAGCTATTACTAATTTAGCACAGAAAAAGTCTGTGTGTGAGGCTGGAGGTGAAAGAGGCTGACAGACCTGAAACTGGCAACGGGTTTTGAGATAAGGGTTTCCTGTCAACCTTCAGATTACTTTGTTTCAGATCAATTTTAATTAAAATGGTCCCAAAAAGGAAGAAAAAGTATTTTCCAAAGGAAAATAGGACATATACTGCCTGGAAATCTGACCCTAATTTTGTGCAAACAGTTGAGTTTCTCACTGCTGCAATGGTTCCCTGTCTCTCAGAGGGCCTGTAAGCATCAGGACATTAAATCACTACACAGATGATTTGTCTGCAGCTTGCAGCATCACTCTTCAAAGGATGGTTGGGCCAAACAGAGCAAGGAAAGAAAAAACTACACAAAGGTCCTGAAAGCATCAGCCAAGGGGGCAGGGAAACAGGAACAACTTTTCCCTGTAGCCACTGGTGATGGGAAATAAATGTCTTATCCTGCAGCAAGTGAAATTCCAGATGGACATTTGGAAAGCACTGTGGGCAAGAGCTGCTGGGTGCAAGGTAGCAGCAAGAACCCCAAGTCCTTGTCCTCCTGCTTGTTGCTTTTGGCTGGGGACAAAGTGTGGGCAAGGCACGGGATGCAAGCATAAAACACAGCTACCAGACAATTTCAGATGAGTTAATTGCTTGTGTAACCATTCTACCAGCTTGAATCTGAGCCAATTTTATGCATAAAGGGTTTCTTCTGGAGTTATTTAAATGCTGTGCAGATATGGTGATCAGTGATGTGGTTTAGCAGTGCCCTGGCAGTGCTGGTTTAACAGTTGGACTCAATGGTCTTAAAGGTCTTTGTCAGTCTAAATGATTTTATGATTCTTGCACAGTTTATTACTGGCTGTCAAATGTCTTGCCACAGGATGCCCTTCAAGCCATGAAAATCCATGTCTGCACTGATGGAGAGGTCTTTGATTGATAACAAAACAATTTGGTCATTAATGTCACTGAAAACCAGAAAAAAATAAATTAAAAAGTGAGGAGACACATGCTTAAGGGAGATCTTTACCACCTCTGGTGATGTGCTTTCATCCTGGATCTCCTTTTACCAGCCACTCATTGCATTTCCCAAACTTTTTTACATGCAGATAGGTACCTTGTGTTGGCCAGGAGTTACTGTCCCTTCCTTTAGGTGTTAGGTGCTAATCTGGCCCAGCTTTACAAAGAACCCTTGGTCACTAGACTCACACAAGTAGTGATACTGCTGCTGACCCAGGCTCCAGCTGTAAGCTGAGCAGTCATATCCTGCACCCACCTGCATAAAACCCCTCTCCACTTAACCAGACAGCATTGTGGCTACATGTTCACCACCTGTTAACTACCACAGAGCAGACATAAATTCCTGCACCTCATTAAGTCCAGGGTACATATCTGGAAGCTTTTTCTAACATCCTTCCAGTGACCAAGAAAACCTGAGCAGTCTCTCTATGGTAACTGCCCAGTTACTGAGTAACTATTAGATATTAGTCATGCCATGGACGTGTCAACCACTGACAGCAGCCACATCTGATGAATAACTGAGATCGATTTAGCTGTGCTTGGAAAATTCAGGCATGCAGGAGGAGAGAATTTCTACCGAAACTGCTGGGGAGGAAAAGTAGAAGTATTTAATACAAAGAAAAGTTTACTTAACTTTTCTGACATGTTTCCTGTACAAAGATGAAGGGGTAGGAGATCAGTGCAAGGATTTAACTAGCTTGAAAGGGACCTCAGCGTGGCTCTGATTCAACCATCCACACAAAGCATGATTAAACGAAAATAAACTAAGGTAAAACTTCAGTGTTTTATCAGTGTGCTCAGAGCCTTGCCCTGTCAAGTTCTAATCACTGATCTCCTAGAAATGCACAATGCACAGTGGGCTATGCAATGCTCCTAGGTAGGAGAAACAGTGTTGGGTTTTTGGTTTTGGGGTTTTAATGGGGATTTCATAGAACTGTAGAATCATAGAATTATAAAAACATCAAATTCCTTAATTTTGAAAAGACTTCAAGCTCACCCATCAGTCCAGCACTACCCAGTCCACCAGTAGACCATGTCCCTCAGCACCACATCTCCATGGCTTTTAAACACCTTCAGAAATGGGGTCTCCACCACTGCCCTGGCCAGCCTGAGCCAGGGTTTGACAACACTTTTGTGGAAGGAACTCTTCATAATATCCAACCTAAACTTCTCCTGGTGCAAGGCCATCATCTCTTGTCCTATCACTTGTTACTTGGAAGAAGAGACCAATCCCCAACAGGATCCAGCCTCCTGGCAGGAGCTGTCAGAGCCAGAAGGGCTCTCCTGAGCCGCCTTCTCTCCAGGCTGAGGAATGCTGAGCAACCCCAGGTTCCTCAACTGCTCCTTACCAGACCCTTCCCCAGCTCCATTGCCCTTCTCTGGCCACGCTCCAGCCCCTCAATGTCCTTCTAGGAATGAGGGGCCAAAACTGAACCCAGGATTCAAGGTGTGGCCTCACCAGTGCCAAGTACAGGGCAAGATCCCTGCTCTAGTCCTGCTGGCCACAGTGGTGCTGTTCTAAGTCAGGATGCTGCTGGCCTCCTTGGCCACCTGGGCACATGCTGGCTCATCTTCATTTATAAGAATGTGTACTCAAGAGAAAGAAAATGCACTCACTCCAACAAGAAAAAAATAAGTAAATATCTTCCTACATGTAAATAGAAACATTCCTTATTTCCCAGAAGTAGCATAAACTTAACTAATAGTGATTTAAAAAAAACAACAAACACCATAATAAAATGTTTCAAATATTTGGAGATCTCTGCCATTTCTCTTTGAATTTACAGCAAGCTCAGTCAGGACACCAGAGTTCTGGCACTGTCCAGTTTTCAGATCTCTAGGTAAGAGAGAGCTAAATGCCAGAATAAAACAAATCCCATGGGGTAAATTTTAACCTCATGGCAAAAATCAGGTTCATTTTTTGTTTTCACTTCAGACCAGGAAGAATTGGAAAATAATTACCTGGAATTTGATAAAATCTTGGAACCAGAAATGCAGGAGTTTTGTTTGTTCCATTCAGACCTGGTGGAAACATTTCAGGAGGTATATTTTCTCCTGAAGCCCTCTCATCTTGCCTATGACAATTGCAAACGAGTGAGCTCATGGCTCAAAATAAGCCATGGAAAGTTTGTATTCACCAGTGCAATGCTGATCTATGTTAGCCATGTTTGAGTGGTTAAATATTCACCTTTCAAACAGTGAAGGAACCCAAACCACTGACACATTTAGAGTCGATGAGCCTGGACTTAGGCTCAGGCTGTTTGAACCTGACCTTCCACTACCTTACAAGCTTTTGAAATCTTTTTTCTTCTAAAATTGGAAATGTGACTGACCCACTTTGAATGGATATTTCAGTAAATGGCATTAGAGAAAACCCCTCTGAGGGAACCATTTCCTTTAACCTGTGCATCGCTAACTCTAAGAGGGAAACTGAATTATACATTTATCATTTCAAGAGTCAGCACGTTTTAAACAAGCTGATATAGGTCATGGCTATCCCAGAAACCACAAACTAAATGCTACCTTTTCATACATCCTCCTTTGGAGGGTACAAGGCGAGTAAAATTTGGAGTTACATTTAAACAATAGCAAATGTAGAAAACACGCTATACTTGTATCATTTTCACCTGAAAACATCACCAAAATTAGACCTGGGAAGAGGCACACATCAGCAGATCGAGGCCATTACGCTGAGCGTTACTTTATGGTGCACGTCTTAGCTACTTGTCACCTGATGTCAGAGCAAAGTGACAAGAGTCGTTTCATAGAATTATAGAGTGGTTTGAGTTGGAAGGGACCTTTAAAGACCATCCAGTCCAACCCCACCCTGCACTGAGCAGGGCCATCTGCAACTAGAGCAGGGTGCTCAGAGCCCTGACCAAGCTCACCTAGAATGTTTCCAGGGATGGGGCAGTGACCACCTCTCTGGGCAACCTCGGCCAGTGTTTCACCAACCTCAGCATAAAAATTGTCTTCCTTATCTCCAATCTGAATCTTTCCCCTTTAGTCTGAAAACATTTCCTAAGAAAGAAATGTTAGAGAAGGATTTAATGTTAACCCCCTCCTTTCTGAAGCATAAGACCCTTTGTCAAAAGTCTCTCAGGAATTCAGCCGCAGAGCATCATCAACACCCTGGTGCCTGTCCATCACCCACCTACTCTCCAGGAATCTCATCAGAGAAGCTGGCAGTAGATGGTTTATTATATCTCATATTTCATTCCAATCCCCACCATTGCTTGGGAAGCTGCAGCCTGAGAGATTTGAGCCTACCCCCCTCTATGGTTTGTTTAATTCTGGGTGGAGAGCCTTTCCTTGGGAGACACTGAGTTGTCCCGATGAGCTATGCCATGAAGTATTTGCCAGGAAGAAGAAAACACTGTATGCTAATGGTTGGGACTTTTGCCTGGGAGAGGCATCAAGGTTCTAGTTCCTGGTCCAGTATCAGCTTTATCCAAAACTTTCACATCTCCTTTGTGCTGCTGATGGTGTAACTGTAAAACTCAGCTCTCAACAAGGGATATTGAATGATGCCACAGAAGCACCCTGTTCCAGAGCATCCTATAAATCCTTGTGACAAAAACACTTCCTAGAGAGCTACTGATTTAAATCCCTGAAAGCAGATGAGGGGACCAAATGTGGACATTCCTCCTTGCAGGCAAGGTTTCTTCCAGGGTCAAGCCCACAGCTTTTAGTGAGCATTCCTAACATAACCAAGTGGACAGATGATGGTAGAGCAGTGGATGTGGTTTATCTTGATTTCAGTAAGGCATTTGACACTGTCTCCCACCGCATCCTCCTGGCTAAACTGAGGCAGTGTGGTCTGGATGATCAGGCAGTGAGGTGGATTNAAAATATATAAAGGGTGAGTGACAGGAAGATGGAGCCAGGCTCTGCTCAGTGATGCCTGATGAGGGGACAAGGGGCAATGGGTGGAAGCTGAGGCATAGAAAGTTCCATTTAAACATGAGGAGGAACTTTTTCACTGTGAGGGTGACAGACACTGGACTAGGCTGCCCAGGGAGGTTGTGGAGTCTCCCCCTCTGGAGACTCAAAACCCACCTGGACACCTTCTTGTGTGACCTGTATAAGTGACCCTGCTCTGGCAGGGGGGTTGGACTTGATGATCTTTTGAGGTCCCTTCTGGCCCCTGACATTCTGTGATTCATGGATCATCAAGACATCTGCTTAAGAAACAAAAGACAAGGCAGTTCCTATCAACTAGAACAACAGGAATGACCCAAAGTCACAAGGAGGCACAAGCTTGGAAGCAGCCCAACCTCTTCAGGTCTTGGTGAAAATCAAGAAAAATACCCCTGAATGGATGAAAGGGATCCTGATTGTCACCGTGTCAAATGGAGTTGGTGCCCTTGAACATGTGGATTTAAACATTGCTTGTTCAAATACCAACATGGCAGGAGACATCACAGCTGTAGTATTTTGGTTTTACAAGGATGGAGAGATAGCAGGGTGGGATTAGGAGCTGCATGGGATCACTGATCACTGTCACCCAGGACACAGGGCTGGGGTGCAGGGATTCATAATACCTTGGGGCTACATGATCCAAGGTATTGTAGCTCCCAGAATTTCCAAGTGCAGCATGACACCACCTATATACCATGGAGGAGGTACCTGAAGTGCCTCCTAGTTTTCCTGCCTACAAGAGGAGTCATTTTGCACCTCACATCCTTCACAAGGTTTCTCTTAACCCCATTTGTCCTCTCCCTAACTTGGCAACTGAAGGTTCAGCTACAACCATCACACTTCCTGGACTACTTTCCTTAGGATCAAAGCCTTATATCACAGAGCAAGAGCCTGAAGTGAAATAAAAAGGTGGCAAGCTCAAAACCAGTGTTCACAGAGTTTGAATTTGGAAACTCACTTTCACCAAGCATTCTGATCAAAACCTCAGGTGTGATAAATCAGTGACTAAAAAAAAGCCTGATCCAGACTGGGAAATTTGAGGGGAAAATAGGAGCTTGAAAAGGAACCTGTCTCCTCACACATCAAGACAAGTGACAGCACATGGCATGTATTTGTAAAGCAATTAGATGGGGCCCAGCTATCCAACATCTACCCAAGACATCAGACTGACCTAGGAGCAAACAGATCCAATCTGAGTCTGTTACCTACAGCATCTCAAATCTAGACCATGAAGAGAATAAATTTAGACTTTTCTAGATGACAGCTGTAGTCCCGATTAAAAATTGCTTACTCTGCACTCGCTTACTGAAGTGTGTGCAGTTTTTTGGTGGTTTTCTCACAACATCATTACTACTTGAGTGACATGGCTCAAGTAATGACATCATCTACACATCTAAGAAAGGGTGCGCCCATATCCTGTCTTCCACCTCCGTTAATGGAATCTATACACACACTTTTTAATTTAAGTTATGGTCAGAAACCACAGTTAAGGTGGGAAAAAAACACACCTACTCCAGAGTAACTAGGACAGCACAGAAGCCCTTATAAAAAGTCCAGCACCAAATGTGCCTGAACAACTTCAGTTCAACGGAGCCCAGCACAAGCGTCAGCTGCAGTAAGAGAAGGAAGGAAGATGTCTCCAGTCCTTTTTGCTTCTCTGGTAAGAACTTGTTTTCTGTTTTTACGTCCCCCAATTTGTCAGAGACATGTTTAAAGTCTAATAGATGACTGTCAGGTATGGGGTTCTGCATCCACCTTTAAAATGCTTGTTTAAACCATGAATAACTGAATAGAACTGGAAATGGAGATTGCTGAATAGCACCAGCACAGGGCAGCAATGAGACTGTGGATATAATAGTGAACGGGGCTACAGCAGCACAGTCTGAGACAAGAAAGACATTGAAAACTCATCTTTTTTATTGCTCTGTCCTTTCTGCTATCTCCTGTATTATATTATTTTCTATAATTTAGAATTTTATCACCAAATTACAACTGAGTTTATGCCATACCTGTCAGTACCGTAAGAATTAATTAACAAAAGCAAGAGTGGATGTGATATACGGCACCAGGCTTTAACTACCAGCTAGGCTGACAGTGGGTGGATTTCTCAGCCACACAGAAGAGCTGTTAGAGCATGTGCTGTGTCACACCAGCTGGACCTGCCTTATGTCCTAAATATACCAATTATCTTCAGTTCAGGTCACTGCTCGTCATGCTGCTGGCCGTGCTGTCAGCCAGCGGGTCTGCCAACAGGAGGATGATACAGCCTGGGCTCAAGGTGCAGAACCTCTTCAAGCAAGCACATGCTGGATGCCCGACCCTAAAAGACGCAAAATTCCCTCAAACTGTGAGAGTCAACACAAGCATCAGCAATACAAACCAGGACATCAAAGTGGCTCTTGATGTCAGCAGCCGCTCTCTGGCTCCATGGGATTACAGGTACGATCTTGGTCCCTAAGGTCTAGAAATGCACAGGCTGCAGTGGTCAAGAATAATGCTGAGGCTACGACCACAACTTTATTTTTAGTGGTCTACTGTTGAGAGTTTTTCTGAAAGATGAGGGTATCTACAGTCCAAATAATCCTCTTTGAAAGATAACCAACAAAGAAAGGAGCACAGAGCAAAAATCTGCTCTCAGTCAACATACAGAAGGCAAAGTAAATTACTTTTTTAATTTCATTACTTGTATATTGGGGCAAGCTTTAACTTCAAAAACATTCTTTACCTAAGACATCATGAAAAGTACCTCAGAGGGCTTACACTGAACTAAATTCAGTGGTGGTTTAGTAACATCAGCATCGGGACCTGAGAGTGTTCCATGTTTTTGGGGGGAGTTGAAGGTCTTCTGGTCCATTAGTCAGTCTGATGTGCTGGGAAGCTCAAATAATTTCTAATCTGTCGTTTGAAGTCAATGTCTATTTGAAGCAAGTTCCTTGCAAAGGCAATCACATTGAGTACTGAGATGCTTTTCTTACACCTCCTTACCTGTAGTATTTACTTACTTGCCCTTTATGTCTTAAACAATCTACATTAGTGGAGGGTTTACTGCCCCTTCATAAGCAATCTCCCAGGAGCTACAGGTTCCCGAGCTGGGAGCCCATAGTGATCCAGACCATCCTGTCTCAGGAAATGCAGCAGCATTTCCATTTCAAACACTTCATCCCATGTCTAACTTACAGGATGGATGAGGACCACAACCGCTTCCCCCAGATGATCGCTGATGCCAAGTGCCGCCACTCCAGCTGCGTGAATTTGAACGGGCAGCTGGACCACAGCGTCAACTCTGTCCCCATCAAGCAAGAGATCCTCGTCCTTCGGAGGGAGAGGAACGGCTGCCACCAATCATTCCGACTGGAGAAGAAAATAATCACTGTGGGCTGCACGTGTGTCACTCCCTTGATACGACACCAGGCTTGAAGGAAGGCAGTAGCGTGCAGGGAGACACGGAGGAGAGAGTCCTTGCCTAAGAGCAGTGAGATGAAGGGACTTGATTCAGTCTCCACAAAACTGAATCAAGCCATAATGATTAGCTAGAATCTATCAGAATGTATTAAAAATGAAGACATCTCAGGGGTTTTTTTTGTTTTTTTTTAAATTATTTTCAAAAAACTTTCTTGAACTCTATGAATTCAGAATCTGAACACCATCATGTGATGGGCTGAAAAAGTAGTGGGAATTTACACATTATTTACTGGGAATATACACATCATTAGTTTACACTTTGAAATGTCTATTTATGCTGGTGAAGAATTTAATAATAATGTATCTGCTTATTTATCTTCGTGTAATAAAAAATAGTAAACAACCCTGTGGTGATCTCCATTCTTTCTAAAGAAGCCTTTTTGATAAGGCAAGGAATCATTCAGTTCAATTATGAGCATATAAGGGACTGGAATGATGTTAAACCTAAAATTCTGTTGGTAGCATCTATCTCTGCTGCAGCAGAATGTAAAGCCTACAGAGAAGGGTTTACACCATTTTACTGATAAAGAAACTAAGATAGATGAAGGAAAATTACTTCCCAAGTCACACCCAAGAGATTCACATTAAAGACAGACTAGCAAAGGAAAAAAAAGCAGTGGGTGACTAGTTATCCACCTAATGATTTAATTGGAAAGGATTTTGTAACAACGGGTTCAATGCAATGCCTTGAATGCTTCTTTGGGTGTAAAGAAACTTCCTCCCCTAAAATAGTGAGCACACTTCCACTGCTGAGTTTTAACTTGGCTCTGATGATTTTTAGTCCAGCCCATTTCAACACATTTTCTCTGGAGCAGGGTCACTACCCGGGTACGTGAGGAAAAGCACACGAGTGAGTGGGGTGCATAATTGAAGCAATTAACCACATATCGCTAACTGCAAGCGTAATTTCCTCCGTGCTCGTGGCCTTCCACAACTGGCAGCAGTGAGTCCTTCAAATGTAGAGCAGACTGACAGACTGACTTCTACCATGGTTGCGATGGGACTTGTGTAGGTGGACTGCAGGTGGGTTTAAAGCACACTTGGGTTACAAGTGCTCGGATGAAAAGGTTCCGTGTTTCAAGAGGCTAGCTGGTTTGGAAAAACGTGGATGTTTTGTTTGCTGCTGTCTCGGGGAGGTGTGAACGTTCTCAGGCACTGGCAAAGTGCCATCGGAAAATGCAACAGCAGATAGAGAATTTATAGAGATGTAGAGCTCAGGGGTGCAAGTCCCTAATGAGAGGCAAGGTCCTCTCAGGTGACAGCGTCTTCTCCAGGTCTGTTAGGTGTGCCAACTGAAGATGCTATCGTCCCAACTTTTGCTGATGGGGTTTATTCCCTCCAACATCAGAACCAGGTCAGCACGAGATGACGCAGAGTATCAAAAACCTGAGTGTCAAAGGCTGGTAGCTTTCTAGTGATGGGCTGCAAAGATACTCCAGTCCCCCTTCCAGCAGGATCATAGATTAGTTTTGGCTGGAAGAGACCTTCAAGATCATCATGTCCAACCTTATTCCTAGCCCTATCAAACCCCCTAAATCATGTCCCTAAGCACAACATCTACCCAGCTCTTAAACACCTCCAACGATGGTGACTCCACCACCTCCCTGGGCAGGCTGTTCCACTGCCTGACAACCCTTTCATCAGCATCATTCTGCCTTGGACCATTTACCAACCCAGTTAAACCCATATGTTAGGACACCACACTTCTTTATTTAGCTGGCCTCGTGCCAACTTCCTGCTCACCTCTGCAAGCTACCCGAGCGTTGTACTCACTTCTGAAGAAGCCTTTGATACTTTGATCACTTAGATTCATTTGGCCTGAGGACTATTTTCTTTCCTACTTTAAGTTCTCTTGCCACTTCTGGAAGAATGAGCTAAGAGGTCTTCCTTCATTTTCCTGTGTTCAGCTGGAAAGGTGCAGAATAGTTCCAAACCAATGTACCCTGCCATAAGGTCACCTAATCATTGTCTTCATTTCTCTGGGCAAACGTTCCTGACTGGAGTCAATAATGATCATGAGAGGAGACCCAAGAGAGTAGGACCCTCCTTTCACCCTTGCACAGCTCTTATCTGTTAGGGGTTCAACAGGTCAAACTGTCTCTTTCTTGTTTTGAAGAGTTTCAGTGCAAATTCCTGCTTATTTAATAATATCATCATGTAAGGATGGAGTGTGGGGGTGGGATTGCTTCAAAACCCCCTGCAACACAAAGGTTTCCAGTCCAGCACTGCTCTCTATCTCAGTTTCAAGTCAGTTTGCAAAATCTGAGTGGCAGTGGCTTAGTGTTAAGAACCTGTGAGTAAAACCAAGCTGAAAGGGAAGTCTGAGACTGGATTTGTGTGGCAAATGATCAGATAACCATGCTCATCACTGCCAGTTATCTAAGCGAGATGGACAGATACCCATGCTTGTGAAAGGTGATACAGATTCAACAGTCTGATAATCTTTAGGACGTGAAAGAGACCAAGAGTAGAGACTCCAGAAGTCAGAAATAGAAAGAAACCCCTCTAAAGAATTATAGGAGCCAGTTAGAGAGAAAACAAATCATCTCTATTCATTTACTGGAACAAGGAACCTCAGTCACAATACAAACATATTGCACTTACTAAGAACACAGATCAAACAGAAACACAACTCTTTCTACTGGTAAAACCTCTAAAACTCATCCAGTGAAAGCCGTGCCCAAAACACAGTATTTTGAGTAGAGTCTCACAGAATATCAAACACATTTCTAATCTTTTGCTGAAGTTACAGAAAAAGATGGAAAAACTGAGCTGGTTTTCTGAAGGAAAAATAAATAACTGAAAGGAAAAGTTACACAAAAAGCAGGACTGGATTTATCTGGAGAGCTGAAGAATTGAAGGTGCTGCTATTCTCTAGTCTTGGAAATATGGAGAATAATAAACAAAGACAGAAAATGTTTTTGTGAGTAGCAAACACAGAAAGTGTGGTTTGCTTCTGCCCGCTGAGCCTCACTGCTCCTGAAAGCCAGCGCCAGAACACAGTCCCACTCCCACCAATAGCTCTGCCAAGCAGTATCAGGCATCACAGACATTTTAAGAAGGTTTGGGTTTTGTTTTTTTCATCGCCACCTTTTAACAGTGCTGCAGAAGATGCAGACTTGACCCACTCCCCTAGATTCTTCTAAGCACAAGATTAAAAATAATATCAGAGAGCAAAGGAGTAAGAGGAAGAAGGGGAAAGAGACAAAAGAAGATTAAGGCAAGTCTCAGATTTTACTCCATGGTAGTGACATGGGAGCAGGTTTCTGGTCTGATGTGCCAGGCCATCTCCCAGAACAGTCACAACTCACAGCTGATATGGACACTCCATCTCTTCCCATCATGCTGACACCAAACCACAGATCCCCATTGGACTCACCAGAAAATCACTCATCCCCTTAAAATTCTGTCTGACAGATCTAACTCTCAACAAGCCATGTGAACTTCTGGATTCTCAAGACATTGCTGCTCTGGCTTACCAAACAGAAACAGTTCTCGGGACCCAATCTCCTTTCAGGTTGTAACCTTTGCATTCTTTATATATTTCATTTCTCAGCACTTTTCAAAAGAATGACTTTGTGTAACAAGCTCACCTGGTCTGTAGTCCCTTTGGACATCCTCGGGAGCATCTGCCTGTTGCCAAAGTCCAAAGAAGCCAGGTCTGGGAGAAGACATCTACCCAGGCTTCACATCACTGCTGTGCCTCCCAGCCCATGTTAATTCACAGGTGTCTGCAGTTTCCTCCTCCCAGCTTCCCATGATTGCTGCTACACAATGGGAGCCCTGCCTGAGTTGCTAAAGCAGGCACGGGAAGGGGGGGACTGAGCAAGGGGATTGGGAAAGGAGAGTAGTGGGAGGCAAGAGGAAGAGGAAAGGAATAGAAAAGGCCACAAGACTCAGATACCAACCTGTGACTGTAGGTTTCTTAGCCCAGCAGGTTACAAGAAATGATCTTGGAGGTCTTTTCCAACCCAATCTATTCTATGATTCTATGATTCTAAGAAGGTTTTGTGGGACTGCTACTGCATCTACAGCTGTGTCTTCTTCTGGTAAAACAACTGTGTCCCTGAAGGAAGCTCTAAGCCACATCTCAGAGCCAGAGAGGCTCAGGTGGGCATCCAGGGGCTGGGTCTGTTGTTGCAAGGGGAACAAACCCAAGCAAAGCTTTTAGCAAAGGCTGGTCCTCAACTGTGAACTGCACTTGCTCTTGGTGGTGATATGACTCTGCTCTTTACAAGAAGCGTAAACTTCTTTGCCGTGTTCTTAGATTGCTGGGAATGAAACCCTACCACCTACTTCATCGTAAAAACCAGCACCTGAAAAATAGCCAGGCTCGTATTTACAACCAAATGCACTCTAAGAATGATGCCATTAGAAGGAAATAACCCTTGTCACTCGTTTTATTTAGAAACAATCCCCACGTACAAGCTCACGCCTTGCTGAGAGGTGTGGTTTGCAGCTGACAGTGCTGGCTGCAAAACCTCATGACCCACGGGTGAGACTTCCTTAATTAGCTACCTTTGTATTTCCTTAATTAACTACTTCATAATAAACCCATCCAGAACAACTCTTAAGCTAGGCTGGTGGGTTCTTCAGAGCACCACGTCGGCACAGGAGCTGACATCCATTTATCCATCACAAACTCAATGCCAAAATAATTATGTCTGGAGAGAGAGAAATGTGGGTTAATTTTCTCCCCACCAAGTGAGTGAGGACAACCCCATGAGCTACGTTTACAGAGGAGGAGAGAAATAGGTCAGGAGTAAGAAGTGGGGTGTGCAGCTTGCGATTTCCTGGTCAGCGGTTACTGTAAGAGGAGAGCTGGTGTTACACAAGAGCGCGCAGCAGACGCCTCCATGGGTTTGCTCTCCACCACATGAAGAACTTAGTGGTCATAATGAAACAGCTGCTGCCACAAATGACTGCATGTGCTTGTAACTGAGTGAGGTGGTTTCTCCGCCTCATTATCCATGGCTTGTTGAACTGGGTCCCAGTGACCCCACGGGGTAAGGAATACACCCAACTTGACAAACAAGCACCAAAGGAGCCTGTGCTGGGTAGGGACGGTCCCTTCTCCCAAGGAACAAGAGACAGGACAAGAGGAAACAGCCTCAGTTTGCTCCAGGGAAGGTTTAGGTTGGATATTAGGAAAAAATTCATCACTGAAAGGGTTGTGAAGCTGTGGCTCAGGCTGGCCAGGGCAGTGGTCGAGTCCCCATCCCTGAAGGGGTTTCAAAGCTGTGGAGATGTGGTGCTGAGAGACATGGCTTAGTGGTGACCTGGCAGTGCTGGGGCAATGGTTGGACTTGATCATCTTAAAGGTCTCTTCCAATTAAAACAATTCTATGATTCTAATTTGACAAATTCAAGAACACTTGCACACAGGTTTACTCTGGTTTAAATGCAGGTGAACAAGGAAATACAGCCTTAAAACCTCCACCAGTGGAAACCAAAGCCAGATATCTGAGAATCTGGCTTAGTTCTGGATGTATGGTGAGAAATGTCAAAAAAACCCAAAAGCAACACTGCAAGAATCTGATAAAATTATAACTAGTGAGTCTTGCTAAGCTGTGTTCCTTGTGTACCTAAGGGGGATAAAGAAAAGACAATTCCTCCACTCCTAAGTTAGGACACCTCAGCTCAGCAGGCAACCCTGCCCTAGAGCTGCTTGTTCCTTGTTCCCTTGATGTGGAGGGATCCTCATCCACCACTACAAGCCCCAGCACCTGATATTTCACTGGCTAAAAAGCTGTGAGATGGAGCCACCTTTGCACACTTCCTTCACTCCTGCTCAGGCAACTGGTGAAGAGAAGGTTGCTTACAAAGATGACATCTTCTCTGGAGGAGGATAGGACAAGGATTTCCCAAATCCCATGAAACCACACTAGACCCTCATCCCAAACTTTGGCTGCAGCCCTGCCATGCAATGTCTCCTACCTCTTTTCCCACCATCCCTAAAGACCATCCCCAAGGTCAAGAGAACCTGTCTCCATTGACAGCTCTCCCAGCACAGCCTGTAGAACCTCACTTCATCACTTCCACCCCTTTTTTTTCATCTTTTCATCTGTTTAGGCTGCAGGTTCTCATGTGCTCCCTTGTACTCATATAACTGCTTTTGAAAAAGAGTGATCTTGGATGAAATCTCTATTTCTGCAGTGCTACTGCAGCTCAAACCCATTCTCTGTGCCTGCTTTCATTATGAGCTAACATAAACCAGCATTATTTTAAATAAAATACATTTTTTATTCAGCAGATAAGTTATTGAATAAATACAGATAAACATTCACCATGTTTTGGATACTCTGAGCACATACAAAGCCATAAATAGTCATAAATAGAAGATATAAATAGAAATATAACCACTCATTAGTTCATTTTGCCCTTTTAAAGCTCAGTGCAAGTGGACTCAGTTCTCTCCCCAAATGCTCTGAACTAAGTCCAGGGGATACAAACCCAGAGTGCAATGAGAATCAGGAGTAGTGGCACTTACATCAGAGTTACACAAGTAATATGCTAGCAAGCAGGGGTGGCTGGAGAAGGAAAAGGAGCTAGGGGATGAGGAAGGGAGGGAGAAGGTACAGGAGGAAGAATTTTGTGTGGCAGTGCTAGTTGGAATGTATCCATTAGGATTAGGGCAATTTATTTCCAAGGACAACTTTTAAAACTATAATTTGCCAAACTGATGTAAACTTCAATTAAAAAAAAAAAACAAAAAAACAAAAAACCATTGCTTTACCTCCTCCCTGCTTGAAGTCACAAAGAAAACTTTTCCTCCATCCCACTCTCCCCCCTCCATCCCCAACTCCCAGTGACTTCTATTCAGAAATGACCAACAGCAAGAATCCATGGGGTGATTTGCTCAGATTTGGGAAGGAAAAGTCATTTTGAATTCCTAGAATGAGAGGTTGGCATCTCCTCAGAGAGACATTTGTAAGAGACATTTTTCCCTCCTGATGTTGTCCCTCCTTCTAATCCCTCCTAGGACTGGTGGTAGACCACCGGAGTGGCACACGTGCAGCCCACGGTAATGATTTTCTTCTCCAGGCGGTAGGCGGGCAGGCAGCCCCCCTGCTCCCGCCGGAGGACGAGGATCTCCTGTTGGATGGGAACGGAGTTGAGGCTGTGGTCCTCCTGCCCCAGTGGGTTCACGCAGCCAGAGAGGCGGCACTCGGCCACAGCAATCACCCGGGGGAAGCGGCTGGGATCTTCGTCAAACCTGGGGATGGGGGCACAAAGAGTTTTTATGCACTTGCACGAGATGGTTTGGCAGGATCTTCTTGGTTATCTTCATGAAAACAACTGACTATTTACCTACTTATCCTCACGATGGGGCATGGCCAAAGAATTTCCCTATCTTCAACAGTTTTAGAACTTTTTCCTAGAAATGAAATCAGTTTGGGGAGGGTAATATTGCCATGTCATTCTTTAGGAGCTGATGGATGGAGTGGGAGCTGGGTGAAGTACAGAACTGATTGCAAGTGGACTGAATGTTTAGAAACTATTCCTGTTATGTGCCTTTTCACTGCAAACAGTTTCTTTTGGAGAAATCTCACCCAACATCAAAATGTGTGTGTCAAGAAGTGTTTGCAGTGCTCACAGGACTCCAGGCATATGAAGAGAACCCTCTATCATTCACCACAAAAAATCTGCTTAACACAGCCATTGCAATTAGATAACAATTAAAGAGGTACCTGTAATCCCAAGGAGCAAGAGACCGGTTCCTGACATCATGGAACATTCTGAAGTCATGATCTGAATTGCTGATACGAATGTCAACTTTCACCTCTCTAGGAAACTGGAAATCCTTTTGGTTCAGGCAATCTTCACTAAGCCTCACAGAGCTCCCGTGATTGTGAGGTCGAGGATTGACTACCCTCCCATGGGGCGAGCTCCTTACGGTGAGTGCTAGAACCAGCACCAAAAGCACTGATCTGAACTGCAAGAGAGAAAGGTGTCATTAGCTCTGTTCAGTCAAGAAAGAGAGAGCACAGAAAGACAAATCTTGACTAGACTGGACCATCTTCTTACTTCTGTCTGGGTGAGATTGGCCAGCATGAGCAGATAGCACAACAATTCCAGTAATAATTGTCATCATCACAACAGATACTAAACTCTGATTCATATTCTGATTCATAGCTGTCTCTGCACCAAGAACAGCATTTCTCCATCAGGTTATGAAAGCTCCTGCAGTCAAACACCAATGCCTCCTGATTTACAAGGTGGGGTAAGGACTCAACTTGACCTGAGCCTAGAAACCTAGTAAGTCATCTGCTTTCTCAGGACAGGAAAGGTTGGTGACCTAGAAGCCATCTGCCAGAAAGAACCCTTTTCTCAATGAAAGCTGAGATTCTTGGGCCATTTCCAGGAGCTGGGGTTTCAGGAAAAGCAGACAGAGGAACACAAAGCTTTTAAGATAATCACAGGAGTTGAGAACGCTGCAAATCCTCCCCAAGTTGACATTTAAACACACAGACATTCTCTTCATGGTGGGATTCCACCCATTTTCATAGAGAAAAGGACTGTCCTTCCCAACCCCACATTAACAGTGCTGCCTTTACAGATAAATAATGGATAGTCCATGGCCTCCTTGTCCCATTTGAAAAGCTCAGGACAGAAAGCTGTATCAGACAGACTTAGCACCCCATTCAGCTCTCATTAAGACCAGGAGGGTTACTGGTAGATATCAGCATCGTGGGACCCATATTCTGCTTTTTCTCTTGCAGCAAATATATCTTAACACTTATACCAAATATAAGCACTTACCCCTGCAGCACAGCTGGCAAAAGCCATGACAACCTCCCTGCTGCTTCAGGCGGATGGATGCTCACAGTGACAGAGCACAAGGCTTCTCCTCCTCTGAGACCTCTTCCACTCTGCGTGTGTCTCAAAGCCATCCGTGGTCTCCTTTTTATAGTGAAGTTCAACCACCACCATCCTTTCCATTGCAGCATACAGCTGGTGTTACCTGACCCGAGGTTAGGAGCTGATATTTCATTTTCTTGCCCACTTCCTTCCGTCTACCTCCTGAAAGGGGAGGGCAGATACCATGTCAGCAGGATCCCAAATCAGCCAATGCACTTTATTCAGGCAGATAAAGAGATAAGGGAAGAAAAGGAGGAAAAAAAAATATTTCAGGCAGCTTTTTTTTTCATCCACTTCCCACCCCCTCTTTCTAATATTAATGCTCTCTCACCACAAACACATCACTGGATGCACTTCCACGTGCCTCACACAAACCAAAGGGCAGAGATCAGCAAGCTGCAAAGTCAGGCACCCAGCAAGGGTTTCAAAATGAGGACAGGACATGGAACATCACCGTTTAACCTCCCTTTGCTTCATCTCTACAATCTACCCCCACCTCATCTCGGGGATACCTGTGTCCTGCTGTGACCAGGCAGGAGAAGAGTAGATGTCCAGGGGAAGTCCTCTTGGGGAACCTCAGGGCACCAGGAGCTGGGATGCTTTCCTCACTCATTGTTGACAGGTTTTGGACAGCTCTTTGAAAGACTCATGCATGCTGTGTAAGGGCCTTGAGGGCACTAACTGGCCTTACTGGCCTTAATCAGCATCACCATGGTTTTCCCTCCACAGCCCAACACCAGGACCCCCATTTCACTTCAGCTTTGGGCTCCCAGTCCCTACCTGAGCTATGCTGTAGGAGTGCTGGTCCCTTCTTTAGACTTGTGTATTGGCTGGACCTTGGAGTAGGGTTTCTCCAGGATGGATTCCTTGGACGTATGTGGTAGCCCATCTCCATGGCCATACTGTACTGCATTTTGTCTAGATCCCCTCTGAGTGACAGGTGTGCTGAAGAAAATAGAAAGTGTTTTTAGACAGTTTTTTTCTCATTTTAAAGTGCCTGAAAGGGCTTTATCACCACCACTGGCAGCACAATAGCTGGGGATGGTGATGACACATCAACCTGTTACGGTGTGAGGTGAGGTATAGGGGCAACTAGAAGTCTGAGACTCCCTGTGATAGCATTGGAACAAGACATGTGGAATGAGTGCCCTGGCAAGCAGCTGGGAGTATCTTTGATGATCCTGTGAAAAAAACACCAAAATTGATTAAAAAAAAACAAACCATCACTCTCTACACCTACCTGAAAGGGGGTTGTAGGCAGGTAGGTAGGAGCTGGACTCTTCTCCCAGGTAACCAATGACAGAATGAGAGGGCATGGCCTGAAGCTGTGCCAGGGGAGGTGTAGGGTGGATATCAGGAAGCAATTCCTTAGGGAAAGGGTCATCAGAGACTGGAATGGCCTGCCACGGGAGGTGGTGGAGTCGCCATCCCTTGTGGTGTTTAAGGAAAGATTGGATGTGGCACTTAGTGACATGCTCTAGCTAGGTGGTGTGGTGTCAGGTCTTAGGCTGGACTTGATGATCTCAAAGGTCTATTCCAGCCTCTAGGATAATTCTGTGTAATTAAATCACAAGTGTTTATAAAGTTTTGTCATGCACCATGCATGGCTTGGCAGAACAGAGCAGTTAAAGTCTGGATGGGATTAACTGAATCACAGAGTCATAGACTTGTTTGGGTTGGAAGGGACCTTTCAAGGTCATCTAGTCCTGCACTGATCTACAGAGCTGGGGCTCATTAGCTTGGAGAAGAGGAGACTGAGGGGTGACCTCATTGATGTTTATAAATATGAAAAGGGTGAGTGTCAGGGGGATTGAGCCAGGCTCTGCTCAGTGACATCCAATGATAGGACACAGGGCAAAGGGTGCAAGCTGGAACTAAGGAGTTTCCATGTGAACATAGGGAGAAACTCTCATGGTTAGGGTGACAGACACTGGCCCAGGCTGCCCAGGGAGGTTGTGGAGTCTCCTTCTCTGGAGACATTCAACACTCACCTGGATCTGTTCCTGTGTGACCTGGTTTAGGTGCTCCTGCTCTGGCAAAAGGGGTGGACTCAATGATCTTTTGAGGTCCCTTCCAACCCCTAACATTCTGTGGTTCTGTGGTCCCTCCTCTTATTTTCTTGTTTGGTCCTCACTGAACCACCTTGAACCTTTCCTTTCCCTAACACCGCTAAATATCCCATAATAAGTCTTTTCACTGTTCCAAAATGCTCTTCCCAGCACATCATAATGAGCCACACACCCAGCAAGGTGATGTGGAGAAAGCCTCCTCCTTTGTCTTATCACTCTCGACAGCTCCTGACAGGAGGCTGGAGACAGGTGGGGTCGGTCTCTTCTCCCAAGGAACAAGCAATAGGACAAGAGGAAAAGGCCTCAGGTTGTGCCAGGGGATGTTTAGTTTGGACATGAGAAAAAAAAAGTCATCCCTGAAAGGTTCTCAAGAGCTGGCCCAGACTGCCCAGGGCAGTGGTGGAGTCCCCATGACTCCTGGAGGGGTTTCAAAGCTGTGGAGATGCAGTGCTGAGGGACATGGTTTAGTGGTGACCTGGCAGTGCTGGGGTAGTGGTTGGACTCAGTGATCTCAACAACCTTTCCCAACCTAAACAAGTTGAGGATTCTATGACTTGTCTGGTGGGTCTCACATCTGGACTTGGCTTGACCGTTCTTTTTGGACAGCACTGAAGGAACTGAGTCAGGAGCTCTGTTGACACTACAGCAGTTGGATTTCCTTCACCTGGTACTGCTCTTGTGCTCCTCCGTGTCCATGGAAAACAATGGCTATTAATTACACCAGTTAACAACACCCATTTTCTAATTAGGGGAGCAAGGACTCTGCTGCCTGTGAACCCAGCAAGGATCAGCCACAAACTGGAAAGACCAGTGTGTATGCTGCCTCCTCAGAAGCACCAGCAGCTTTCTTGGGGAGCAAAAGCAGGTTTGATTGCAGAAAAATACCATGTGACCAGTTTGATCAGCTTCTCTTGCAAAGAAAAGCCCCAAGAGATCTAATTAATTAATTAAAGGGATCTAATTAATGTCTACAAATACTTGAGGGCCAGGTGTCAAAAAGGCAGGGACAATTTCTTTTCACTTGTGCTAGGACAAGGGGCAATGGATTCAAGCTCGAGCACTGGAAGTTTCACCTCAACATGAGGAAGAACTTTGTAAGGGTGACAGAGCCTGGAACAGACTCCCCAGGGAGGTTGTGGAGTCTCCTTCTCTGGAGACTTTCAAGACCTTCCTTGATGCATTTCTGAGGGATTTGCTCTAGTTCTTCCCTGCTCTGGCAGGGGGATTGGACTCAATAATCTTTGGAGTTCCCTTCCAACCCCCACCATTCTGTGTTCTGTGAGAACCCTCTCCCAAGGCCATGAAATTAAGCTGGCAGAGGACTGAAGTGCAGGACTCTTCACACAAATTCATCTTCAGTCCTCCAGAAAATGAGGAGCCTCATACAGATTCACGGCAATTTCAGATGAGAAGGGACTAATCTGGTCCCTGCTCTACCACATCTTGAGTAATACCAGCAGAAATCTCCATCTACTGATGCTTGATGTCACTGCAGGATGTTGTCATGATTTTGTGGTTTTACTCCACTGACGGTTCAGAGACCAGCAACTCATCTCACTTTTTTTTTAAATATATTTCAGGTTACTAAGTTCACCTGAAGTAATATAAATTTTGTGACACATGTTCCTATTCTGACTGTTCATGTCTATACACTCATGAATGCTTCTAATGTGGCATGGAGGGTGGAAGACCAAGAGAGGGCAGAATTACCAGAAATCCACTTTTATAGCCCAGAAACTGACCCCCTTTTTTTCCCCCGAGCACTTGCAGTGAAAGGAAAAGGGCATTGCCATGAAAATGGGTTGGATTTTGCAGGTACAGAGTTAAGTGGAAATTGATGCGTGCAGTGAAGCAATGATGTCATCACACCAAATACTGGGTAATTAGCCCTGACCACCACTTTCCACTCACATCTGCTCTCTTCAGTGGCTTATAACCTCAGCAAGGATTCCCTCTTCTACCTGAAATTTCCTATGACCAAACTTGTCCTGAGTTGAAGTTCGTTGGAAATTTGATCTAAAAAGAGGTCACCTAATATGAATCATGATCAGGGAGGAAAAAAATACTCGGTATCTCAAAAAACTTTCACTCCCATGTTGCAAGGGCTTGGAGCAGGAATGGGGTCTTGAAATCAAAGAAAAGGTTTCATGTCACTGAGAAGTCTTCTGTATTTGAGTTACTGTAAAGGAAACCACTTTTGGCACTGCAGGATTCATTGCACACTTAGGTTAAAGTTTTCAGGGAGGAGACAGAATGGTTTGGGTTGGACCTTTAGAGGTGATCAACCTCCCTTCAGTGAGCAAGTTCATCGTCAAGACATGCCTGATTTTAGGTTGGCCTTGGATGCCACATCCTTCTAAGCTCTTCTGAACTTCCCGTCTTTCACACCTCACAGGAGACACCTCCAACAAGACATGGAATTAAACATCAGAGCAAAGAGAAGCCAAGACTACTCAAATGACTCTGAGCCTAGAGGAACAAACACTGGGCATGGAACCATGACCTGCATGGCACTGACTTCACTGCTGGGCAAGGCAAGTGCTGTCAGATGCATCTCTGCAAATACAGCTGGTAGACAGACTTTGATGACATGTCCATTTTCTGCTCTGCAAGCCATGGGGGAGGGACTAGGGAGGGTAGATATGACTGGAATCCTGACAAATTAACAAGATTTATCTGGAAGGAATGTTTCTTTAGAACCCTCTGCCCCACTGCCATCCTGTCTCATGGATGGAGTCCATTGGACCCAGTGCTGGCATCTGCAGCCCAGCAAGCCACCATGATTTCTGCTATGAGAACAGACAGCATTTTAAAGGCAGATGTCTCAGCCAACTCAGCTGAAGCACATCAGGGGACCTTCCATAGCCTGAAGCAGAAAGGAGATAATGAGACTGAAATTGCCACCCTTGAAATCTCTGGATACCAGGGTCAAATAAATACTTCAGAGCTGAGCTCAGTGGGTCAGCTGAAGCCCAAGCACAGGGCAGGGCCAGCTTCTCCAGCAGCTTACTCCTGCCTCACTGGCCACCCCAGGTTTTTTCCTTTGTGATGCATGGCACCATAAAATCACCCACCTTCTGCTGTAGAGAGCTGCCTGTCTGCAGCTGCTCTTGCCCTTGGTGGGGTTTGCCGACGGTGATTTATCACATCGACAAGACTCATGACCAAGTTGTAGACCACAGGCCAAGAGACATGAACTGAAAACACCAAATTTTGAGGGGAAATGTGGCTGGCTGAGTGTGCCACAGATACCAGCAGCAGAAACCTCCAAATGGGGTCATTGGCGTGCAGAGCTCCAGCACAGCAGCGACCACAGCTCTGCGTCACTGCTGGTGGCCTTCAGAGGGGACCATTGGCATCTCCAGGCTCCCTCTACGGGCAAACCTCATTTTCAGCTGCAAACCCGGATTTGGCTTCACACCTCAGCCAGAGCTGTGAGTTGAGTGGGAAGCAGGGATTGCTTAATGCTGATGATGATGCTGGTGTGGGGATTTCACCCCAGTCTCACACCCTGCGTGCTCACCCATCCCACACCAGGCAGATAAACGTGGTGGTTAATTTCTAACATCAGCAGCCCTGCAGCGATGGGAGGGGGGTCTAAGGGCTTAAGATATATGATGGTAAGGTGCAATGTGTTAAACGAGGCACCAGGGAAATGCCTGGGTGCAAGACCCAACCCTGTGTTCGCATCTCTGATGCATGACCCAGCCCTGGAAAGACAGATGAGCTGGGTGATGCCCAAGGGCACTGCCAAACACACTCTCTATTCTGCCTCTCTGCTCTGCCCTAGTGAG
>VWZY01004274.1:32579-43190 GCA_013399075.1 Chloroceryle aenea
AGGAGGAGAAACAGGTTCTGACTTGATGTTGAGGCTTTGAGTAGAAGGCAGGGAGAGATTTGTACTCTGAGATAAATGAGTGCTAGTGCAAGCTCTGTAGGAGGAAAGGAAACCCAGTTACAGACGGAGGAGGCATGGAGCCCCCAGATATGCACAAACACTCACACGAAACACCAGTGTAAAGGCTCGCGCATGCAGAGAGCATGAGGCCTACTTTCTGGGCAGAATTCACGAATCCAAAGAGATGAAAGCATCCCAACCAAGGTGGTCGGCTTGAGCAGGACACGCCCTCGGTTTGAAAGGCGGTCTCGCATTCCATCTCTCTCTCCCTCCTTCTTTTGACTCAAGTGTCACAAGGAATTTTGGAAGGCGAGCCTTTGCACTGTTGGAACCACCTGCAGGTTTCTCTACAACTACTGCTTGTGTGTGTGTATGCACCGGCTGAGACAGGGGAGGCACGGACTTTCTGCTGGGATTAGTCCCATTAGTCTGAAAGCACCCGAGGATTATTATGGCTGTTCATTTTCACATGTGACTTCAGATGCGAAACAGAAGCAAAAACTGGGGACAGGTACGTTTTATACCCTTCAGAATAAAGCTGAAATTAATGGTTGGCTTTAATAAAATACCACAAGCAGGCAAGGATTTAGATACTATTTTATGTTTTAAATCTATGAATTCATAACTCAACCCAAAATGCTTTTCAATCAGCTAAGAAAGAGAAGCTGAAGAGTAGAGGAAGATGTCAACAGATTGTACTGTTTGCCTGCAGCAGGGCCCAGCTAAGGGGATGCTCCTACCACCAAGAGAAACGGCTGTGCTACAACTTTTCCAAAGGCAAGCTATTCATAACTATTCATAAAGTTGATTTTCTTTCTGTGCCTTTTTTTTTTTTTTTTGTGGGCAGGTAGTGGCAGAGGAAAGCTGAAACAGGCAGGGAGAGGACTGAATACTGAGGATGTGCTTTATGGCTATGGGAGAAATGAGATCCCTTGCATCTGCAGGATGTTTTGTACAAAAGCACCACCTTCTGGTAAAACCCCGACTTTTCTCTTCGTTATTAAAATCGGGCCCTCAGCATGCAGTTCCCATCATCTTCCACTTCAGGCACCGTTTGCTAGGCTGAAGTTCACATCTAACACCAGACACACAGGTTCAGGGTTTATCCTCGTGAGTATTTATACAGGGGGCAACTCAAGGCAGCAGGGGCAACAGACCACTTGGCCTCGTGTAAGATTTTAAATCTAAAAGGGATGTGCAGGCGTTTTTACCGCCAGCAGAAGAAATACTGGGATGTGGAAGTAATTTTTAAGTATGTAGGAGAAACTGTTGTGTTTAGTTGTGATCTTTTATTTTACTCGAATATCCCATCTTCCTTGATAACTCATCAGCTGGGAGCTGAGCTTTACTAAAGTAACATTTACTACAAGTCTGATGAAAGAGAAAATGCTGTTTTCTTTTCTCCTGACAGGTTTAAAGTGCATCTATATGGCTTCACTATTGAATGACACTGGCTCCCTTTATCAGGAATTATTGCAGTCTTTAATAATGGATGGATCTTGTTAGAAAACAGAAAACAAGATGTTCTACCTCCAATTGCTTTTATCTACCCTTCATTCCTATACAGATGAATGCACCAAATTTGCAGTGATCCGTTTCATAAGTCACAGGGTTTGTAATTTTTTTTTTTTGCAAAAGAGGACGATTTATTTGCTTCTACAACTATTAAATCGACACATATCAGAAACTGTAAGTATCAGGCTTCATATTCCCAATGTCATGGAATATTCCACTCTTCTCCTGAAAACTTGTTGAAAAAAAATACTACATGAATCAAAAATACATTCCTGTTTTGTTTTGATCTATTTTCTTTCTTTTTGTTTGTTTTTTTGCTTTTCATTTCCAGTGACTTTATTTTTTTGGTTGCTTAGGAAGTGCTAGGACTTCACCTGGGAAAACAGGCTGCCAGTTTAGCATATAAAATAAGATTACACATGAGTTTAGATGCCAAGCTTATAGCTAAACCTGGAAGTCCCATAATAAAGGATGGTGGAGCCTGGGGATTTGACTTAGAAGTGTTTGATGTGAGCAGATGACATGTCACTTTGCAAAGCTGAGGACAGCTAAGAAACCCTATGCTAGCTAAAGAAACAACATGTATTCAGTCAAATTTGCTCGCATGGAACATACTTGCATTCATTCTGTTGTGTGCCAGCCCTGAAAGTAGTGAGACTAGAGGGACAAGCTGCATTTTGAATGGAACACAGCTGCTGCTGCTACACTGCAACACTGCTTTTTACATAGTGTTTCAGAAGTATGAGAATGCATACTTTCTTTAGGTTCCTTGTGTTTCATCAGCAGGGTTATGTAACTACGTGGCATACGGATCTGTAGTAGTCTTAAAAATGTTAGACAGGTTGCTCTGTGTTTTGAACATGTTTTTGTAAATTGAGAAAGGTTAGGAAGTCTTTTTGGCCTGTCAGGACTAAATTTGTGAGGTTTAATGTAATATAAGTAAACTAAAGCTAAATACTTTGTGTCATCATTCAGATTTTTCTTACTTTTTAAATATAGCCTTTTTCTGCTAAAACTACTTCTGTTTTTTTTTGGCTTTTTTTCTTTTTTGTGATTATAATTTACATTCTTTAATTCAAATTTTCTGAAACATTTTTAAGAGAATCTCACACGAGCTGAACTGGTCAATTACAAAGGAAACCTACAGTTACACGTGTATGTCAATGATGAAATAATCCATACTTAAGTGTGGTCCTTAAAACATCTATTTGGAAGAGAGGATTGGCCTCAGAGTAGAAGCTCTGTAATAAAAATGAGAATACTGTCTGCTACAAAATGTTTTCTTTTTGTTGTCTCTGTGTGTGAGTGCAGAAACAGCTGTTTGTATCCATATGCATCAATGTATATTTCACACTGTTTCCTCATACAATTACATTACTTTGGTCCAGGATTGTGTATCAACACTCAGTAAGTGCTGTGCAGTCCACTCATGCTGAAGTAATCACCTGTTCCCACATCTTGCATGGAAACTTTTCATTTTATAGGGACAATGAAGAAAATGAATGCTTTAATTTTACACAGCAGTTCCTACTGAGACCAGTGTAGTGAAAACGTTATGTTTGTTTAGAACACAAACAGCTGCATGGGTGAACTGCTGGTTCCTATCTGGGTTCTGCTACACAGCTCTGCTGTGTGAGAGGTGGGAGGTAAGTCAGGATGCAATGAGCTTGCAAGTGGGTCTGGTCCCAGTTGATGCTGGTGAGATCAGTCCTGTATGTATCACCACCTATTCATATCCCCAGCTGGTGCGGAAGCTCAGCCAGCGTGCACAGAGAGAAGTGCAGGTCTGAGGAGGTGATGAGGGAGGACATGAACATGGACCAGATGGGTTTTTACAGAGGCAGAAAGTGGCTTATTGAAGGAGAAAGAGCCTCACACACCTTTTCTTTTATGCCCACACTTGGTTGTTAAATCAGTTTACTTCCTCACTTCATAGCATTTTTCCCCATAAATATGTATAAGGAACCTTTGAAAACTCACTGCAAAATTTAGTTATGTAACTTAGTTACGTGCTAGTCTGTAACTAGGAGAATAAAGGATATTTTTGACTTGCTAGTGATACAACCTTCCACCCTCCCCTCTGCTTTCTTTTAGGTAAAAGCAAAGTTGTTTATTCACCTTTTTGATCAATGTAAAAGCAGAATAAGAATTTCTGTGTCGAGATACATTTCTTAGCTTGCAGACCTTAAGGTCTACACTTTAAAAATAAATTTATAAATGAAGAATGATATGAAACTGAATCCCTAGAACGTCTTATTTACAATGGTGGCATAAGAAAAAAAAAGTCTCAATCCTAAAGCTTTTATACAAAACAAGGAAGTTGGCAGACCTCACAGAAAGTAACAAAACATGATGTCATGGCATCTAAATTGTTTTCTCAAAGTGACTCAGCGGGGAATATTTGCCCACATCTATCTATGGGTATTACCTAATAAAAATTAATGACAGCTAAGCAAGACATTTGTTATGTAAGAGTCACAGAATCAGTTAATGGTATGCACGAATTTGGACAGTTTTGTGTTCAGGTGGGTAGGAGTTTGGAGAAACTTCTTTTACATGAACAATTAGCTCTACTGAAGACTCGTCAGATGAAATACTGTTTCTATGTTTGCACTTGATATATTAGGACAAGCTGAAATTTACAGCTGGGGATGATACCTAAGGAAGAAAATACTTCTTTTTTATACTGGGAAATATGGATGAAAGAGGACATTTTCCATATGATGGACTTCTGCCTAACATATTTAGATCATTTATTTTGAAGTTTGGAATGGGATTCCCTTCTGGTTATCAGCAGATAACTTCTTGTACACTCTTTGTTCCATGTTAATCCTCTCTGTAAGAGACATTGCAGCAATATTAATATAAAATCCCAAAGTTTCAGAAGGGATTGATTTTTAATAGAACATTGTTTGGTTGGTTGGTTTTCTGAATGGTTTGTTTTGTTTTGTTTTGTTTTTTTCCTGAGATGTAGATCTGTTTAAAAGACCATGAAAAAAATATCTTGTTTTTAACCTAAGCAGTTGAAATGTCTGATTTATTTTAATGTCCCAGTTAAACTAAAACAGGCTCTACATTGCTATTCTGGGGTCAGCATAAGTCCCCAAACTGCACGGACATATCCTCAGGTATTTGCCCTCAAGCTCACTGGCACTGGTGTGGTTGCTAATAGCAGAGTCAGCACGAAGAGTTAAGAGTTAGGTTGTAGAGATCTTCTCCAATTATCTGAAAGATGGTTCTGACAGTGCTGCTGAAATTGCTGAGGAGCAAGCTAATGAGCCTCACCATATCCTGTTCTATTGCTAACCATATTCTCCTGCCATGCATTGAGGAAACACAGCTGGTTTTCACCTTTAGGCTTTGGTGAGAAACAAAACCTATTAGAGAATTAGGATGTCTCTTCCAGTAACTGTGTTTTTTCACAGTTTTTTACAGCCTACTGTTACCAACAAACCTCTCAGAGTTGCCAAATCTTTTCAGTATAGGACCTCACTCAGCACAGGGATCTAGGTTGTCAATCTCCTTCTGGGTTTATTTTCTCCAGTACCTGGAGATGACTATAATTTTGTGTGATAGTGTTAATCTTCCTGCAAATTCCAGCTCAGGCTGACAGGGACTGAATATGTGCTGTATAATTTCAAGTTTTTCAAATAATCCAAAAGTCAGCACAGGTGCTTTTGCATTTAGAGCTTGGTGACTAAAATAAAATACAGAAATGCTTATGATTTTCTGTAGAGATGGAAGACTTCTCCAGAACTGTCAGTGAAGCAGCTTTCATAGCTGAACTCATTTACAAATCACTGAAAGAATAATAATAAAAGTAGAAACTCAGAGTGTATTCCACCAGCCACAGCCATTACACTTTGACATTCTCAGATATAAATTAGAAACAGATGACAATGTGTGACATATCTGAAAAGGCATGTAGTTAGTTTAAGATTTAATTTATACTTTTTTGGTTAACCAAATAGCCTTATTACATTCTTTGGTACACCACTGAAAACAATCGTCTTATTGTAAGGTTATCCATTGATATCTAACATGTGAGTTTTCAATTTATTTGAGACTTTATATCTTCAGTTGTACAGTTAGCCTGAATGCTGCCCCAGAAACAGGACAAACTCAAAAAGAAAACAGAAGAAGTGTAAAAGAAAGGTATTGAGACTCTTTTTCTAGCACAAAATAATACTTCATTGTTTGCTTTTATATAGCTGTATCTATATATGATTATTTATCTAGAAATTAAGTTAAAAAAATTCTTGTTTCCTCTGAAACACTTGCATAGCTGTCCTTTAAAAACTCAAACTGTCTGTACATGGTAAAGAAATTACATTGTTATGACAAGTGGTCAGATAAATTAGAAGGAGAATTTTGAAGTTTAAGCCACATTTATAATACAGTTTCTTATATTGTATAGTTCCATAAAAATTAGTGCACATATGCAACACCTCTTTCTGAGAAGAAAAAAAAAGTTTACTTTTCTAATATATGGGAATTAAATAAAAACACTCCTCATAAATACACTCAAAATTCCTCAGCTTCTTTTTTTTCTAATGAAAACTTTTAATACTCAGACATGTCCAGCCATACCTTAGGCTACATGTGGCGTGCTGGTGAAAATCTATTGTCTTACTCAACAGAAACTGTGGGTACCAGCAGCATCTTTTGAAAATCATATTTTTATTATTTCACTTCAACAAGCCAATAGGGTGCTTTTTCAAGAACGCATGAGGTGACTTTCTTGTGTGAATTTTTGCACTTTTTTAAACTCCTGAAATGATTTAGCAGTGTGCTTCACCACCCTTGGAATAAATGTATGGAAATTAGCCCCTAGAGGGCACGGGTACCTGCCCTCCTCGACACAGTCCTTAGGCCTAATTGTCCTATTTGCTTGCAGAAAACATTTCCAAAGAAATGCAACTTGAATGTCAGAGCTGAGCAGAAGGGAGTATGTGATTATTCTATGAGGTTAAGGCTTAATCTGATGTCCAATCGTCATGTCACTCTTACTTGATTGGAAATATTTGGAAAATTTTCAGGTTTACTGTAAATGTGCTAGAGTAACTGGAAATAAAAAGCATAAATGGCAAAATACAGCAACAGCACAATATAAGTGTTTAGTTTGGTCTTTACTAGTGAAATAGAATACTGTTTAAAGAAATAAAGGGTAAAACATGAACAGTAGTCTTTACTATCCTACCAAGAAAATGTCACAGGGACAATATTTCATCGTAGCTACCTAGCAAACTTTTAATGAAATATGTAGTTCCAGTTTTGGGAAATGGAGCTCTTACACACAGTAAATATGTGCTGATATGTTGCCTGGATATATTTCAGATTTGGGATTACTGGGGAGAATGAAGTCACTGTAGAACAATAAAGCAAAGAAAACACTGCTTACCCCAATTGGCTGAGGGCAGATGGTGGCATGTTATGTAGGTGTTGCTGTTGCCAGCCAGTCACAGAACCAAGATGAAGAGCACTGGCTGTATTAAACCCAGAGAGAGATGATATATCTGCACTACTCAGAGAATATTCTAGATTTGAAAACAGAAAAGACAATAATTAAAAGGGAATTAAGGAGGAAGCAATTAGACAATAACTAGCATCGTAATTTTCACATGTCACTTTGCAAGCCTTTTAATTTTAATTACACCAATCACATTAAGTTGCAGCAGAAAATGTAGACCTTCCTCTTCCCTCCACTCATTAACTTGGAAGCAAATAACACACTAATAATTATTCTGTAACTTATCAGGGCTTTTCTGGATCTGGAAGATCCAAAGCATTCTTAGCCTGTGTATCCATCATAACCACAGATGAATTCTCACAGGGCCAAAGACTTGAAAAACATAGTGATATTTCATTTACAGTCTTCTTTGCAGAACCCAGCAGGCAGCCTGTGTCTGAAGAATCTCTCTGTCTTCTCTCAGAGCAGTGGCTCTGTACCCCAGTGTGCTCTACACAGCAGCAGTGCCCAATGGAAACTGGAAGGGATTTCCTGAGGCTTCATTCCTAGTCTCTCCCAGGTAACTCTGGGATAGCCCACAACATCACTGACCTCTGTTTTGAAGCCAGTGAAGCTGCTTAACCCTGGTACCCTATGACTTTAGGAAGCTGCACTCAAACACATGAAACTACCCATGGTATTGAGAGGACTAAGAATGCCTAAGTTTTTTTTTTTTGTTGAAGTCAATGTAAGAAAGCTGTCCAAGCAGCTTTCCTTCAAACTATTAAATAGGCATGTCTGAAGTTAGTGATGGATACAGAATAAGTAAATGCAGTGCAAAAGCATATCAGATGTGAATTTCTCAGCTTCTTCCAAAAAGCATTACCTAATTCATTAAGACAGAGATAGACATTTGTCATCACCTTGGTCCTTCCCCCTCCCTTTACATCTTGCACCCATACTTACCAGTACCATATGTTGTTGAGATGGCTGATGGGTATCCTCCCATCCCTTGCCCTGGTAGAGTAGGAGTTGCTACGGAAACCACTGGAGTAGCCAATGACTGAGCAGACTGGGAGTTATTTATCCTCTGATTCTTTTAAAGTAAGTAAAATAAACATATTATTGACTCGTTTTAAGTCAGCTGAGTGTATTAGCTTTCTGGTGTTTGGTGCATGAGAAATACAGGCTGATATAAATTTCTAGAAATTAATCATTTAACATGTGGCTTTTATGAACTCTGCCAACCCTATCATTTACAAGCCTTCAAGAGACCAGTTGTCACCATAGTAACCCATTACATCAGTATCTCCTAGGTAACTGAACTAGTAACAAGTGAGATTGCTTTTATTGTGGGAAGAAGAACAGATCGTGTGAAAAACTAATGAAATATGTAAACTCTATTCCCAGAGTTTTCCTTTTCACTCAAAAAAAAAATAAAAAAAAAGAAGGGGGAGTGGGACACACAAAAAAAAAAAAACAAGTGAAAGAAAAAAACCCCAAACCCCAAGCCCTACTGGATTTAATGTTTTGAAAGTCAGGGGCACCCCGAGATTGCCAAACCCTGGACTCTCACCAGCAGATGGTGCTCTGGCTACTGCGTTTTTGAGCAATAAACCAAACTTTGAGAGCGCTGGATAGCGCAGCAGTTGCATGCTTCTCTTAACTCCGGGGCACTAAATGTTGCACTGTAAAAAATTGCACTAGACAACTCTAATCCTGTGAGTAGCAGGATAAAATGACCAGAGAGCCACCAAAAAAAAATGTCAGAAGCCTGCAGCATCTTCAACAGCACAAGTTTACACGCTCTCAAAGCACCAGCAACAAGAAAGATTTATTATTATTGAATATGTGTAAACAACTGCACCTGGTCTTCCATGTTGGTATACTTCAAAAATTATGATGACCTTTTTGTTCACAAAACAGTTACGTTCAAGTTTTCTGTTTTATTTCAACCAACACTTACACCTGCACAAGTATCAAGCATACAAGAGAACTCATTTTCTTTTCCTCATTATTAAGATGAACATCGCTACCACTTACCAGAAGCAGATCAACATCCTCAGACTGAGTGCATAGGAAAGGAGCATTAAAAATTAGTGAATATAAATATTTACCAGGATGCAGATTTCTAGCCTAGGGAATAGCTTCATCTGATAAAAGCAGCAAATTAAACACTTTCTGAGCAGAGTCTGGAAAAATAACACTTCATAGATCTCCTCTTTGTCCTTCTAATGGGATGTTTGTCTCAATTGCAGGGACAATCTATCCAGTTTTCAGCACAAGGCTTTCTCTAAGAATTCATTATTTCTTCCACAGCCCCAGTGGCTGCAGACTGTGTTGCTATACCTGGTTTCAGGAGACCCGACCATTCACAGAATCCCTTGGAAAGTATCAGTTTTAAGGACCTTGGAATAAATCATTTGATGCAGACAGCTTGTCACTGCCTTGGTCGACTTTGAGCATTGCCCTGTAGGAGACTGTTTGTTACCTATCCTCTCACAAGGCAGAATCACATTTATGGGGCGTTTTAGTTTGATGTTCAAAGTTAATTTATTATGTGTCAGGCTGAAGTAGCCAAATTGAAAGTTGTTTTAATACGGTCTGTTACACAATGAAAAACTGTGTTTATAACGTTGCTTAAATTCACCATCAAGATCCTTTAAAAATTAAGCTCACTTTTAATGCTAAATCACTTATGGAAGATATACTTGCAAACACTGACTGACTTTTGGAAGGGAACTACAAGATACACACTTGTCACCTTTATGATTCAGCCTTCTAGCATAATTGCCTGAATGTTGTTAATCCTGGGCAGAGATAACAGCAGTTTCATGCTCCTTTTTATTCCACTCCATCTATTTACTACCTCTTCTTGTTACAAAAATTGGCCTTTGGAGCTCAGAGTGGTAGAGTTCAAATAATTTATTTGTAGTTAATCTGCCATCTGTTGGGAGTCTGTATGGCTAAATATTTATGAAAGCATAGCAGGTTAGGAATACTCAGGGTTAAATTCAGCCTTTATAACAAATCCAGGAAAGGCTCTTCCAGCTACTAGGAAAGAGAGTGCAGAAGTTTAGACTATGCAGGACATGGTTTCTATTTTGCAACTCATCAGAAAAAAAGAGAGGAAGCAAATATGATTTCATAAAACCAATTGAACAGGCTCTGCCTACATCCTCAGCTCAATGTCAAGCCTTAAGATTAGTGAGAAAGGCCAAACAAGCAAGAATGTGGAAAGTTACTCTGATGATTTTAGTTGGTTGAGCAGGCCTTGAAATTCCTTAATATGTCTTATCTGAAGGAGATAAAAAAAAACTTTGAAAATGCATTACCACTGATGGCATTGTATTCTTGCTGCCCGGTGGAATAAGCACACGGAGATCTGGTTTACGGTTGTTCATTCCCAAATTCATTGGAGGCGGAGATTTTGCTTGCATATTCTTGTTCAAATTGCCAGGTGAGACCAGCAGACCTGGTGAGTTGCGGGGGTTGCCATATCCATTCCCTGTTGAGGTAAGAAGGACAACAAAAAAAAAAATAGAGAGAGAGAGAGAGAGAGAGAAAAATATTAAAAGCTCAAATGT
>VWZY01004274.1:44778-58376 GCA_013399075.1 Chloroceryle aenea
ATGAATTAAAATGAAAAATTAGAAGGTCTCAGATCACTTCAAAGGTTTTGTATGAAAATATTTTTCCTACTTAATCTTCCTGTGTATTTCCTTAGTAATATCTTACAGTTAGTGAGATAAAATGAGACAATGAAAGAAGTGTATTTTACACTTATCAAGCTAAAATAGCAGAACACTGTCAAGAATTTTCTATTTTGTGCCAGAGGGCTTTTTATTATTTTATTTTTTTTTAAATGAACAATCACTCTGAACATGGATTTGCTACATATTATGCTCTAATCAATGCTATGTGTTATTAGAGGCAGTAAAATTTGATGGGGAATCCTTCACACACAACAGTATTTTCTTTTAGAAACTACAGTGCTTTTTAAAAGTTGATCTTTTACAAGCTGAATACTGAAAACTTAATGACACGGAACAGTGATCAACAGAAGAAACTGAAGCAGAAGCAGAGTTTTTCTGGTGCTGTTTTTCATTCAGGAGCTGTTTTACCCACAGGAAGCAAACCAGCCTTGTGAAATCTGTTGTATGACAAGCATTTGCTCAGAGTGAAAATGAAGCTGTTTGAAGAAGCAGTGTAGGTTGGTTTTGGGGTTTTTTTGTGCTTTTTTTTTTCAGTTCTACAACACTTAACCTAAGATACTTAATGAAACAGCATGCTCTGTAATCTCTATGTTTGTTTCCAGAGCTGGGATTTTCGGAGAAGAGAAAAATCTTACAAGGCCGAACTCCCATTTTCTCAATAAGATTTACTTGATATAATTTGTTATTATAAATACAGAGAAAGAATGCATCTATACAAAACTTTACTCCTCAGAAGCTTTCATCTGACTTTTATATTACCTACCTACTGGTGTAAAATATTTTGAAGATTGATAACATTTCTTACATTTATATTTTTAGAACATCCAATTATTTTTAAGAACTACTGCAATCTTTTCTTTACCAATAGATTTCTGCTGCTCATGGCATATTATGCCAGCTAGCATTTTGGAGCCATATAATAACCATTCCTCTTTCCAGCCACCAAACTGTTATTCTTTTGGTATAATGTGGAATCAGGAATGTAAGACTGTGGACCTTAAACCAATGATACAGAAACCCATCATTTGAAAATCAATGATGAATGCATGCATGTGGTTTACAGTTAAGAAGAGTCTGAATTTAAACCAGCTCTTTAAACCGTATCCTCTTTACTCAGAAAGCTGTGGCCTGAGCTGAGGCAGCTGTCCCACCTTCAGATAAATCCACTGAAGAGAATGGCCTCATTTACATTCAGAGGCAAAAAAACCGTAAAGACTTCTAATATACAAATTAAACCTTCCTTCATCCTATACTTTAAAATTACACTCTGCCTGGACAATTACCAATTTAGATGTGACTGTATGCAGAACATTGCATTCCACTATCCACTTGAAAGCGCAAAAATTATATGTCATGTATGAATGGATTTCCTGATTATAGATTATAAGAAAATGAAAAACAGATGGATTTTAAAGCAAGTTGGCTTTACATTTTTATTTGGTTAAAAGCCATATTTTTGCTGGAATAGAAAATTTTTAAACATTACGGATGTAACTTGTAATGTATAATGAAAATAAAAACAGTAGATGCATGAGTTTTAAAGGGCATATGTCAGAATTTGTAAATTTACAGCGTTTTCAATTCAAGAAGTTTTCAGAGAAAATTATTTTTCCTCGTGTTGTTTGTTAAACTGACTTGAAAGAATAAAAATATTTTACACAGAAAAAAGCTTGTTTCTCTACTGAACTAGTGGAGCAGCACGTGTCATGAAATGCAGTGCCAGACTTTGTATTCGGGCTAATGGCAGAACATAAAGACAAATGCTTTCTAAGCATGGAATGCTCTTCCTGGGCCTGTTCCCACATTCTCCATTTAGGCACAAGTGCCATTGACTTTAGAAGGAATTCTGTCCAAGTACATACTGCATGATTAATCCCTGCAATATCACCTTTTGAAAACATCCAGCAAAGTTATTTTTGTACACCAGCAGTTCATCAAGAAAAATTATTATTAAAAAAAAAATAAAATGTACATATGGAAAACTATGATTTGAACTATGCTACAAATTCACATATCTTAAATGGTCATTGCCATGTTTTAAGAATTTAAGGGTATGAGTAGGGCACAAGTTTATTTGGACAGGACAAAGAGCACAGTTCACCTCTCTTCTTTCATTCCCTATTAGTAGCAGCTGTACCTGACATGCAGGTTTGGTCACTGGTGTTAAAGTGGTTGCAAAGTGGCTGCAATTCTTGATATTGTCAGAGCAACAATTCTGTACCAAGCATTTAAACCAGGAAACTTTGCTCATGTTAAGGTAACACGAATGAGGAAAGACCATTTCATTTCCATATCTCTCAACATTCTTGAACATCATTGTCATAATTCAAAGCCTTTCATGTCTTGAAAAATTGGAAAATGTTTATATATCCTGAAATTTTGAATCTGTCATGCACATCACTGCACTAATTGAACTTCTTTACTGAATTACTGGGAGCCAGCTCAGACAGATGTAGTAAATAAAACCTACTGACATTGTATAAAATTATTCGCAAGCATCCTGTGGAACACCAGCTACTTTTTGGACTGAAACAGGATGGAAGTGCTGTGAATGCTTAGACATTTGGAAGAATGGGAAGAGAATGAGGAGAAAATTATCTCAACAACTTTTTGTTATAGCTTCAGAAACCAACTATTTTGAAATAATATAAATAAAAAAGTGGACACTTCAACAACAAAAGTTGATATCCAGGTCTCTCTCAGACTCACTCATTCTTGCCATGCAGGCTGTGTAACTCATTAAAGGGAAATTTTTGCTCTTTAAGGGTAAAGCTATGTGGAGGGCTTTAATGGCACTGCAGTTGTCCTGTTCTGGGGAGAAAAAAAAAAAAAAGGCAGCACTTGGAAATCACTAAAATACTGCTAATGCTGTAGGCAATTTAGGGGTACACAGAGGGCCAGTTGCACTGCGACTGCACAAAGATAGGGGCACAGTACACTGTGCAAACCAAATCATGATGCTGGTGTTTGTGAGATCTCATCTTGGAAACCAGGCAAATCTCTACTGCTTCCACTGCAGCAGAGACAAGTGGTCTCATCAGATTTTCCAAGGAAAACTGCACACTTGATTGGCTTATAGTATATCAGAAGAAAGTAACTTCTCTGTTAGAACCACAGACATTAAGGTTGGAAGCAGCCTTCAAGATCGTCAAGTGCAACCATCTACCAAACTTTACTGTGACCACTAAACCATGTCCTGAATTGCCACCTCTAGACAGTTTTTGAACACCTCCAGGGAGGGTGATTCCACCACTTCCTGGGAGGTGTGTGTGAGCTGTTCTGTGGCTCACTTCTGTCATTTGATTGCCAAATCACTGGGCTGAGTCAAGTACCTAGGCTCAGATGATACCTACTGAAGCAGTACATGTCTTATGTCTGTATCTTGTGTTTAGTGTCATTATCAGTCCTCTAACTAGTCTATGGTTCCCCTCACCAGGCTTCACACTGTCCCATCCCCAACTCCATGCAGGTGCCTAATGCCTGGGACTGGGTCTGCCCTGGCTGTCCCCTTGCCTGCCCTGCTCTTTGGCTGGGGCAGTGGGATGGGTCCTGGCTGCAAAGCCCTGCCTTGCCACCCCCAGGAACTTCTATTGTTCCCAGCCCCACAGCCCCCAGGATATCCTGTCACAGAAAGAATTAAAATCCAATTCATTCTCTCCAATTCTTCATGTTGAGTACTGAACTGTGTACATGACTGAATAGTCAAATTTATTTCCAACCCTTGGGCTAGTGCGATGTATAATTTGGAACATCCTTACAATCTACTGTGTGTGGGGCATTTGCAGGTACACACCACTATTGCTGAAAAAGGGGATGTGAATCCCACACTGCATCAACTGGGCTCAGATTTCCTTCAGGACAGAGATGATGCTTCTCAGGGAGAAGCTGAAAGTAGAGAAGTGTCTCTTTGGCCACTTGACAAGGCAGCACACATTGCAAACGACATTTCTGAAAATCTAAGGACATGCCATGAGTCTAGGGAGGATAGAAATCTGAGATGCGATTTCAGCCAAATGGAGAAATAGATGAGTTTATTTAGATGTAGAATGAGAGATCATGAGAACAGAAACCTGACCGGTGTATCACAGACCATTACACTTCATGCAAATACTTTACTGCTGAGTCAAGTGCATAACTAAGTACATGGCAAACTAACCTGATCACCAACACTGCAGCTATGTTTTGTTGCCATAAAAAGATTAGTATTTAAATGTTACTAAAGTAGCTCTTGCACTAAGTATTCTCCCACTTTAGTCTAAGAGTCGACATCTTAATAAAATAAATACAAAGGTGGCACCTGACTGTCTACAGAATTAACCTGGGGCTACCCACATAAGCAACTGTGAGCAAACCTTCAAAACATTTCTTATTGCAATTAGTTTTTCCAAGCTGTAGGCAGATATCTCAGCATGTCTACGGACTCCCTCCTTCCAACCTTTGGAACAGAAGTTTATGCCATACACATTTAGCTCCTCAGAGAAGGACCTGGGAGTCCTGCTGGACAACAAGTTCACCANTTGGAGTCTCTTCCTGACTGCCTGCATGACACACTTTCACAAACCCTCTGCTTTTAAGAAATTATTTGCTGATGACAAATAATTTCCTTTTTCTGAGTGCTTGAAATCAGCGATAATTTTGTGGGAAAATTCCTTTTTAATGAAAATTACTTCAAGAGAGGAAGTCATTCCAATTTGAAGCTGAACACATTATTTGAAAATGTACTTTCTTCATTCTCCCCCAAAATTTTGAATTTTTTTTTTTTTTTTTTTTATAAACATGTAGCTAAAGTACATTGTTATTTTTAGTCAAATGAACAATTATTGAAAAATGACGAATGCATAGTTTAAAATTCAGTGTCAGGAAAGTTTCTGGACTATATATTAAATGCAAATGATATAGACGTGTATTTTTAACTCACCACTGTTGCTGGAACAGGTATACATACAAAAGTAAAGTGTTATGCACATAGGATTAGATTTGTTTTAAAATTTAAGCTGATGCAAAGAAAAGATTGTTAACTAACCCATCCTTGTCTCCTTTGGCTTTTATTTCTGCTAGACTGTCCCAACAGTTACCAAAGGAAAAATCAGGTCTCATGAGACTGGGCAACAAATGGAATTTATGGATTGAGCATCTTAATTGGGGAATCATGACAAAATGAAAGGGCAGGGGTCACATTAACTTAAGACTGACAGGAGCTTCTATGTGTGACTGCAGTTCCAGCTTCAAGAGGTTAAAAATATTTCTTTCTTTCTCAGAGCAAAGTCATTGCTGCATTCCAGATGCAGGAGGAATCAACTATCTCTTTCAGGACTCAGGATTGGCATGAAATCCAGATGTTTGCAGATTTGCAATGCCTTCTTATGTTTTCTGGATTGCAGTGTGCAGCAGAAGACAGTGTGGTGTCTTAACGAGCGAGAATACACAGGCCCCAGAAAAAAAAAACAGTGAAAACCCTGTCTCACTGAAATAAAGCATAAAATTCCCCCAGACTTCACTAGGAAAGGATTTTATCTAAAGAATCCAAATTATTCATGAGGAACATTTGAAACTGCTTGTCATAAAGGAAAAGAAGTCAATCAACGCCTGTCTTTAAAATCCCACTTACAAAGAACCACAGTTTGTATGACTCACTTAATTGTTCATTACATGTGAACTTAGGGCTTTCTCCCTTTCAATCCTTTCAAGCTGTCTTGTTATAAATACAAATATTGAGACACTGTTGATTAGAGAGATGATGAGACAGAGAATAACTAAATAAATTACTAAATCAACACTTACACAACTGATGGAAACCCAATAAAGGCCAAATTTTCACGGATTTTCATTGAGGTCTTCTCAGAATGGGCTTATGTGGATCTCCAAATTGCCAAGAGGTCACAAGAGTTAGGTGACAATATACACATCCAACTCTTGCATTTGACACCCAGTGCAAGATTTTTTAACCTATTTTTACATGGAAGGCAGCATCTATCCTTCCAAACTCATTCTCAAAGTTTTGCTGGTGTCATTTTTACCTGTATGAGAAGTGTCTGAATAAGCTGGAAAAGCCAGATCACTTGCTTAGGGCAGAAATAGGAGTTAATTTTGGGAAGGCCTGTGCTGACTACTCACAGATATGAAATTCAGGTACTGTTATATACTGCCTACGTCCTTCACACTGTGTATTAGTGCTGAAAAGATGAAAAAAAAAAAATTAAAAAAAAAATCCTCTTTATATGGAAGAAAGCTTGGAATAGGAATGCTTTATGGCATGAGTGAAAAAAAGAGAGAAAACAAAACAAAACAAAACAAGAGAGTTTCTTATTCCCCTCCACAGTTTTAAGCCAACCTGCCAATTTATGAATTCTTATTGTTTGGATTTGGCACTATTGCCTCATGGACTGTTATGAATGACTGAATGTTCTTTCTTTTGGACTGTAAACTTCCTTGGACAGGAATTATTGTTTACTATACTTTCGCACGGCCTCTTGCCCAATCTTTGGATCAGAGGTCTGTGGGTGACTGCTCATCAAGGGAAGGGCAACTACTTACCATGTTCTTCCTGGCAGACCCAGTCCTAACAGGTTGCCCATAAACTGTGGTTCATCTGGGAATGAATCTGGTTGCAATGAATCTGGTTCAACTGGGAATCATTGTTCTGAGCTCTCTTGTTTATTCAACAAACTCTGCACTTGTAGCCTAAGAATTATCTTCTCTTGTCTATGCCAAGCATGATTTCAGGGCACAGTGAAAAATATTTATGTAACCTTGCAACTTATTTTTTACTTTTGTTTTGTTGGTATTAGTATGCTTATTTACAGTTATAGTTTCAAAGGACACTAGTGCATCTAGGTGCCTTTGAAACCCTTGCTTATTTTTGGTACTGTGTGCAGGCTTATTTGGGCAGATTGCTTCTTTTTAGTAAATCACTTTTTTTGTTGTTTTTTTTTTCCTGAGAAGATGCAAACCAGATTGACTCTACCCTGAGGGTTTATATATTAAAACCCCCTACTATTACATATATTCCCATGTGGCTTGGAATACCAGTGGAATACATAATAAGTTCACCCACAGTCAGTACACGACCAAGAAAGGAAAAGGAGAAGGAAAGCACGAGCAAATTTTGATATTGGTTGACAGATCCAGGACCTCAGCCCTTAGAAGATGAGAAAGCAACTGTTAGATTGTGGTTAATTCCCAGAAGGAGCTGGCCTAGCTGCTGATTTATAGGTAAATATGGGATTCACTTACTAAAAAGATACGGGGTGAATTTTTCAAAATGTACCACTGATTTTTTTCCATTTCTAGAGATTTTGAAGAACAGGTTTAAAGCTAGTTTGAGGATGCTTGATTTAAAAAGAACAAGCACTCTCCCTCTGACAGCATTTGTAGAGTCACAAGTACTTCTGAATAACTTGCTCCTCTAGTTTAGTATTAATGCTGAGATGGAGGCAGTACAGAAATCAAATAGGGAAAGAAACAAATTGCAGAAAGTGAATAAATAATTAAAGCAAGGGATTTTTTTCTTTATTATACTCCTACTGGATTTAAAACTTGAGATTTAATGTTTCCTTCAATTTTATTATTTATAGTGGTTTAAAATGTAAAGAAATTGTGTTGATTTAGGTTGGCTTACCCCATTCAAAAGAAAATTAAATTCTAAAATACAAAATGTCATAATCTGAAAAGTATGCAAAAAAATAACACAATCTAAAAATATAACTCAGTTTGAAAATAAAAATTTTAAATTATAGATACAAAGGAAAATGTCCCCCAATATTGTTGCATTTTTGTTTTACAACTCTTAAGTTCTTTAGTTACTCTTAAGTGGTTTTGTTAAAGACTACTCTCCCTCAAAATTAACAGAACTTTACATAGTCTCTTATGTAAGCAGGTAAAATGTCACTTAGCCTTCATATTAGCTGTGGGGTAAACTAGAGTGGTTTTAAAGTATACCAATTTTGGAACAAAAAGTTATTTTAAAAGTTCTCTTTTTAAATCAAAACCCTCTGTTTTGAGAGAATAGTGCCAAAGACATTGCTGTATTTATAATTTATAAACTACACTGAATGTGAAGTTCACTCTGGTTTTGTTGGCAGTTGCAACTATCACATGATAGAAACTATTCAATCAGTGTTTGGGTAAGAACAAATTTACTTTAACAAACCTGAGATAACCTTGGTTAACTTAAAAATACCACTGATGATATTTAGTTGTGTAGGATAATAAAGAAGTATTCAACTTTTAAAAGTTCTATTTACGTCTTGGGTTGACTCCCAAGGTAAATTGTGGATGATTTCAGGGTTATTACTTGAAGTGATCCAAACCAACAAAATAACATACTTCTCAAAACACAGGCTCAAATAATCTTTTTCCATTTCTGATATTGCAGTTCTAATGCAATTGATTATAATGCAATTTGTTAGAGTAGTGCAGAAACAGACCTGGTGTTAGTAACCAAAAGTAGTTTCATTTTGTAATGGTAGAAATGAAACTCTTTAGACTCTTCTTCTTGGAGCATGCTATTTTGAATATATGCTATTTTTGGACACTGCATAAAAATGCAAATTCATAATGTTCTAATTTGGCCAGAAATATGAACCCCAACAGATTAAACCACATGATCATGCTACTAGCTTCTAAGATGCCAAACAGAAGAAAACACAGAAGTCTCTGTTTCTTGTGAAGAATGATGAACAAAGAGAACTTTTGATGTTTATTCTTCTGCACCCTAAAGAAAGAGGACTGTCCAAAATAGTGCCATTGTGGAATCCTGCAACTAAGACAGAGGATTCAACCTTATAGTGACCTTTTCATCTTCCTTCAGCCCTGTATCAAATTCTTCCTACTGCTCTGCATTTAAGAGATTTAGAAAACACTTCTTTAATGGTGTTTAAAGCTCTTATTGCTAGATAAAGAACAAAGACTATTCATACAATTAAATATTTATGATGCATTCCTAGCAATGCTCCTCATATACATGCCCCTCAAATCAATTGCCTACTCCAAATTTACATCACTTGAGAGCTTAATGCATAACACTGTGTGCAGGAAGTAAAAATTCTTAATTTGTGAGTAAATAATCAAGCTATCCCTCTTCCTCTGCTTATATATACGATTTCAATATATTTCCAAGGAAAAAACCAAACGGATTTAGAAAGAATATAAATTTTTGAGTGGTGTATTGACATACAGGTTTTATTAAGCACAAGGATAATTGACAGATGCATGTGTAGATGAACTTTTATTTTAGTATGTCCCCCTTTTAAAGGAAAACATTGCCTTCCTTACTAATTGCTTTCGAGTGTCTTTTCAAAGGATAAGGGAAACCAGTAACGAAGCAATGGTATTTCTTAATTAGCCAGGAGAGGGAGCCCCTTAATAGGCCAATCAATTTCCTATCTGAGTCCTTTCGTAGCCGTTCCTGAAGTTTGCTCTGCACATGAGGTTAAAAGGAGATGAAATGAGAACATCAACAGAATGGCTCTTTCTTTAGCTGCATTTTGCAGGCTAACAAAAGGTAATTAACAAAACTATAATTGTCTATCATGCTTGCTTTTTTTTTGAGAACAAAGGTGCCTAATAGATAAGTTCCCATGGCCTGCCTTCCCTACTCCTAAATTAATACAAAATGACCCCTCAAAGCTTCTGCATGCATTTAAAGTGCCTTGCTGATACATTGCTGTGCAGTTTCAATTTTACTACAAACACATCACACAAACATCTGTGACTCATCTAGGCTTGAAGATAAAAGTGTTGGGGGGTGGTGGTCTAATGCAGGCTGAGAAAAGCCAAGAAAGAAAAAGATCACTATATCCGGAATTTATTTTGTAAGTAATTTTACGAGGCAACATCAGAACTGGCATATCTATCTATCTATCTATCTATCTCAACCTTTATTTATCATGCATAAAATGGGCCTTCCAACTTTTTTTCCATACAGTTCTTTCCGAGAGCAGTTAACCCAGTAAAATTGGATATGCTCCATGTTTTGCTACTCAGCTTATTTTCTTCGAACATATGTGTTTACTTCTGGAACTGAAACAGTAATCTTGCCATTGTCTTTTGTAATCCGTATTTGTAATAATGCAACATTGCTGACATTGCTAACAAACCACTGAGTTTACTGAGCAAAGGGGACTACTCTGACAACATTGCTTTGATAACACAGACCTTAGCGAGTACAGTTCCCATTAGTTCTGTGGGAGCAGGACTAAAGGGGCTAATCGTTCTCTCTGCATGGGTACTTTGAAAATCCTTTCCCTGTTGTGTACCAAAGCACTTACGCAAATACATAAAACTAAGCTTAAGTTAATTGCTGATTATTTAAGTAAATGCTAACAGATTTTGCTGACTAGCAATGGTCTTAGAGCATGGGCTAGCAATCAAATCTGTGCTCACTAGATTGAAGTCCAGTGAGCAACTCAATATTGAAATCTTTACTCAAGCTTAAATTCATCAAAGATACCCCCATTCCACTAAAGTCAATGGAAAAACTCCCTGTGGTATGAGTTTTGCCAAACAGGGATATGCAGTGGACCCAAAAGCTTTTGCAGGAAGGCTAATGTGAAGGAAAACAGGCATTTGTATCTGTGGAATTTGTTGAGGTGCAAGATTTTTGACATTGCTGAAAACAAGCCTCTTCCGACTTATAAGAGAAGCACAAACATCAACTCCCCACTCCCCAGCTGGATGAAATGAAACGATGCCGATCACTTTCTAATATCCCACCTCCAATACTGAGCTATTTTAGGACTCAGCCTTTGAAGGAAGCCCTTTGTTCACTTAGAAAAAAAAAAAAAAAGTTTCTTTTTCTCCTTACCTGCACTGGTGCCTGCACCGGTTGTGAGGTCCCCACCCATCAGGCCACCTAGAGGGTTGAAATGAAATACTGTGAGCATGATGAATTATAACAAACAAACATTCAGAACATTTTCTGTCACTTCAGTTGGCCTGACCAAGTACCCACCACTGCTTCCCTCTGACTTTGACAGGCACCAGATCAGACCGATAGTCACAAACTCATAATGTTTAATATTACTCGTAGAAGACATTTACCTTTCAAGGACAACAGGAAAAATCAATTATATTTGAAAGTTACATCTAGTAGTCCTTCATTTGAAAACCATCTTTAGTTCAGTATTAGTCAGAAAAGCAAAGCCTTCCACATAGGACTGGGAGGAAGAGACTGAAAACTCCTGAATGAGAATGTAACTCAGAAGCTATAATGCAGAATTACAAAGCTTTTAATTTTAATTTCCTCAGCCTTTCTTAGACATTCACTCTGAGCATTTTTAAAAATTCTCTTTGCACCTGGGGACCTCAGATGGTTCTTTGAACCCAGCATACTTAAGGATCTTGATGTTCTTCAGCCAGACAGATTGAATGAACTTAATCCCCATTTATCCTATTCAGAGGTGAGCCCTCATCATCACCAGAGCAAAGCACGGCCTCTTGCTATACAAGGCACACAAGTACAGAGCTCAACCAACATTTTCCCATCAAGGAACCTGTGAATGTATAAACAACAATAAATTCTGCATGTAGCCTCTAGAATGATGACTTAAGTAATGAGTATCCCATTTTACTTGCTTCACCTTGTTTGCGTTGGCTACATTTTCTCCCCTGCCCCCATAAGCTTTATGGTATAGTGAGTTCCTCCATGAATTAAGCAGACAAGCTGACTTTTTATGAAACAGCAAATTGTCTGTCCTTTTATCCTTTATTGATTTCCTTTAGTCTTAGTCAATATTCAGCTTTTTCTAGAACTTTTTTTAATTCTCCAAATCGGGAATAGAAACTCCTTTGGCAACACAGCAATTTTGGACAAACTCTTACGATGGGTAAAAATGGAGTTCTGGTTTCTCAGAGCACAGTTTAAAGTGACCTAAGGCACACAAGCATCTGATAAAAGAGCGATTACGGTGATGGGATTGAACAGAGCCTACCTGTGTTACCTGCACTCGGAGGCCGATGTGTCACGCCAGGAGACATGCTATTTCTTTGCAAAGAAGGATGAGCCAGCGGCAAAAGGTTGGGGTTTCCCAGCGAGCTGACTGGGTTGCTGTACACCAAACTGTTGTGGTTGGACACTGGGATAGAAACTGGCATCTCGAAGTTTGGTGGTGGAACAGCCTGTAAGTGAAAAAGGGAAATAAAGACAAGAATAGTACAGAAGCACAGCAGCCTTTAAGTACTGTTACTCTATATTTAGTTCAAATATTGTGTAGTTGGTGGTGAAAATATTTATGCTCACCCCTCTCCTGCAAGAATAAAGAAAGGAGTTTCAGAAGAGTTACCAAGGCTTTTAAATGTGATTTTTCAATTCATGATTCCATCTTCCTTTAAAGCAGCTTGCACATTATTTTGTAAGAACTGGAAAGATTTAAATTTTTTTTTTCTAAAACAAACCCCTGCTTTATGAGGCTTAGTTTTCTTTTTCTTTCATTTCATGAAGTCATAATTGTTCACTTGTGATAGCTTAATCTAGTGTCACAGATGACTGCAAGTTCAAAGGTACATGATTATGATGACTTCATCACATGGAGAAAAATTAGAAGGGGTGGAATGCAAAAGGGAAAGCTTTGATTTCATCTTATGTTGATTTAGCAACCGGAATGAACCCAAATCACCTTAAAGGCACCAACACAGTAAATTATTCTTTTTAAAGTTTACTGTAGCTTGGAGGGTCTTAAAAGAAGCAGAGTTCTACTTAGGGACAGGTAGCAAATACAAGAACTTTAGATACACCCTAGTATTTTGGTTCTTTGTGGCTATTTTATTTTATTTTTATTTCTTTTTCTTTTTGAGGTGTTTGGTGGGACCTTTTCAATATACTGGTTTAATACTTTAAGGCAGGATTGTCTCCTGGGCCATCTTCCTTTGCAAGAATCCCTTTCAAAAAAGAACCAAATTATGGACCACCGATTATGACAGAGGGTGTGAAACTGATACTCATTATGGTCTCAGAAAGTCTAACAGTTTTTCTTGGTTGGCTGGTGGGTTTGTTGCTTGGGGTTTTCTGGGGTGGCAGTTGCCTGAATTTCTTTAAAATTTATGACTGTGGTGGCATCTGAATATGTTAGAACTCCATAGCAAATTTATTTGGTTTTAAAATAAATAATTTCTTGCCTTTGCCAACAGAAAGGAAAGTTTTTCACAATTACTTGACAGCATTTTAAGTAGTCGAATACTTAAATGCAAACAAAGTGAACCTTAATTTTTCATTTAAAAATTTATAAGCTTCAAGAGTCTAAACCCATAAAAAATTCTTTAAACCAGCCCTGCAACATCTTCAGAGGGAGGAAATACAGATTTTCATTTTGTTGTTGGCAGCTGATAGTACTGGTAAGTCTTCAAGGACCTAGAGGGAGTATGTTGAGAGCTGGACACATAATCTGCTGTGTCAGGCAACAGAGGCACCCTGACCTTGTGCCACCCACATGTCTGTTCTCTGTCTGGCCAGAGCTGTTGGCTGTGCCCTGCATATTACATCTCTGGCCATCAAAATACGGGTATCCTTTAAGGTAGTT
>VWZY01004274.1:73170-83585 GCA_013399075.1 Chloroceryle aenea
ACTCACTGTTCTGCTGAGAGCGTCAAGTTTTCACCAAGGAGAAAGAGAAAGAAGCCTCTCCCCTAAGTTTAGAGTGAGCAAGCAAAATTTGAGAAGAAAAATTGGCCAAGGATTTTAACTATCAAAACAGATGACTCGATGCAGATTTTCATACATGATTTAAGAAGGCTTTGGTTTTTTTTAGTGTTAGACGAACAGTTTATATAAGTTCTGTTATTTACCAGAAACACTTGTGCAAATTCTATCTGTCTTTAAACAGCTGCTAAAATCTCTATACTTTGAATATACATTTGTCTGCGTACTAAAGTATCATCTGCTAGAAACAAAGAACTGGGTTTTGTTTTCCCACGGAGAAATCCTACAGGAGTGGTTAGGTTCAGACAGAAACTTTGCAACCTGGAAGTTTTATATAACTCAACTAAATTCTAGCCAAAAAAGAAGAGAGAGAACATAGTCAGGAGTTGCATGAAGAAGCTGGATGAAACTCCAGACCTGCATGATTATCCGAGAAAGCTGGTCCTTCAAGCTGCTCTGTTTTCCTAAATGTAAATTATTTGAAAGTCATACTGCTGAAAAAATCAGATGTCAGAACTAGCAAAAAGTGGTTAAATTCTGAAAATATCTTGGAGACTTTAGGAAGCTTTTCAGGCAAGGGAGCTCTAAAGTTCCATTCCTGCAACTTGTGCCATCATGGAGGCAAAAGATTAGCCTCTTTACATACAATTATCCAGGGGTTAAACTGCTGCAGTATACCCAAAGAGCTGCAGTTAAGCTCCCACTTATACTACTAACTTCCTGCATGGGCTTTGTTAATTCACTTTTCTATAGTTCTCCCTCTATAAAAGTTAAATGATAGTGATTACCAGGGTAACTGGGGTGCTGTAAGAAAGAAAAACCCAGCAAACTGTAATGTACTCAGTAAGAAGTCTAAACTTACCATAGACAAACAGACCCCCACATACACCTGCAAAAAGCATGGTGTACATGCTGCTGTCTCTATCCAAGTTCTGTGAACAGCATAATGGTCCGTTGCAGTGCTCTGACTGGGAAAGGAGAGAACTTGAGAAACAGGACAGCTTCTGGAAGTGGAAGTGACAGAGGCAGACTCCAGAGCTAGTCAGAAAAGTTTGGCCAAAACTGAGGGCAGTTTTTAGAGATACTACAGAATCCATGCTTGAGAAGGGAAAAGGAAAGAAGGAAAGGAAAGGAAAGGAAAGGAAAGGAAAGGAAAGGAAAGGAAAGGAAAGGAAAGGAAAGGAAAGGAAAGGAAAAGAAAGGAAAGGGAAGAAAAAGAAAAGAAAAGAAAAGAAAAGAAAAGAAAAGAAAAGAAAAGAAAAGAAAAGAAAAGAAAAGAAAAGANAGAGAAGAGAAGAGAAGAGAAGAGAAGAGAAGAGAAGAGAAGAGAAGAGAAGAGAAGAGAAGAGAAGCACTTCATTCAGAAACTAAGCATCTTTCTGTGAAAATTTCAGCTTCCTTCAGAAACAAGTAAAACATTCTTTAAACGTTAGGGCTTTTCATTGTAAAGCTGGATTTCTTTTTTTGGACAAAATTACAGTTTTGTAAAGAAGAATTGGTATATTGGCCTGCCAAAGCCCTACTGTTTGAAATCTTCAAACCTTTAATCATATGTTATTTCCACACAGAGAATTCTGTGGGCTAGCAAAAGATATTTCTGCTTGGGTCCCCTAATTCTGCAGGAGAGCTGGACAAATGGAGCAAGATTTCAGGCTATTTCATTTCTTCCAAGACTTGGTAGGGGGTGGGAATGGAGGATGCTGTGAACATGTGCATGACTGGTACGGTCTCACTGGGTGAAGACTTATCTGTGGGCTCTGAGCAGCTTTGGTGGCTCTTGCTGCTGCAGTATAAATTACTGTGCAGAGCTGCCTGCTCTGCCCTGCCATCTGAGATTGCTCACTGCATACCAGAGCTGTGGAGGTGGAGCGGACAAGGGGTGGGCACGCATTCCCTTCCTCTGACTCTGCTGCGAAGGTGGTAACCTCCAACAGAGGAAAGGCAATAAATAGCTTGGGGGTACTCACATCTCCAGATACCACAGCTGTTTCCTCAGACAGCCTCCATCAGAGTCTGTCACATATAAGAGCCATATATATGTAAGAAAGGAAACTTTTCTAATTGGGAATTCCAAACTCAGAGCAGCATGAGGGACTGTATTTGTTTTAAAGACCTCTGTGATTTGTCCATTCGCAGTGTTTTGCAACATGGACACAAGGAGTGTTTTGGGGACTGCGCTTCTGAGAAAAAGGTAAAATCTTTATTGACTTCTGGCTATCTGAGGAAAATGTTCACAAGTCAGTTCTGACTTTTTTTCCTAACATGCCCAGCTAGCATGGAAGGAAGAACCTTACTGGATCCCTACCTCAAGAGGAGCTGAAATCCATAGGTGCACAAACACTACTCCCAACCCCAAAATCTTTCTGTGATGGAGACCTGAAGCAACTACAGACTTAGCCTAAAGGCATTATGAGATTAAGAACGGCAGTACTTCCTATTGACGTTATTGTGGCAAGGAAACCAATCTCATTTACTTATTCCATTATCTTGGCTATCTTCTAAGCTGTCTGCAGCCATCAGTCTGCTGCCACAGTAGTGAGAGCTCTTTCCTTAGCTCTGCAGAGCATTTGCAATGCAGTAGGACAATCTAGATGAAAGGTCAAGAGAATTGTACAGACTGATAAAGAATAATTCAGGTTCTTGAGCATTTGTTTTATGTCTGAATATGAAAATTCTGCAGAAAAAAAATAATCAGAAGATAAACATGCCAAATAAACAAGACTGTGATAAGACTGGAAAGAATCACCTTAAAATACATGTGGCTTTGCTCTTACTATTCATATTTTACATCCGTTATTATACATCCATTCCATGAAGAGGCCAATGGACATACAGGCAATGAGCAAATAAGAACAGCTCCAGTTCAAAACTGCACAATTTTGCACCTAATATCTGCAAAGAGGTTTACACTCTTGTGGAGCTTCTCAACAACACAAATCTTTCCAATAAAGTCCAGCAAAGCTTACTTACATGGATTCCAAAGTTTGGCATGGTTCCTGTTTCTGCCTGGGGTATGCTAGATCACAAGACACCAGAATAAAATAGGGGTACCAGGAATGGATGAGTACTTCTTTTATTCCTGCCACTGAATTGGTCATGGAGATCAGTAGGAAGCAGACTTAACTGCAGAATGTTTAGTCAGCTCTTTTGCTCCATCACTCTCCATGAAGGAGGAGGTGGAATTAAGAACATTTCTCCCATGAAAAAGACTTCACAAAAGGAGTAGGAGGACTTCTCAGACTCCTTAATGGGAAGGGAATGAAAAATTTAGTCTGTGGGAGAGACAAGAGAGGTTTCTATAACGCTTGGGGATCCAGTGTTTCACCTCAAGTCCAAGCCCAGAAACATCTTACTTCTGTCCAGGCTATAGCTGTGAATTCTTCATGGGCAGTATTATCAGGTAAGTTTAGTCCCACTAAACAAAGTCCTTACTACTGATACAGCTCAAATTAGAATTGTCATATATGGCTTTCTATGGGGGTACTAATAGTTCAAGGGTTCTTCAAATGAAGCCAAGCAGGCAGAAGCCCCTGTACCTGCCAGTGTTTGAAAGCTATAAATGATGACATCTCCAGGACAGAGAAATGAGAGCATACCTGCCTAAGCATCCATTGGAATAAAAGTTCTTTTTAAAGTGACAGGAAAATGGTCAACAAGAAGTAGTCTCTTAGAGACATCACTTTGAGCTTGCACCAAAACCATAAAGAGCAGTCCACACCCTGCTGCAATTCCCTTGCTGCAAGGAAGGGCCTTGTGACAGGAAAGGACTATGGAATAGATCCAACAAAAGATTTAGGGACATAGAAAGTTCAATTTGGAAATACTTACTATTTAGGCACCTGACCTTCGGAGTGTAATTCACACTGTATAAGGATCTGAGGTTTCCTCTTCACAGATCGGAAGAGCTTGGTGCTACAGAACAGGATCCAAACCTAGCACTGTGTGATGAAGTTGTGGGTGACCCAGAGCAAGCAAAAGGGGTTTCAGAAACCTTATCCCTCGTCAGAAGTTATGCTGCTTACCTAGGGCTGCAGGGACACCCTCACCCAGAAAGCTCTGCTAAGCATTCAGGCATTGACTCAGGCATACTGCCCTCCCCCCTCAAAGACTTGAGGAAAAGTCACTCTTTCCTTTGAAGAAAAGGCTGCTGTTGCAGATTTTCTGCCTAACAAGTAGTGATTAGAAACCTGCTACAAAACTGGAAGCACAGATTCTGTTTCTTCTTTGATTTGAACAGTATCAAATCCATTGTCTCCCATAAACCTACAAGGGATAAGCTGTACTCAGCTTCCCATACTGTATGCAGTTCCTGACAGGTTAAACCTCTGCACTTCCCTGTATTATATTCCTTTCGTATATTAACAAATGCAACTTCTGTTGGGCCAGAGAAACAGAACTCAACAGGAGACAGAGCATTTTACAGCATTTTTGTTTGAGGGAGCATCTTTGAAATTGAATTTCTGCATCAGAGCTGGGGTTTGCAATTTATGTTGAACAGACTCTCTATAAAAAGCAGAAAAAATCATTTAAGAAAGGAATTAAACTCATGTTTCTGTCCCTTTGATAGCACACGAACACCAGTAATATTTTATGAATCTGTTTAATGAAAAACGTGATCCTATACTTGTAGATTACAATAACAACTCGTTGCCAGGGATATTTTGTTCATAGAGGACTGAGAGTTCCTAGATGTTTTGGGGCTTAGACTGGGAAAAGACTCTCCATTTCGTTCCAGATCAGGTTAATATTTAGTAAGCACAGTATGGGCCTCTAGGAATCTTCAAGATCAAATAATAAGATCTCTTTCAAAGTTCATGTGCCTTCAGATTAGACTTTTGGATGAATGACCTTAGTTACCAGATTGAAAAGTTTATGTTTAGTCACTTCTGTGAAACACTTTCAGATATAGGATGGAAAGTGCTGAGCATAATTATGAATTTTTATTCATGAGTTAAACAATGCATGTGGGTTGTGTGAAAATTTACATCTGAGAAGGCAAGCTTCGTTTCACACAGGTTACAAAAATACAGATTAAATGTTAAGGCGCACACTGGTAACTGCTGGAGACGAAAACATAAAGCTGCTATTTTATTGATGTATGTTTGAACATTCTAGAAGTATGTAATAACCAAGCCTTGGATTATAACAATGAAAGGAAAAATGATGTGTTTTTATGTTTTTCATGTTATAACCATGATTCTATTGTAGTAAGCTAAATATACCTTAAACACCATACACTCCATTAGGAACTGCTTTCTTGTCAAGATTTTGATCTTTTTTGAATCAATCTATAGCAGCTGTGTGTTGTTTAAAGTACTCTTATTGACTTTTCTATAATTTGCTTTCTTTGAACAGCCCGTGTGCTGTAACATTTGATCAAAGAAATAAACGTATACTTTAACAACCCAAAGTAAAGTGCATGCACATTTTTATAACTCTGCACTACAAAACGTAATTATAGTTGTCCATAGATCACACAGGATGATATAAATAAATGGGTTTGAGATTCTTTTTAATGCAAGCCTACCCAATATATCATGGATTTTTCCCACTGTCTATCATGCAAAATCATTAATGATCTGTTTAGAACACAGATGATGCAACTTCTTTTAATAGAAGTTTTTACTCCTCCATTAACTAATAACCATATATAAAGACATTTAGAGCAAAATCAACTAAGGACAACACTACAACATAAAGTTATGGATTTATAAATTACCACATAAGGAAAATGTCAATTGAAAGTCTGTTTTAAAGGCTCTTTTTGAATTCAAAGAACAATGTCTATTTAAGATTTAACTACATTCAACAGTTCTGAGCTATGGACATTAATTCGCAGTTGACCGCAACACTTGTGATTATTAAAAATGTAGAACAATAAAGCATATGTGCTTGAGGTTTTATAGCTCTGCAAGTTTGGTAACTTACATTAATTTCAACTGTCTTATATAAACAAACACATAGAATTTGCCTCCCTGAATTCAGGGCAAATGGAGTCTAATCAATATGAACTACATAATACATAAAGGATGGATGCAAATTTTATAGTACACAAATAAATAATTAATTTATGCCTTCTTACTGTAACAAGGAAGAAAAGTCAGCGTATTTTGAAGTTTAACAGAACTTTTGCCAGAACTATGAAAACTGTGGGAAAGCATCTCCAGAACAGATAGAGTTATCTGGGTGCAGCTCCCTAGCAAGTGGAGTAAAGTAGCTGAAAAAAGCCTTTTTGTACCTCCGTGCTCTCTGGTGATGAAGTTCCCCTTGCACAGTGCCAGTGCCTTTGTTACTTAGGGAAAGGGGTTCGCTTATTGCCAGCTCTCTGTGATGTGGAAGGTAAGAGGAGGTTTCTACTTAATGTAGTTCAGAGATGTTACTCATGGTACGAGCTATTTCGTTCTCAATTCTGCCACCTCAGTGGCTTCAGAAATAAAGCCATGATTCTGCAGAAATTTGAAGGAGCACTCAACTTCCTTCTTGTGAGTAGCTTCACAGAAATAGGACTTGTATGAATCTTTGTAGAAATAAGAGTTTAGTATTGGTTACTATGAAATCTGCTGAAATTGGAGTCTGTGCTTGGAACTGTGACCACCCAGTCTTGCAGTTAGAAGATTTCCATTGACAACCCTAGGCTATAAATAAATAGTTTAATTAAACCTCAATGGTGGACTTCACATATCAATTTTTTTTTTCCTACTGATAGCGCAGGGCAGTTTGTAACTAATACAACTAGGAGCAGTGGCTAAGGGCCCACATCTGGAAACATTTACACAGAAAAAGAACTTTGCTCATGTGTAAGCATATGAAGAACTGTGCATCACTCTCTGATTCTGCTAGAAACTCAGTCCTACATAATCCTCAACACTGACTTGACAAAGAACAGTTGACAGCTTATGGGAGGCCAATAAAACAAAACGTCTTGCGCGAAAAGAGGGCAAGGTCACCAGTCTGCCTTAAATATAGTTGTGGGTAAGAGGAGTTGTGGTATTTTTACACTTGTGATTATTGCTGCTGTGTAAGATTGCAGGTAAATAATCACATTTTGTAAAGCAGGGATGTCTCGATGAAAATGAAAAATGGGTTTGCTCACAAAAGCCTTTGTGTCTGGAACACAGCTATAAGTAGCTCACTATCTAGGTTGAAAATGGTAATGCAGAGTAGTGTGTCCTATTTTTCCATGCTTGCAGTGAAGATACAATACGGGAATTCAGGCTTGGTAATTGCTAATACACCACACAGACACAATTACACCCTGTGTACTGCATAAAGGAATCACTTGTGGTCTGCCTCCATTACAAAGAGCAGTGGGGGGCCAACATGCAAGAAGACAAAATGCTTTACAAGGAGGAGGGAGACCAGAAGAGTCGATGTACCCAAATACAAGGACCTTGATTCTTTTTGGAGTGATTTAAGTCCCTTTCCATCAATTATCGTCCTTTGTCTCCAGAATCTTATCACAAGCAGCATTACCGGAACTGAACAAAACAATACTCAGGCTCAAATAACCCTGTGAACTCTGCTGACATTTCCACACCCTGTTGCTGTGTTTGACCAGTTTACTCTGATTTAAAAAAAAAAAAAACAAACACAAAAAAACACAACAAAACAAAACCAAAACACAACCAGAAAACCAAAACCCAAATAACTCCATACAGAACAACAAACATTTATGTTTTAAATAACACATTCAACCTTTTCTGGTGTCTTTTCTAACACCTAGTATTCCTGATACCTCTCACTGCGATACCACAGTGGTGATGTGACACAAAAACCTCTGTAGCACAAAGCAAAATTGACTTTCTCTAATATGACAGCTTCTCAGATTAAAAGTTGCTGCTTTGAGGGGTTCTCAACAGGTTTGTTTTCAAGATAATTAGATCCTGCCCCTTGCCATTCTCATCTCCCCTACCCTCTTGGTGATATTTGAGTTTCAGATAAGTGGAGAATTACCAATAAAAAACTTCAGTTATATACGTGCAGAAGTGCTCTGCAGATAAAGTTTGATTTCTCAGAGAAATAAATCAGCTGTCTGCTCATTTATTTTTACTGCTCAGAATCAGAGTAATACATTTTTCTTTCTTATTGCTATGTGAAGTTTTGAGGGCACAATCTTAAGTATGGAATCAATGAAAAGCATCTATTTTTTTCATTCATTCACACTAGATATGTGACATTTCATGGTAATTTTTGACAGAACATTACAGTCATTGCTCATCTGAAAATAAATTAAAAAACATGTGGAAAGTAAAAAAAAAAAGGACCTTAGGAAAAGTCAGCTATTTTTGACAGTACGTTAGCCTCTGTGAAACAAAGCCTTGTCTTTCAGAAAGTGTTTACGATCTATGAGGAAAAAAAAAAAATATATCCTTGGGCTAAAATGTTTATTGGCACCTAGGAGTCTGAAGAGAGCAAGTCAGGCCTGTGGTTTTTTGAGGGCACTTTATCATCGCCTGCATTCTCAAAGGGATCTGTGAATGAATAGAGCTGGATTACTCAGCCTTCTATTCCACGCCTATTCCTCTCCATTTTCCTTGGCAAGACTGAGAGCCAAGCTATTTTTAGTTAGGCAGTTTTCTATTTTTAGACAAATATCAGTTAAGAGACATTGTTAGGAAAAATTTAAAAAAAGAAAAACACAAAAGGGGGGGAGGGGATGAGGCTTCCCATCTCATATTGTGAAGCAAGCCCTTCAACCTGTAACTCCAGGCATTTCAGCTGCTTCCAATCTTGGAAAAATAAAGAAAATTCAGAGTTCAGGGATTTAAAAATAAACCTACCCTCTGGCAAACAGACCAAAATACAACAAGCTGTTACTATGTGAAACAGTGACTACAAAAACAAAGAACATTCTCCAATGACTAGATTGGGATAAAACTTTGGAGCTATTAAGTTATAAGAATGTTACACAGACATGTAAGATTTTTCCAGCTTCTCAGCCAGATATATATCATGTTTTGGAGAAAGAAACAGTGATCTGTGAAATAGACCTTGCTCTAAGAAATAGAGATTTAAGTTCCCAGTCTGACAAAGAAATAACTATGAACAGAGCTTGAAACACATTTATGTTCTGCACATATTTTTACCTTTGTCATCACAGCATTTTTACAACAACCATCCAAAAAATTTCCTAAGTTATTAAAACATTGTTAAAATGATTTCTAACAACAAAAGAATATGAGAAAAATGACATGGGGACATGAGGAATACCAAGAGCTGATCCTCAATACATAAACATCAGGAGGTCCAGAGCTCCCTCAAAATATACTCAAAAGTAGCTTTTGCTCTGCCATGTGCTTTGGAGTAACTAACTCTGCATCCATATTAGTTTTCCCTGTCCCTGTTTTTTTTTTTCTTCCAGACATGGAAAAACAAGGTATCAGATGAGCTAATTCACTTTAATTTCAGATACATTTGGATTACAAACTACGTTTCACATTAACCAAATCCTTGTGGCTAATAAATCATAGTGGAAAAACTTTTTTTTCTTTTTGAGAGAAAGCAAAACAGATCGACTCATTACGCAACTTTCCCTTAGCTGCATTTTTCACATAGTGGATTAATTTTAAATATATTAGGAGTAAAAAAAAAAAAAGTGTCAACACTTCACCCTCTCCCTTTCTTCTTCTAGGCTGAAAAGCGTCAAAAGTCTATCATTTATTAGATGCACAGCAACAGGATGCTGCAGTTATGAGGGAGAGCTTAATAGCCTGTGGATAGAAAAATAGAGTCAAAAATCTCATGTGGGTAAGTGGGAGAAAGGGAATAAATTACTCTGTACTGGATGTAGTAGAGGGATTAATTTGGACAGTCCCACTGACTGGAACAGCAGTCCCATCGAGGGACTACTTTGGACAGAATAGAATTGCCTTCCACAGCTTTCCAACTTTCAAGTTTTTTCTTGTGGTCTTGTAATAACTAATGTTTACGTAAAGCCCAAATTTATGGAATAATAACATTAGGTAAGAATATCAGCTTTAAAAAAATAGTTTTTTTTCTAAATTAATTTTTTTTTGTTTGTTTGTTTTTCTGTTTGTTTTTTTTTTTTTTTAATGAAACTAAGATGGATATTATGAAGAGTTTTTTAGCATTTTTGAAAATGGGATATTTCCCCTCCAAGATCTTTCTGTACCAACCATGGTTGGCAAAAAAAATAGAAAAAACTCACAAGAGGATATTAGGTTACAAACACATTTTCCAAAGGCTTGGAACTCAGAAGGCAAACAAAGAAAGGCCAAAGGAGTATTACAAAAATGCTGAAGATCTTGAAGTCAGTCCCATAATTTTGTCATACATGAGGTTAGCAATAATGGTTTGGCTCGTATTTAGTAAAAATGAAA
>VWZY01004274.1:95741-107246 GCA_013399075.1 Chloroceryle aenea
TCAGCTGCCTTTAAAACCTTTTTAATCTTGTGTCTATGAAATACAAGGTTTGAAACACCAACACAATTTCTAAACACTGTTATGAGGTGCTTTTATGTACAGTTTCAGTTTTATACATTTTGCAAAAAAGAGCAGTGTGTGCAGAGTACCACATTTTCCTGTGAAACATCAAAAAATAACCAAATCCTATCCCTTCATATTAACTGAAAGTCCATTACATTTGTCTTAACCATAGTTATTTTACTTATTTAAGGGTTATTTAAAAAAAAAAATTAAGAGACAACCTGTCCTCACAACAGGAATGGTGGTACAGAGAAGTTTGGTTACTAAAGCCTGCAGCATTTTTGTGCATGTAGTATAAATAATGATGACTTTATATGACAAGTAAATGAGATGTTGCTTTGAAGTAATGGGAAAACTAAAGAAAAAGTGAAGTAGCCAGCTTCCAAACGCCTTGATATAAATCAAGGTGAGATTTTCAAGCACTTTGGATTAAATTCTACCTAAATGTGAAACCCACTGTGTCTGCTAAAGGAAAGGCATTGACAAAAGAGAATTTTTAAAAGGACATTTTTCCACTTCAGCTCTGGCTCAATACCATGGAAACACCTCTCAACTAGCTCTTCACACATAAAGCTGCAAGAGTCTTCCGAGAGGTGGTTTGTGGACCAGCCATTGCAATGTCTGAGTGGGGCTGTAGACAGCCTGAACTCAAGTGTGCATATCACACACTGTGATATACTCCATTTAGAGGGCAATTTGGCCCAGAGCGGACTTCTTGTTTGATCACTACTAAGTGAAACTTAAGCTAAATAAACTAGAAGGTAATGTTCCTTGGTTGAGAGGATAAATTCTTTCATGTGCTGAAATTTAAGTTTATATGTGTGTAAATGGTGATATTGGCCACTGGTAATAGCCCTTTAGCTCAATTTGTAATAACAATTATATGCTTCTTACAGGTGTTAATACATCAGTGGAAGAAGAGAAGCAGCCATAAATACTCCCATTTAATGAATACAACCTTCGGGATGCATTATTTATCTTTGTCACAATGCAGTCTTGGTTTCTTCCTGCATTTTTTGGTGGGAGATGATTTGGGATAATTCTATTTTTCTTTTTAATTCAGGTCTTTTCTAGTACTTTTTCTGAACCTCACTCACACAGAGTGAGAAGCTGAGCCACAGCAGCACTCTGTATTTGTCACTAACAGTTGCAGCCTATGTGCTAACAGTTTTAGGTTTTCAAAGTAGCAGTCCTGTGTTCTTTCAAGTAATTCAGTCCAGCCAGTAGCAAAACATCAGTGTTCCCCTTACTCATATGCCTATCGTGATCATAACGATATGTAACTGCTGACACGGGATAATGAGAGAAACGGGGAATTTGCACATAATCCTTCCCATATACATTTCCTGACATTTAACGTGGATGAGCAACTAGTGAAAAACAAGGACCACTGATACTCAGAAGTATCTGATCCAGGCACTGCCTGGTCAAGAACAGATATTGTTCTGCTTATCCTTATTTCTTCTAGAATGACTACATTTCTGGCATGGGGACTGGAGTAAGCATGGTATATACAATGTATGTGGGAAAAGGAGGTACTACATGAGAAGTTCACCTAACTTCAAATATAATCAAGTTGACCATATGTAAACTGAGGGGCTCTTGATTCATATGTCACTGCCAGGCACCTAATCCTGTCATATGCTGAAATCACAAATAACTACTAGAGAGGCAACAGCTCTTGTCATATTCTCTGTTCCCCTTTCTCTTGTCTGCTTTTTGTTTAGATCTGTCATATGAAGAGGCTTGGCTGCAACAATCTTTACAGTAAACCTCAGTGGGTCTGGGAAGCAGCACCAGTGCAGGGTTTGCTCTAGACAAACCTTCCTTTATGCAATAGCTGAGCATGCCATCTTAAATGAAAGACCCTTTAAAGAGAAGTGAAGGACCTTCAGCAGCCTGCTTCCATGTTCTTATAACCCTCCAGCATAACTTACAGGGATGAGACAGCAGTGATTTACGCTGGTAAAAGAGCTATTGTCCCAGAAAGCCTCAAGCATACTGAGCTATGACTTGCTGAGAAGTCCAGATAAAGAGGAGTTCTAAGCAGGATGCTCTAAAATTATAGCTATAATAAATAAAATGTTCATGATTAATCCATAAAAAAGAAGGTTTTGTACTTGTGTGTTACGCCCCATTTTTAGTATATTAGTGATACTATTCAGTCTGCTCAAATCCAACACATGATGGTAGACCTCTCATACGAAATTCTCCTTCGTAAGTAAAGAGAGGAGGAATAATTGGAAGATGTGTTAATTAACAGATGATACAGCAACTCAGAAATTAGTAGGTAAGACCATATCAATATGCTTCCCACTTCTAACACACGAATTAGGATCTAAAACCAGGCAGGGATGAAAGAATAATAATGGTTAATCTCTGATACTTCATTTCCTTTTGTTGAATCACAGAGATAAGGTTAAGTCCAGTACATACAGATGTACAGACATGTATGTATTCTAGGCAAAAAACACCATCTCTGTCAAAACCACGGTGGCTAATACAATATGCAAGAAAGCCGACTTATTTTTTCAGTAAGCTACCATCAGTTCTGGCAGGTACAAATAGATGTTTAGGGTAAAAAACATGTTTACTAGTTCTGTGCTGCTAAAATGTTCATAAGGTAAAGGTCAAAGAATATTTCATTCCCTGCTGAGCAAATGGTCAGGAAGCACATTTGTCTGCATTTCCTGTCATAACAGGAAGAGTGTAACTTCTTCCTCTCCACAATGGCTTCAGTTCTGCTTCCCACCTCCAGCTCTTTCTCCCCCAGGGCTTTCCAAACCATTCCTTGCAAGACAGCAAGGCTGTGCTTGTGTCTGCCCTGTGTTTCAGCTCTGCTGTGCTGGCAGATGCCTCATTCACTGCTGCACTCCCTTTACTTAGGCTTCTTGCTCACACTTCAAATTAAAAGTAATTTGACCTAAATATTTACCTTATGCTAATTCACTCTAAATTATGCTCAGAACATACATTTATAACATAAGCACACTTAAATATAATATGTTCTAGAAATCCATGGTTCAGTTCAGCAGCTCCCTTAAAACATCACTTTTTGGGTAGTCTGGCATAATGTGAAAAGTGGTGCAAGGGTTGCATGTGAAAATGCAGGGTGTATACTTTGCTTACAGAAACTTAACTTTATCTCTGAAATAAACAGGACCAAGGTCTAACTCTAATGCTGTGTTCCAAGGATATGTCTCATTGTGTGCATTTTAATGTAAGCAAGTGAAGGAATTAAAAAATGTAAAAGATAAAACCCATGATGTTTAAGACAAAGGTTCATTTAACAGAGCAATGCTTAGTTGCATAGTTAGGCAGTTATGTTTTCATATGAAAATGTTTCCCTAGGGGGAAAAAAAAAAATCATACAATCTCAGATCTTGGATAAAATGATGAGACTCCAGGAGGGAAAACTGAAAACATCAGGAAATTGTTGAAAAGAAGTTTTCTATCTAACTTGTACTCATGTTAGCCCTAATATGCAAGGCTCTTCTCTCTTTCTACAGGGGATTTTCTGATTCAGCCAATAGTCTCTTACTCTTTCCTTTTAAATAGAGCTGAAACACAGATAAAAATAGATACACGAGGCTGAAATTAGTTTTGAAACTAGCAGCATTAGGTATCGAAGTCAGTAGAACAAATCTAGGTCTTCCTGCAAACGGTCATTTCCCTCCAGGATATTCTTCCCCTGCCCCATAACCTTGCTTTACTTATCTGCTTTAATTTGTTCTCTATTGAGCTGATAACTGCAGTAAGCCTTGGTTTATAGCTTTACAGATTTGCTGGAATCAAAGAATGATGAAAGGTCTATGTATGATAAAGGTAAACAGCAAGAGTTTGTCGTACCCCACAGAATTACACAGATGTGATATTAAAAAAGGGTGTCTTACTATTTAAGCACCTTAATACTGAAGTGTACGCTTCCTCTGGTATTTAATAACACTTAAGCTCCCAGCAGCTCATTACAAATTGAAAGAGATATTTTAAACAGCAGAATCATTAGCTAAGTTCAACTCAGTTTTAACTGTGAACCTGACAAAAGTGTGCTTCATGAGCAGGAAAAAAAAATGCAGAACTAATTAGCAAGATCATCAGAGGGATAAAAAATAGTAGACTCCCATAGAAGAACTGATATTTCTTATTACCAACTAGAAAAAAACAGTGGATTAAAAGCAAAAGGGTGTTCTAGACCTGATACCAGAATGTCATTGGTTCAATATGCCCTCTTTCCTGGGTCAATGTACCTCTGGATTTAGCCTACAGACCACAGATTTAATGAGATACTTTGTTAAGTGACCTCGTATAACAGTAATACAATATCATTTACGTCATTACACCTATTTATTTTAGGCCTGGGCAGCCCTGCCTGGACTGTTGCAAAGTGAGTTTCAGATGATCCCAGTCTACAGCAGACCACAAAAGTCCCTGATTAAAACTAATAAAGTATTTTGAACTGATGAAAAACCAACTGAAAAAAATACAAGGACTTTTCTGAGGAAGATGAATGCAATTTTTCCTTCATGTGTTGGCCATAACAGAGGTAGCTGAATTATTTCTTTCAGTTAAGAAAATACATGAAAATTAAATTCACCGATGTTTTTGCAAATGCCCTTCCTCTTTTCTTCCTTTTTTTTTTTGAAACAATACAGAATTCTAGATTGTTTAAAATGTCTTGTCATTGTTTAAATTGGTTGTTTAAATTTATTACATTTACACAATTATGAAGACTATTACCCAGTGTTTCAATAATAAAAAGAAAACCTCTGGTCCCATTGCTTGCTAATAGCAGAATTCACTTGAGAGTTTTTGTTTCCATTTACTGTGATGATGGTAACTATGGTACACAAATAAATACACATTTACTCTAACCCTGGCAGATACTCATCCTCCTTCTCCCTGTGACTAAAAGTGGAGTGAAAGGGAATTTTTCAGGTGGACTCTTCTGAAAGTTTCACAGCCGAAGGGAATTTGTGATCATTGACAGCAGATTCAAACATCCTTGCCACCTTGGTCACCACAGGGTAACTATGAGGGGCAGAAAAACACAGCCCACTGGCAGCCCACATGAAACAACATTAAATTAATGGCTCCTCTTGCTTACAAGCCTGAATTCTGCACTCACTGAGGTCAATGACAGAGCTGTTATGCAGTCCAGGGTAAAAGGACTGGGCATCTAATGTCTAGGCTGCAGTAGTTTTCCTTTAACTTTTATCCCAAAATATCAAAGTTTCAAATAGCTTTTGGAAAAGTGCAGAACAGATCCCTGTATGGCACATTTCTGTGAGATTTGCAGCCAGACTCTGGACAGTTCAAACTTACATTTATTACCAGTATGGTCACTAAAGTACATGAATCCAACCAACTAGACTTGCTCAGAAAAAATCCTTTTGAAGGGAGGTCAGAATTGTTTCTGTCCTTCCCAATCCATTCGTGCAAGCACTTTGAACAGAAGGTGAGTCTCTTACCATAGCAGATGATAGTGTGGAAGAAGGTAGTTGTTATACTAATAAAACAAGTGCTCCATTCATGGGTTAATGTAATGAGCTAGTCAGGACACTGGGCAAATGAGTGGAAAACCAGGGGCAGAAATCATCTTCCACAGGAAGCCTGAAGCCTCTTTTGCAAAAACTCTGTTATTCAAATGGACTCTCTCTTGCACTGGGAGAGGGCAGAAGAATTAAACTATTGCTATATCCCTTTATTTGATATGTGTTCCACCTATTTTTTTCCCAGCATGTGCTGTCCTGCAGAGAATTTATATGCCTGAAATCAGCTGAGGATGCACTATTCATGTACCATATTCCTAACTAACATGGCTTACACTGTGAAACCACACTGAATCTGAACATAAGCAACAACAGATTTGCTGCTGTTCTTGGAAAACTTCTTTTGGTGAGGTGGGAAAGAAAAGAGTCTCCATCGATACCATACTATATGGAGCTACATGTAAGCTTTGTGGAACTGTGCTTTGGTTGGTATCTTAATTTTAATTAATCTTTATTTTGTTCTGCTTCAACTTCTAAATCTTTTTTGCACTTCGAAATATATTTATATTTATTAATACAGTAATACAAACCAGTTACTATTTTAAGATTACTAGAAGTGCATAAGTTAGAAAACAAATAAACCAACGCAGTTTCTCTGAAGCGGCTATAGCTCGTGGAATACATTCTATTTTAAGGAACACTAAAGATTCTGAAAGAGCAAGTCTTGTAGAAATGGTTGAAGGATCGATCAGCTGTTACTGAAACTGTTGTTGACAAAACCAGCGATTAAGTTCTCCATAAATCCTATATCTGAGTATGCAAGTAGCCACTGAAACTATTGTATAAACTGATGGCAAAGTTTTGTGGTGTCATTTAGAAAATAATTCAGATTTACTACAAAAAGAAATCAGGGTAGTATGGGAAAATTCCACATAGCTAGTGTCTTCATGTTTAATGATAAATTCAGTTCACTATTTCACATCCGATTTCAATTCCAATCTGTAAGCCAATTTAAAATAAAGATGGTGATGATTTTATATTGATAGAATTATTGCTTTTTGGCTCAGCCCACAGCAGTAGGCAGGCTTTAGGGAAAACACAAAATATAGCCATCATAAATATAATTTTGCTTTTATACATGATTTTATGCCAGGGACAACACAAGTGACTACTAACACTACAAAATTTAAAAATTCTTGAAAAGCATATTTAGATGTTATAACTTATTGTATTTCCTAGCCTGAGTTTAGAAAATCCTTGAAGACCAACAGCTTCTTAAAAAAACAACCTGAATATATGAAGAAATGTATTTAGAACTAATATATTAACAGTAAATCAGTATCAAGTTTTTAAAAAACAGCTACCAAGGGTTACTTCTAAACTGCAGCCACACATATGAAGAACACTAATCATAGTGTGAAATAATTTGATGGAGAGTTTCTCGACTTTTGTGAGCCTTCAGTTTCAACAAAATGTTCATCCATTTGCGTCTAAGGTAAACTGTGGCAGCTTTTCACTGATTTTATTTTAAGATGCCAATTGTTGAATTTTATTTTTCTGAAAACAGGAAAGCAGTTTCTCTAATTTATGACCACTTTTTAACTAGCAGTGATATTGTTGATAATATGTGACAGCTGCTCAGCCATTTTATCTAAAGCGGTGGTAATAATTAATTAACCAGTCCTGGTGGACCTATTTAGCCACAGCATCAGTAATGGAGACTTTGTTTCATGACTACAACATGCCAATATTATTGTACGTGGGGTTTAGAATGTGTTAGGCTACTCAAATTCTTTTTAAAATTCATACAGGAAAAGAACAGGTTTTTTTTTTTTTTATTTTTTAATGAAGTGTTGTCACCTTATACAGAGGAGGTAAAACCAGAAACACTGCAAACGTGTAGAAACATAAATAATTTGGATCTCTGAATTTAGATGCGTGTTCTGCAAATAAACTCATAATAGTTCACAAAATACAAAGGCTGTGTCCTGTAACAACTTGCAGATGCTTAACCATGTATATTACACACTGAAGTCAAAGTGAGCACAGAGGGGGCCCAAAGCAGAGCATTCATATCAGTCTTTGTAGAATCAAGGCCTCAAGTAATAAATTCCTAACTACATATATTACTAAACTTGAAATAACAGCGTGTGAGGTTTCTGGTTGTTTCCAAAAGTACTTTTTGTTTTATAATCTTCCAAACATTGTCGGTATATACACATATATGTGGGTATAGGTAAACAAAGTTATCAACTATTTAATCACTTAGAGTAAGTGAGCTTGGAAATATAATATGAGGTTCAAACAGCATAATTTTGCTACTCACCTGTCTGTTACGTTCATCCATAATCCTTGTAATCTGAATCTTTTTTCTCCCCATAGTCCCCGTTTTTTTTTCTCTCCTTCTTCCTTAAAATTAGGTATTTTTCCCTTCTCTTTTCTTCCTCTTTCCCGTTTCCTCAAAACAAACCTCCTTCTTCAGCACTTGCACTACTCAGTTCACAGCCCCCTGCATCCGCTCCTGCTAAACACAGAAAGGAAATCAAATGTTATGACAAAATTGGTAACTAGATGAAAGTTATTATGCATAGCTGCCCAAGCAGCCTCATTATAACACACTGTACAAATAAATTATAATAAAAATTTACTGCATCTGTAAAATAAGTAACGCACAGAGAAACAATAATTTAATTCAAAGGCTTCTTTTTATGAACAAACCTGCCAATATGAGGAGAAATGAAAAAAAAGGACTGAAATACACATTGCCAAAAAATTAACGGAATTAGGTGTCTCCAGTTTTAAATATCACTCGCAGCTCTAATATGAAAAATTACCTAAATCAGGGAGTTAATGAACCTTTCTGTACCTATGTATGCTAAGTAGGCCAGCTAATTCATTTCTGAAGCGAAAACAATCTTGTGTTTTGACAGCAGAGGTGATAATGTCCCTCATTATGCAAATAGGATGGACCTTTATTAAAGTGTTACTTGATATACGGGAGATGTCAGCTCCTTTAAATCCAAGATTTTTAACCTTATTCCTTAAGAATAAAGATTAGTGCAAGTATTACTCAAGATACTTGAAGAAAACAGTAGTGCCTTTTCCCTCACTTCATTTCAATGTACATTCTGAAACATTCAGATGAATGATTTATAACAAGCAAACACATATATCTCTCCTTATAAAAATTCTTGCACCAGAAGACAAGCTATATAGCACAGAATAATAGGGACAGATGACAATATAAGAAAGCTTTGAAAAATATTTTCACAGTTTTAGTAATGCACTGATATTAGCTCCTTGAACTTTACAATACTGGTTCCATTGCAAGACTAAGGACAGTTAGATGCAATATATAAAAATACATAATGCAGCGCACACTCCACATTTCACAAAATGTCATAAATCACAAAATTAAATTATATCATCTGTAAAGTAATTTCAGCAATAAAGGAGTTGATGTAGAAGAAAACAGAAATGTTCCGTCTGGTACTAAAGTAAAAGATGCAATTTTTTTCTCTTTTTAACTGTGTTTAAAGTATTTTTATATTTGCATATTTTCAGCAGAACAGCAGAGTTCTTTTAAATACAGAAGAGAAAAATCTGAACAAATTAATTAAAAACTATGTTTTTCTAGTTTTTATGTTAGATCCATAGGATATTAGAAATAGTGCCTTGGAAATAAAAAAGTAAGTAATTTTAAAAGAGAGGCTGGTGTTTCCTTATTTATTTTAAGCCTGCAGTCTCGCACCAAACCTGATAAATTCTCACAATATATTACGTAACACTAAGCCGATGTCCTGGCCATTTAATCCATTATTTGGCTCTGATTCAAAGCTACTGAGGTAGAAAAACTAGACCTCACTCATTCTGATCTTCAATTCTCTCCTGATTTTCTTTGCATACATTAAGCTTCAAACTGCTCAAGTGTTCTATTGCTCTGAGGAGAAAATAAGTTAACAAATAAGCAGTCAGTCTCAGTTTTCTAAGTAGCCACTCTGATGTAATTAACCTGATGGGCAAAACAAATTTTCAACTATAATACTTATCTTTCTGTACATGAATTCATTTTGTATTATATCCCAGGCATATTTATATATGCCTACATCATTACCATAATGCAGAACATGGGACATTTCATATTGCCAGTATAATAAAGTGTAAAGGCTGCATTTTTTTTCCTGTTTTTTTACTTCTTTGAAAACAGCTCACTGTTGAAAAAGACACAAAGGCACTTAATCATATTTACAGCAAAACCCATAAGTCAGAAACTTTGAAATAAATTAAATGTATCTATAAAACTTTTTTTCCAACCAAAGCTAGGAGACAGTCTTATCTGATATTCAGTGTTGACAAACAAAGACAGTCTATTTTTAGAAACAGTTTTAAATTTCCTCAGACTGGGTTTCTTTCCTGTTTTTCCTATAGCCTTACCTCCAATACAAAGACCAAGTTAGGCTGGTGTTTCCCATGCACATGCAGGACCCAAAGGAGCCTAACAGGCTTTCTCTGTAACAGTAAGCCCATACGCTAATCCACAGCAAATGCATATGGAACAACTTCCTTTCCTTTCATTCAGCTGCAGCCAGTGGCACTATCGGCTTACAGCGCTACGCCTGCCTAAAGTCTGCAAGGTGGAAGGTCAGGGTGGACAGATTAGAGCAGTGGCGACAGGGTAGCAAGGATGAGAGCTGCTCTGCAGATCAAGATGCTGACGCTGAATGAGTTCAGAAAGGAAAAAAAAAATTAAAAAATCACTGAATACTGAGAAAATCTACCAGAAAGGATAAAAATCTTAGTGGAAGAGTTATATGTTGAGTCCCTCCCACACACTTATCAGTTCCACATTTAAGACCAGTCTTCAAACAACAAAAGCTTTTATAGGCAGCTTAAAGTCAGAACACTTAAAATTCCTATGATCTACACAAAATTATCTCTAAGTAATTCAGGCAACACTTCATGAGCAGAATTTTGTTCTTCATCGCCTGTAGTGGAAAATAAAGTTGAAAGGGAGCAAAGATGATTTGGTTGTTCAATATTATCACACAACCTAAAAGAACCTGAAGGAGAAGACAAAATGTGTTAGGTCATACGTACCCAATGTACAATTTGCAAAGAAACATAAATTTGCTTCAACTGTCAGCGGATTAAATTTTCTTGCATGAATGAAATAAAAACATCTCTCCCATTTGCTTTTTGTTTGCTAGTCTAATTTAAAATAAAAGCTTTCTTTTCTTTTTTTTTTTTTTTTTTAAAGTAGTTTTTGCTATTCTTACTGCTACTAGAAACACATCTTGAATGCTGTGGAATACCTGCCTTACCCTTTGACACATATATCCATCTCAACACATACTGCTCCATGTCCTCTCCTCAGCATGTGTTTGCATATAGTTCTATTCATTTCATTAGTACATATATAAAGCAGATAGCTGGACTGATTCCAAATCAATTAGATTCAGATGAGTAAATCAAGACATCTGATTGAAAGTCTAAAACCTTCAAAGGCTGGTGACTTCAGAGTCAGACAGAATGTTAAGAACTCAAGACCAGCAAATCCCCACGGCTGCTTTAGGACTTCACCAGCATTCTCAATACTTTTTGAAAGTTGTTGCAGGATTAAGGATTACAGCATTAGGTATTTAAATTTCCTGTTAACTGATAAATTGTACTTCCCTAACACTAAAAAAGCACATTAGTTAGAAAAGCTGAAGGTACTACAAAATGCAAATAGTACTGCCGGCTTTCATTATCCAACAGAATCTAAAAAGGAACTTAAAGTAATTCCAGAAGCTTTGTTGAAGTAACTCTCCACATAAAAGAAACCTTCCATCTTAATGACATGGTCACATGCAAACAAATTGCACTTAAAGAGATGCACAGTTACATGCTATGGTGTTACAGTCTTTAGCATTTTTTCTTTTTGCAAACCCAAACATTGGAAAAAAAAAAAATC
>VWZY01004274.1:107296-122705 GCA_013399075.1 Chloroceryle aenea
TGGGCGGGCTTCTGGTAACTATATGATTTGGCAGAGGCAGTGGTAGCTGACAGAAGATTGATCTGAGCCTTGAGAAGGAAAAAGAGCTAGTGGACAAGCGCAGCAGATCACTTGACCGCTCCTGTCTCTCGCCTGTACATTCACACACAGACATACGCGTACGCGCACGCGCGCACACACATGCACACCCGCTATCCCTTCTCTGCAACACAGAAGAATCTTGATAGAATGGCAGGAAACACGCACAGAGTGGTCAGGGAAGGATATGATGTCAGCAACCACGAACAATAAAAGGTGTAAAGGTGCTTCCTTCCCTAAACTGTTCCAGAAGTGCAAAATGGGAACCAAAACTCTCCACTTCCTTCTCCGAGCAGAACTGTCTGAATCTGCTCTGCTGCAACACCCCAGACAGAGAGCTCTTTGAACAGTCACACCAGGGGCAAGAAGGAGTATAAAAACAGGAGAGTCAAAATATTTAATTTATAAACAAGAACTCAGCCAGAGAAAAACTAAGTTAAAATGTGCGAGGGGTTAGAATTTTCACGGTTGCTTTACAAAAGAAACAAACTTGCCATAAAGATGTCCCTGTTCCATTAAGCAGCTTGATTCTGAGTGAATTAGGTTAAAATTAAAGTACGAAACCAAATTTTTTTAAATTATCCTGATCCAAGGAAGCAAACAAAAAAAATGCTATCTCCTTTTTCTTACCATTCTTATCTTGGTAAAGAGAAGTAACTTTAAAGGTCTATCAAAACTTTTTGTGCAATCCTTTGTGTTTACTCAAAAGAGTTTTGAATCAGATTCTAACCAAAAATCTAAAGGTACTGAGTAAGAATACGTCAGCTGCTTTACTGATGAAAAATTAGCTGCAAAAGCTTCAATGTAACCATGAAAATCCACAGTGGTGAACACATATTCAAATGAAATGGTCATTCAAACATTTTCTGTAAAAGCCCTCGCTGTGTTCCATATGCAGACAAAGAACAGCCACATAGTGAAGAAACAGCTGGGCATGCTGCATCAAGTAAAGACACCGATCATTTTGGGTCTGTCACCTTGAGCTGGATAAAGTTGAAAGAAATTCAGAGAACGGTGAAAGTAACAATTATCTCTCATGTTATCCGACTGAGATCAGCTGACATTAAAGATAGGAGTGGTCCTTCATATCCAATGTGGTTTAGTGCATGGTCATTACAGAAGACACAGTTCGGGCCATTAGCAGAAAGGTTATGATAAAATTACATGTGTCACCACCACGGCAATACATCAGTAAAGAAGAAATGGCATGATCTACAATATGGTTATCCAGGCAGAAAGCCATGCAAGAAATGAATCTGAGTCATCTTAAGGTTTCAAACATCTGTCCACAACACTCTGATTTAGAAATTAAACATAACCTACATTTATGTGTTTTGATCTTACGGGCAGGCTGCCATATGAAAAGTCTGGAAGGGAGTTCATTCTAATCTACCAAATTTAACTCTCAAGAGATCATGAGTTTTGCTACAGGAAGTAAAAAGCAAACATTTAAGACATAATAGATATAAGACAACAGATGAAATTACCGAAGAGTACTAGAGAGACAGTACATCAAAGTGAAAAAACTCTCCATAATGAAAATACTTGTCATTTTTAACTACCAAAGCTCACTGATCTTTTCATTTATCTAACCTTATTCCTGATCTATGGCATGAGTTCAATATATATAACAGAGAACAGTTCAAGGGCAGTGAAGATCTGCATCAAGGTGGTAGTAAAATGTTCACAAGCTTGCAGATTGTGAAATTAATTCCCTATATGTTAGTTGTTAATTAAAAGTTTTAGAGAAATCTTGAATTAGTTGATCTGAATTAATATTTCACTAATTTTACTACTGATATTTGAAAGCATCTGCTGAATTTGGAAGATTCTCTATTCCAACTGATTAAAAATTTAATTATTTAGTTGTTTACTTATATGTAAAGTGTATAAGAATCTGTGTATTTTTCCTATTTTCCTATTACACTGACAATGCAATAATGAAGTGGAGGAAATACCTCTCCTTCAGCCAAGTTACTGTCTTATAATCAATAGCATTATTTGTACACCTAGGAGGAAGAGGCATGAGAATATCTAGCATTGTGAATATTTTTGAATTTGGAGTTAAAAACATCTGACTAAGAGTTGTACGAGTACTTCATATCCCTTCAATCAGACAAATGTGGTCACTGTAGCTTACAACTCAAATACAGTACCAGCTTCTCTCACAGGCCATGAACTTACACAGGGTGGGTGGAGGAGTTTCACTTGCTCTTGTTTTGCAGGGTTCCCCTGAAAAGTTTTTTGGGCACCATCTCCAAAACAGTGAAGAAGGTGACACTTCCTAATAGTAGTCCTACCTCAGTATGCCACAGACAGTGCTTTTCAAAAGACTGAGTTATGCAGATGTTGAATATCAAGCCAGTAGCCACCTATCAGTTTAAACTGATCCATGCCCACATCACGCCTACTTCAGCTTACCTTCCAGAGGATGTGCTGAGAGTCATCCACCAGGCACAGTGGAGGAGGGTTCTCTGAATACATGCTACGCCAAATCTGCACATGCTGATAAAGATCCATGATAGCAGGCCAAAGGCCTTCCAAGTGATTGTGGAATATGCCACAGATGGTGAGTCATTCCTTGCAGCGGTGCACCAAAAGAGGAAGCAACCACCGGCAATCTAGATGAAAACTGATTGTCTGCAGCCCAGTAAGAAGAGATATGTGCCCGCTACGCTTGATGAAGAAAGGGACGCTTGGCTAATTTACAGAATTTTTGAAGAATAGATGAAGAAGAATATTTGATTTGTAAAGCAATGAATACAGTTGCCAATGCATATTTAAGGAAATCAATTAAGTGAAATGCTAAAATACTGAAAAAAATGCACACAAAAAGATTATTTACAATGACTAGCAGGCAGCATTTCAGTGTCTACCCATCAGCCACTTGAAAAAAATGGAAAAAAATAGTTGAAAAAGTTTGAAGGTTTATGATTAGGTTCATGACGTACCTTTGGCAGCTAGACAGACATAATGGGAGTCTGACCAATAAATATGGAATAGAATCCTTGAAGTGCCTGAGAGACTGGCTCAAGAGTAACAGTTTATTGAATCAGACAAGCTAATAATACAGGGGAAAAAATTAAGGACTGAAAACTGAATCACCTAATTGGTCTGAAAGGGAGACAGTGACTAGGAATGGAAGCCTGTCTGAAAATGGACTAGGGAAATTGGACCGCTGCAGTTTCAGCTGGGAGTCTCGATAGGTTTGAGCTAATAATTTGATTGGATTGCATTATAGTTAATAGATGTGCAACGAATATCAGGAAAGGTGTTTTACAAATGCAGTTTGTCATTTCTTGAGCTGGAGAAGGAGAGGAAGCATTTCAGTGGTCAACATAGAGTATATGATTTAGCACCTTGTGTGTTGAAAAGGTGTCTTGAAACTACTCCGATCTTCCTCTACCTGTATTTAAAGATGTCTTTCATGCTCGGTAGGACACTAGTGCTTACAGTTTATAAGGATTCTTACAGACAAATATGAAGGACTTTGGGGAGTGTTGGCTTATTACAGGAAAACTGTCAGCTGTCTAAAGTTAAGTCATTGCATCACCTGAAAGCAGTCTCTGGCTGTGGTTAGATCTAGATTTACAGATTTGTTACTAGTGCTTGTATGTGAGGAAGTCTGCGGTGAGGAACATAAATCCCCACAATGGCTTTTAAGAATCAGGGGACAATTCCAGATATTATTGGAAAAAGCTATGTACTGCAGTATCAAATCACAGTCTGAACCTGGACGTGAGTACTTGGTAATGCCAATACCAGTGGCAGACAGATTTAGTTTGTCCTCTGTTGAAGAAAGTGAGGATTGATTCTCAAAAGGACTCCTTGTTACCAGAAAACTGTTTGGATTTCCTTCTGCTCAGAATTTGCTGAATTGCAAAAATGCAAGGAAGTTTGGTACATGCATTTAGACAAGAGAGCTGGAGACAGCAATGTCTGAACTATGGTCAATGTCTGGTCTTGAAGCAATATGCAGAGTAGATGGAGAGGAGGATTAGATTTTGGGTAAAACAGGTGGACTTGTTCATATCTACACAGACATGGTCTCTTTCATCTTCATCCAACAAGCTCCTGGGGAATTTTATACACTCTGACCTAGAATCCTCCTTTTTCTCACTCAAAGGACACTGCAATCGTGCCTCTCTGTGTTTAACAACAGAAGCTGAGTTCTGCTATTCTAGGATTGTGCTGCACCACCACTTCATGCCTCTGAGGCAAACCAAGATTTGGATCGTGGAAACCCTACAACCGTATTTTGAAAAGGGGTATCTAACACATTTGCAACTGAAAACTTCCAGGAATTTTTTAGAGCAAAAGAAATTCTTTTAGAAAGAGGAATTTTGTGGCACATAATAAGCAAGTCAAAATACATTAAGAATTCAAAGTGTCTTTAAAGTACTGAGCAAATAAATCACTGAGTATTTTATCCAAAGATTAAGCTGAAAATTAGAAAGCATCATCTAAGGAGGTAGAATAGGGACAAAACTGCGGACAAAAGTACCTTAAAACTGGGAACATAAGTGTATAAATTAAGAGAAGAAAACTAAGATGTGAATAAATTCCTCAGAAGAAAATACCTGCCTCTGCCAGACAACAGGTTCTGTAGAAACTGACACAGACCAACAGCTTTGGAGTTACTGCTGATGAGGAAGGGAACTCAAACATTAATAGTTGGTAATGGATATTAATTCTGGAGTCTTGCTACATTTAGAGACATAAGAAATCTTTATAAACAAACAGTATCAAGAAAATATCTGTCACTTGCCAGTTTCCCTGCCCTAATGGAGACAGCCAGTAACACCCTGAATTTGGCTAGCTACTCAAGGCAAAATGGGGCATTATCTCTGAACCAACATGGTTCAGCTTCCTACCAGAGGACTGAAGGATCCAAATGTGAAAGACTTCAGGCTGGTGTCCCTGAGCCACAGAAATGCCTCAAAACCTGACCAAGTCTTGGGAGATCCATGGAAGCTGTTTCGTGCCAGTTTCCCAACTAAGCAGCTAATAGTTTGCTGTTACCCTACTCAGGCTTGAAAAATTTCATTCTGTATGTATTGTAGAATGTCACAGATGTTTGCTTATTTATTTACTTACTTAAGCTGATCTATGTTTCCACAATACACCTTGTATGATGCACCAGTCACCCAAAGCAATCCCTGGCTTTTCAGAGATGGACTGAGTCTCAGGTAGATATGATTTTAAATCCAGAGAAAGACACTGATTTCTATGCAGTTACTCCTTTATATGAATGCAAACGTGAGAGCAGATCTATCACTAGTACTGGAAGAGATGAGACAGGTTTTATAAGCAAAATTAGTATAAAAAGTAGATTAACAGAGTTTGAAAAATAAATTGCCTTTATGGTGTGCAAGCCCTTTGGATCCCCACTGTACCCAAAACTCATCCTTTTTTTCCAGCTGTAGAAGTTGTCCTAATGAATTATGTTACTTCTGCCTAGGAACCATCTCTTGTTGGTGTTATTAGACCACTACTATTACAATACCACAGAAACAGAAAGTTTCTTCCTACAAAATAGACCTCAACTCATAACTTCCATATTTAAGTACCTTTATTAGTTTTTGAAAGCAACCTCAGATCCATACATCATCTGGAAATGAATTTCTTATAAAGGAATTATTAGACATAGAGATGTTCTGCTTCCCTCTCTTTTACCCAGGTCTAGAAACACACCCTTTCCCCTTTAATTCCTGACCTTCCCAGAAATGTCAAGAATTAAATATAGTTCTTCTGAAATACAGACTGCACAACATGGTGGAGAGCTGCTGAGTTGCTAACTGTTCTTTCATTCTGTGTAAATGTTAATATGATAAATATGAGTATAAAACCCATGACACTCCCTGAACCTAACTGCTTGCCCAGAGACAGCTGCAGGCTTAAGATGAGGAAGAAGGGGTGAAAAAAAGGCAAAAAAGCGCAATAGAAATATATCAATCTTCCCAATGACCATGACAGCTGAAAAGTCTACGTTAATGCTTCCAATCCTAGTCAGACTTTTTTTTCTTTTTCTTTTTTTTTTTTTTTCCCAAGGACAAAAGGAGATGAAATGTATGTCACGTACATAATAAGGCTAATAAAAAAAAATGAAAACACCTTCATTTGACTGAACAGGGGTGGGGAAATGCCTCTGTCTGTGAAATATATGTGCTTTTCTAATGTCAAAGCTCATCATTTAGGACATATTGCTGCTTGTATATGCAAAATACACACAATTTAAGTAGAATGACAAGAACTCAGAATACATCTATTCTAAAAAAAAAAGAGGGAAAAAAAGAAAAGTATAGTGGTAGTATAGCAAAGAAGCACTTACATTGTGATTACAAAGATCGGATACCTCCTGTAAGCCACACCATAGGAAACAAACCTTGCACATATACTGTTTAGTGCCTTATGTCTGGAATTTTGCATGTTGAGGATAAGGCATCTGGAAGGTTATGACTATGAAGAAATAACATACATGGTCATATCTGCTAGTGCTAGCACACCATTACTTATTTGTTGAAGCTACTTGCTTTCTACGTCCTGTCTGCATCTTGACAAGAGTCGTCTCTCTATGATGGAAGATCCAAACTGGATACCCATTGGCTTGGAACTAGACGAAATGCATCAACAGACAAGGCTATAGGAAAGGTAACAAGGAATATGCTGTGAGGGCAAATATAGAAAAAGACACCTTATAGTAGGAGAATCGAGCAAGGTACCTGAAACAACTGTCTGTTGAGGAAAGATTTTTCTGTTCCTCTGGCTTAGTGGGATATTTTTTGTCCTTGGTGGTGGACAAAAGGGGCAAACAATCAATATATTTCTGTTAACAATATTCACGTCAAAAAAGAGAAAGAGGGAGAATGGAGAAACAGAAGATACACGGCACACTGAGGAGTTATGCTTTGATACAATAGGGAGCTGCACTTTAGTTACTAAAGATCCACCTTGAATCAGTTGCGAAGACATAAATAGCCCCACCTAATTTATCATGCTGTTCAACCACACCCTAATTCACATTCAGTTTTGGAAAACTGTCTTAGGTAACTAATTTGTGCTTGCCACATCAGGATTTGTTCTTCTAATTTTTCACAGAACTGGACTCTAAAGTCTCTCACCTCAAGGCCCATAAAAGCAAATTTTTTACTGAAATGGAAGGTGTTTACCACAGAGGTACACCTATCACTGTCTACAACTACAAAAGCCACAAGTGAGCATCACACCCTGCCTATTGAACCTCAGCTGTAACCACTCCATTAGCACATGCAGATGGAATTATTTATTTTATTTGTTACACATACAAAAGATACTGCATTTGGCAGTAGCTAAAGCAAAAAGTCAACATCCTTGACAAATAACAGAAGAAAATAGACATATAAAATGTGCTTAATTTGCAGAGGAAAATACAGTGCAATTTGCTTGATAGTCTCTGTTCTACCTTGAATGAGCTTTTTTTTTTCTTTTCTAAACGGATCATTGCCAGCATTGCTCATTTTATTATTGTCCTAGAAGCATGCTGAAAAAACCAAAACGTAATCAATACAAAGATACATTAGCTAAATCTTTTTGTGGCCTTGAATGTACATTAAGTTTTCTCAGAAATGGTACTTTTCGATCTCTATTGATATGCAAGGTGATTTCTGACAAGAAGTATTCTTAGAAACAGACAGCTGCTGTAGAAGTAGCAGGCAGCATAGTGTGAAGAACTGAATCTAAGGTTGGGGTGCAAACATGGCTGAGATCTGCTCCCTTTTCTGCCAAAAGTATTTCATTCCACCTTCATTTTGTACTCAGTTTCTCTGCTGGAAACTTGGGGATAAGAAACCTGGGGATTTGTTTGTGCAAATGTTCTAAGAACTAGGTATTGTGAGTGTTTATTACACAAGAACTTCTAAAGGCTTTCAGTCAGTATACTGTAATTCTCATCTGGTGTAGTCAGTGAGAATGCAAACAAATGGAGAAGATCACTTAGCAGGTTAAAAAATGTATGAAAGAATGCTAAGGGCAAGATTCTTATCATAAAAATATTAATAACTGTGTTTAAAATCACTGATTTCAGAAACTTATAATTATCATGCACATCTAATGCATTCATATACACATGTTGTTCTAGCACTGTAGCCCTTTATGCTAATGTATATCTTCTTGAAATAAAGATATTTGACAGTACTGTCATATAAGGTCCAACATGGTACACAGCAGATTCATCAATTTCCTGTTTCTTACCCTCTCTCTCTTACAGCATCCTAATCAACCTAATTAAAGCTTCGTTCATTTGAAACCTCAGATGACAATTTGTTTAACTCTATCCCACTGTGGTCTTTTTATAAAGAGAATTAAATTTGATCTTCTGACAGCAATTATTAAATGATCCCAACTGGCCCCAATTAAGACACATGGCTCACAGGCCTCAAAATCCAATAAAGTGCCAAGCCCTCTCTTTCACTTGTACATCTTCCTTTACCTTGCTTTATTTTCTTAAAGCCAATTAAGCTCATCTTATCAAGTGGAACTGAATGCCATTGTGTAGACTAATTCAAGATACAATGCATCAATTTACTTCTACAGACATACTGAAGTAGGGACAACCCTCTCAAAGCCATCCTTTAGAAACCCCTCCCTGACTCCATTCACCTAGCTTTAATGCCTTTCACTGTGCTGCACATGACCTACATATGCTTACTTTTAAAAAACTGCCTACAATGTGCAGTGATTAAAGAAATACATTAAATATCCAAGGCACAAGTTTTGCACTGCTTAAAATTCTCCTTATAGTAACACATCTCCTCTTTAAGCATTTCCATTTGGTTATTGTCTCCTCATTTCAGAAATTCAAAGAAATGTGACACTCGAGTGACTTCTGAGGTTAACCTTTTTTTACCTTTAATTTCTGCTCTAATTTTTCCACACATGTTCAGTAGTATGCTGTGAAGAAATGTTCCCATGATTTCACGTAAAGGCAGGTAGCCCCAGGATTTGGAACTCATTGATTGTGTGATACTCCAGGGAAACAGCTGAATTAAAACCAGCCTCATGAGACTGAAGTAGCTTCCATACACATCTGGCTCTTCTTATTCTAAACTCTAACACCTGCCTGGAAATTTAACCCCCATCTTTTCTCTGAAGAACAAATGGGACAGATTTATCTACTGCCATTTGGTTTAGGTCAAAGCTGAGCTGTGTGGTGTTCTGCTAAATTAATTGCAATGTAATTGATATTGTTTGACACAGTTTTTGAAAAGATGATGCTCCATCCATTTTATGGCCAGACTGCTCTCTCTGCATAAGATTTCTTATTTCTGCACATTCACCCTAAGTACAGCTTTGAGTAAGAACATATTCAAACCCAGCACACACTTTCTATTGCTGCATTTCTAATGGACTGCTGTACAAGATAAGATTTTAATCACAATTATCATCAAGAGTATAAGAAGTAAAAAAAGCTCAAAGCAATACTACTTCCACTGTGGTGAATGTTTTCTACATTTCTTTAATTTACATACTAAACAAATGTATGCACAATATTCCCTAAGCAAAAAAAAGCGATAGAAAGGCACAAATTTCAGTGCAACGTTTTCTTTAGTAAAGATGTACAGCAGCAGCAGGAAGATGTGCACGTTTATGTAAAACATAATTAGACACGTTTCCTGTCCAGCTGGGAAACATGCTTTACTTTGTAAAAATTTACAAAATTAAAGTGATGCTAACTGCTTCTCAAAAATGTAAAGCAAATTTATTTTTAAAGAACTTGCAAATGTTGTTTAGGAATTAAACAAATATTGACTTTCAAAGGCAGGCAACAATTTTGCTCCCTGAAATGCTCTATGACTCCAGTAAATCTGCTGTAACACGCAGAAAGAGTTGACTGGTAATTTCTAATAGCACCGTGAAATTTCTGAAGACTATGAAACCTTTCAATACACCGTACTGCAAATTATTTCTTATTGTATTCTAATAATCCCATGCAAGACGTTAATTTTAGATCATTCTTTTGCTAAAAACAGCAAACCCTGCAACAGATTTAGTGCAAAGAGCTGGAAATATCCTGTGGAAAAAAGTCTGTACAGAAATCAGATCAGCCCAAATCCTGCCATTACTCAGCACTGCAGTGACGTGCAGATGTTTGTAGTGATTTAAGGAGCCAGCGGGGGCTGGAAACTCTACATACTCAACTCCAACATGATTGCAATTGAACCTCATCAAAGTAAGAGCTCATAATTTGTCACAGAAAACAGCCAATTAACATATGTTAGAAAAAGGCTCCCATAAAGATAATATATGATTAAAGATCCAATGCAGCTGTCACAAATCAAAATTCTGCATTTTAAAAAGCAATATGTCTGGGTTTCTGAACATTTACATTGATAATGGATACTGTATTTTAAAAAACTACAGGAAAAAAAAAAAAAGCGCCCTTAATTATAGTATTTCCTCCAGGTTTGGAGTTAAATCTCAAGGAGATCCGGGTACTAAAGCACTATTTACTGTTCTGGCTGTTGTGCTGTAAATAGTTAAGACCCTTGCCAAAACACAACTGTTATTTTGTTTTAGTGCTATTTTAAAAGACAGACCTTCATTGTGAGTGAGGTGGCTTTCATTGATGCACTTTGTTGTCAAGACATTCCTTTGAAAACACAGCGTGTCCTTATTGCTACAAAAAATACCGTACTGTAGAACTGGGCTCTGTAGCCCCAGGGCCAGTGCTGTGATCCCAGTTGCTCAAGTGCATGGCTGTGAGTGAAACTGCACTGCAGCCACTCCCCTTATTTCACATTTACACTGGTGAAAATGAGATCTGAATGCAGCCTGCAACCATCCATTCAATAAACACATTGATTAAAAATAGTTTTCACATATATATGTCTATATGCATGGAAAATGAAGCCTGTTGCTTTATTGATAGAACCCTGACTGCAATGCCTATTCTGAACAATAATCTTTATTCCTTACGTTTTGCACTGAAAAACTTTAATTACTGAAACACTGCATAATTAAGCTGCTATTTTTTTACAAGCATTACGCATTTTTCTTCCTGCCATCATTCAGGATCCTGTGTGTCAGTCAGTAAACTCTGAAGTGATTTGAATAGTGCCTTGTTTGTGTGAGTGTGCATTTGTGAGCATGTGTGTCCTTGTCTTGACTTCGTGTTGAAAAGGAAGTGCTTCCTCTTTTCTGTTTGAAAGAGACCCAAGAAAAACAAAGTTTTGAAACTCAGTAGCCTGACTGGACATCAGTATTTTAAAAAATGCTTTAACTCCTGTTCAGTCAGATACAATCATATGCTGATGGATGAAAGCAGGACAAATTCTAATCAGTGCTAACAGAGAAGAACGTAATGCAGACAGTATTCTCCAGAACTGGAATGTGATGGTTTTTAAGGGCCTTTTCTCCCCTTTAAAGTTCTTCAATCATTCAGAAATGCTGTTCCCATTAATGATTGTGTCATCAGCACAATATACATTCTCTTAAAACAGCAATACTGGTACTAAAGCATCTGGTCGACTTTAAAGCTATGGTTTGAAAACCTGAGTAGGCACAAACTTTGAAACATGCTAAAACTTAATATGCCAGGAGGTCAAAAGGAAAACTGAGGTGCTTAAAGCTACTCGTGTGTGTAAGACTGTCTCAAAAAGATCAAAAGCACTGAACATTTCTGACCCACATACATGGAGCAAAAATTCCTAATGTTCCCTCATATTCTTCACTATGTTATATTAAAATAAAAAAAATAATCGTAATCAGTGTCCCTTTTAACAAAACACTGTGAATAACGTTAAGGTTATGCTGTGCATTTTTTTCCTCAGGAGTGTGTTCATTGATTCCCAAGCAATCAGTAACATTTTTGATTAAGATCTCAGAAATAGCTGAAAATCCCAAGGCTTCCCTACTATTGAAACTTCACATGTCTTTGACTGTCCCCAACTAATGACAGTAAACTATGCAGCCTCAAGCTAAAGAGATTAATTTCCATTTTGCAATGAATAGACAAAAATACTGGAGAAAACCTACTCCGTATCAACTACATTGTTATGTCTATTAAAGAAAATACACTTCTAGTCCTAGAGACAGTTTGAGATAGAAATAATAGAATTCAAGGTGCAAAACAAGTAGTACTTAACAAATAACAATAAACAAGTTAGATGAGAACTGTATTTTTTTTCTCATACTTTTTTGTTTGTTTGTTTTAGAATAAAACAATGTGTTTTGTATAGGCCAGCTTCAAATTTAGCATTTGTTTCTGATAATAAATCTGCTTTAAAAAACTGCTGCTAACAATAACAGTAGAGTAATTAAAAGCAAGTTCTTAGATGTAAAGAAATATTGTGTCAGAGTGAGTTCTATTCTGCAGACCTGAATTTCCTCTCTTCGAAGGTTAAACCAGATATTTTTACAATTACATCATGGATAAATGGCATGCAAATATCAGTCCATTGCTATTAAGCTACATATTTTCCAAGCATAGCTATGAAATTGATCTGATGCTTACTTACAACAATATCTCTAAGAAATCTCCAACACTCTTTCATTATTTTTTTGTTTTATTCAGATTTAACAGGTTGTGCATGATGGAATACTTTTAAAATGTTCATCTATCCATGTGGTGCTGCAAAGGTGAAAAACATCTGATTGAGTAATGGCTTCTACAAAATGGAAATGTTGATGGCATGCCATAACCTAATTCAAAATATTATAGGGTTTTTTTTTCAATTATTTAAAAAATCTGATTGTGGATCTTGGAAACAGAGTTAATGAAAACAGTATCCACTTCACTTTTGCTTCTGTGCCTATCAAAGTCAGCAGCGATTTTCCTATTTGCTTTAGAAACAGTAGCGCTGTAACTTTGTCAAAAAAGTTGAGGATAAATTAAATGTATTAAATGTCCAAGACACCTCTCGTACCAAGGCTGCAGGCTCAAGGTCTTACCCACACACCTCAATTATTCTGTTTAAATGAGGGAAAAATACCCCGATGCTTCTCAGTCTCTCTGATGAATTCATTGCATGGTTCTGGAGAGAGGAGATGTTTTACCATGATGTGGAGGGGTCTAAGTCCTCACAGGCTACAGCAATGCTATACAGTAATAAATCATCATAAAAAGGAAGCATTAAACTTTCAAAGTAAATAAAGAATAAATAAATCACAGAGAATTAATAAATACTGATAACGGTAATAGTAAAGAAGACTCTACCAGACATGTTAATACAAAGGTGTTAGTCCTGCAAGTTACCTTTAGATGACTGCTGAGGAATCAAAGGTTTCATTTGGAAATTCTGCACAAAACAACTACAAAATAGGTTGGATATGTTAAAGTATAAATTAGGACCTTTAACAACACTGTTAAAATTTCCAAGTTACTGAAAACTTAAAGGAATACTTTCAAGCCATTTTAATCACCCAGCATTTTCCCATACCAGCTCATGGATTTACTTTTCAACACCAGCAGCCTGAGAGAAGAACAAACTGATTTATAGCCCTTGTTAAAGGAACTTGCTGCTCAGTTGTCATTTTTTTTTTTTTTCCTTGGCTCCAGTAAATGGAAGCAACTCTCTTGCTGGGTTTTAAGTTTAGTGTGGTTTTGGTGCTGTTTTTTAGGCCAAAATCTTTATTTTTATATTTATTTTGTTGTCTGTTGGTCCTTTGATGTTAGATTCCCAGATAATTTGTTCCAGTTCCCAAAGCAGTTTCTTCAGATGAGAGCCATGCGTTACTAAGCCTCCAGCTCCTGAGGAAACCTCTTGCAGGGCTAAACAGAGTCTGTAGCAAATCTACATGAGCTTATTTCTGGAAACCCTACTGCTGCGTGGAATAAGCACTGACAAGACACATGGAGAAAATCAACTGTGGTCTGGATTCAGGTGTGTACACATCGGTAGCCATCAGTCTTACAGTACAATACCTTGTTTAATAAAAAATCATGGAAACATGTCATCCTGCATTCTACTGCTCTTTTGGTTAAGCCAATACATCACTCATTTCCCTTCACCAGTCAAAAAATATGCTGACTGTGATACTGAGCATCACGCCCACGGCAGGCAGGTGTTAGAAGGATTTCAGGTACAGCATTCTAGGAGCACAGGCCAGCCTGTTCAACCTGGATTGTCTGATGAAAAGTAGAAAAGCAGCAAGAGTAGAGGAGTCCAATATTACCTGGATCAGCATATTCCATACCAACACAGCCATGCTGACAGGACAGCAGTAATATTTGCCTGTTTCCTCAACCCATAGGTCAGAGCCATGCTCTTCTGCTGTGTAAGAGGGTGAGATTAGATGTTCATCTTTTTAAAGACTTGTCAGCCTTAATTAAAGATGTGTCAACTACTCTTAACCTGCATGGCATATGGTCACCCTGGTTAACAAGAGAGACACTTCCCTGCATTGCTGCACTCCAACCAACATGTGCTGTGATCCTCTTGATTCTCACAAGCTAATCAGGGTCAAGCTGGGTCAGATTTATGCACTGTAAATTCTTTAGGACAGGGACAGTCTCTTCCTATAAGCTTGTACAAAAAGTAATGGGCAAAACAATGGGCCTTCATTCATAACCAGAACACCAGGATATTACTGAATTCTTTCACATATTTAATTGTAGTTAACAAAAGACCTCCAAACGTGCAGGTAATACATGAAATAAGAGAGATTTCAATCAATGGTGCTTTGAAGGCACTGTGCTAACAGAAAAGTGTGTGTGTTATAAATGAATTGCAAAACCAAGATCCTGATCACCGTGAATGTTTCATTAAAATCTTTACAGAATGAATTATGTCTAATGTCCTGGCCAAATTCCATATTGGATCATTATTCTGCCCATATAAATTCTAATTCAGCTGAAGAAGGCATTCTTTGCTTTTTGTTTTAGAACGGATTTGGTGGTGTTTTCTCTGGCTGTAAGTGTTACCCTTGCACCTTGGCTCTACTTTCAGAGTCAGGTGAACTCATTATGTTCCTTGCTTATATTTTGCCTTCAGTGGGTTGTATAGAGGTTTATTTCATACTATACAATTAGCAAAGCTTTTTTATTAATAGGAATTTAATTGTGTCTGTAATGGCCAGTCTTTCTCTCTTACCAGCTTTTCCGAAAAAGTAATACAGAAGGAAAAATACTTTTAAGAACATCCTTTCAAATTAATGAAGATTAATGTAAACCAGGAACATTTTGCACCCAACCCCCCCCATGAAATTAATATCTACATTCCCCATTGCAGATATAACTGATTGCAACATGGAGTTTTTGGAAACACCATCTAATGGATGACTGTAACCATGCCCTGAAAGAAAACAATGGACTAAACCTAAAGGATTGATAGTACTTAATTCTTGAGTGTTGTCT
>VWZY01004274.1:124484-135177 GCA_013399075.1 Chloroceryle aenea
AAAAGTAGCTATATGAGATGAAGGTGGTGCTGCAGCACAAGCTTGAATTTGCTAGCATTCTGTTTAGAACACTTCCAAGGGCAAATCCTCTTTCCAAGGCTGTCTCAGTCGACTTTTGCCAAACATCAACACTGACTTGAAGTGGATTGTTTAATGTTTGTTACAGGCAACAAGAGCTAAAATTTTAACCTATTTTTAAGCTAGTCTTACATTTTCCAAGGTGCAGATGGTGAGATTTACTTATATAAAATCATTTATCATTAAATTTACAAAGGACATTTCAGACACCAATTTACTGTTAAATCTGCATGGGAGAATATAGTGGTACATTTACTTATATTTTTATGTGGCTTTCCCAGCAAATTTTGGCTGTATTTCAACCGAAATGCATGTTTTCCCTTCAAGAGGGTAAATCATTGTGGATTAAAAAAAACCCCTAAAATCATAAAACCATAAAACCTAAAATCAGGTGTAAAACTGGTATAATTTGGGCCTAAGCTCACTGAAAGAAAAGCACCTTACAAAAAATATATTATGACATACTCAGTGCATTAAGATTATTAGCAAGTAATTACAGATATTTTAATCAATATCTATTGTTAGGTTATTTTTAAATAAGTATCATAAGATTGAAGCCTTTGTGAACTACAGAATTAATATTATCATAAATTAACACCTTGCTTTTGACTAACCCCATGACTTTTTTCATTTTACTGCAGAAAATGGGCCTGCTGTCGTGGCTGTGGGGTTTGTGTCTGCATAGTAGGACTACATGTCAAGCACGATATGAAACCAAATGCAAAGGGTAACTACGTGCATCGCGTGGAAATAGTGGTTCATCTCAGCAATGCTGTGCACCTGTTGCAGTGTGCTGTGACTCTGTTTATCTCTTCCCTGTTTATGGAAAGATGATCAGTAATGATAAGTAATTTAGTTCTACACTCTTCTTTTCATCTGCCAGCTAGACAATAAGGAAAAAATTCCTAGTTTGCATTTTAGGAATGACTGTGTATTCCCTGTAACCAAAAATGCTGTAACACTGTAGTATAAAGCTTTGCCCTTGCTGTCTTCAGTAAATCTAAAATGACTTTTAAAGATTTACTGTAGCACCGCCCTTCAAAAGGTACATTCTACAACTTCAGGTCATTTTTAATCTCTTGCTGTTTATCAATGGTTTAATCCGAGATTAAGAAGCAGGTTCTCTTGATTGTATTATAGCCTAAAGTCTCTCTGTTCTGACTTCTTGCACCCATGCATATGTATCTTATTTCCCTTTAGCCATCCATAAAAGATAAATGCATGTGTTACACAAAACAGAAAAGGGAAAAACTTTGAAAGTGTGCAATAACCTCCCAAATTTTGCATGTATTTTAAAGAAACATGCAGTTTAAATGAATGATACATGAAATACCCTGAAGAGCTGAAGATTCCATCAGGACTGTTCACACAGAAATCTAAGTCATGGAAGAGCTCTGATTCGTTCAGTCATCTGACTTAACTAATGTCCTCCATTTTAGTATCTGAACCCATGGTTAGGGCCATGGCATCACTGCTTTTACCTCTCCCTCATCTCTTTACAGTAGTGCATCTCCTCTGGTGACAAGGAAAAGTTAATCGTTTTAGTTCTTATGCCAGTTGGCTAAAAATACATCCCTGATGCCACCTTGTTCATTCTCATGTAATATTCTAGCTTTAGGTCATTAAACAACACCATCTGAACTTGTCAGAATTAATGACAGAAAAAAGACTCCATAAGTAACCTTCACTTATGCACTCCATCAAGTCCCAGGGTACTACAAAAAGGATCGAGATCAAACGAGAAACAGAGAATTGAAGGTCCTGGGCAACAGCTTGTTTAAATACATTTGTTCAAGATAAGAAGGGAAAAGAAAATATGCATTCCTTTGTTAAAGGGAAAGACTTTTTTGTGTCTAATATATTAGAGAAATTGCTCAAGAACAGTTCATCCCTGCACAAAGATTACTTGTGCAATGCTGCCAAGGTCAGGGTCAGCTTCGGTTATCAGCCATGGACTGGTAAGTGCCAGACAAGCAAATTAAGCTGCCTTGATTCTCCTTTCTGCACTGCCTAACAGCCAGTCCCTAATTGCACGATGAGAAACAGTTTCCCTCAATTTGGAGATAAATCTTGCAGTCTGACACACTTCTTTTTTATTTGTACCAATTCAGATATACGTAGGGCATATATCCCTGAAGAAGAGTGTCCTAAGTATCCACTCAAGAGGGAAAAATCATATAAAATATTGCCACTCTTTAAGGGTAATTCTGAGTCATCTCACTGTGAGTATTTTTCTAGTGTATAGTTGCAACCAACATCGAAGCACATTATCTATTATTTAACGCAGCAAGTCTATGCTTTTGATTTAGAACACATGTTTTGGGAAAACAGCCGGAAAAACGTATTATTTATCAATGATCTGTAAAATGTGCTGCATATCTGTACGTGTAACTGATCAATATTCTTGCTGTGAACATCAGGTATTGCATGACTAACAATGAGTAGTATGTTCATACTGGTTATTCAATCCCTGAACTGTAACAGAGCTATTTCTGTACTTTGAATAAAAATAGATTAACACATCTCTTTTACAGTTTTGTATCTAGGGAGAATAAATCATAAAGCAAAAGAATGCATGGTATTCCACTATGCCACAATAAAATTTGCTCACAGGAACCAGTGCTATTAAAAACACCACATTCTGCTGGGATCGTGGTTCAAGGCCTAATGATTAAGAGTAAGTTACCCTGAAGACTATCCAGTAATGAGGATTTGTAAATTCCCAGCTTAATAATATGCCATACTTCTGGGCTGTTTCAAGAATTATTTGGGCTAAAAAGTTCCTTTGTATTCTCACTGACTGCAATCCATCAGAATACTACTGAATATAACAGGGAAAAAAATGTTAAAAAATCATGTATTGAGCTGACCAACACCTGAACAAGGAGTTTGCACCAAAGTTACATTTAGAAAGATCTAAATATAATGAAGTTAGCTTCAGGTATACATGCTGACTTCCTCCATTTCCTTCTTTTTTTTTTTTTTCTCCAGAAATAGCCAACTGTAAAATTTAAGAAAAAAATACACTGACAATTTCTTTGGTTGGTTGGGTCATTCTGAATTCTGATCATTTTAGTCAGACTGTCTAAGTAACTTGTATCCATGCAATAGTTTGAAATTTAAAGGATTTAGAATAATTTAAGAGCACACCTTTACAGTCAAGTGAAGGCATAAAGGTGTGGCATTTTACAAAAATAATGGTGACATCGGGACAACATCCAAAAGTAGTAAACTTGAATAAATGTGTCAGCCTTTGCAGTCCCATGGCTTATAGCCCTAAACCCACAAGCATGAATGCCCAATGTGAAACACTTGAATATTTCACTGAAGGTGTCAGAACTGTTTGTGTACCTAAAATTAAGTACACATGTAATAGTAAAAATGAATGAAATCACAGAGGATGCTACTGCATCTCAGTGAGTGAAGCAAGCCAATCAGAACCTGAAACCAATGAGCACATTAGCGATGCAAAAGCAAATCTTTGATGCTGTTCGTAAACCTTTGGTGGATAAGGGTTGTGTGCAGCTAAATACAGGCACTGCATTAAGGTACAGGTGGGCTATCAGCGTGTGCAGAAGCATTGAAAGCAATTTGGTAAAAGGTGTCCCAGCTGATTCCACGATTTAATTTTGGTGCAAAAAAATGCAATCACTCATTAGACTGAAAATGCAGACACGGCACTGAAGGAAAAGGCCCTATGCATTGCACAAAGTACTTTAGGAATGCCCACAAGTGTAGGATCCATCTGACATCACTGAAGCCATCAACATTTGGCATCTAGGCTAAGCTTCTTCAAATGTAGCATACTTTATCATCAAGGGAGAAAGTCAGGCACCATATAAACATAGCTCTAGACATCTCACCACAATTACAGGGATGTAGCAAGACAAACAGACAGCAAGACATGCAAACAAAGAGCAGGATTCCCTTCCATCTGAAGCTTTGTACAGCTGAAGCCTAGTGACTTAGATTGTGCAAACTGGACCAAGAGAAGCTTAATTCCTTGTGAGGAAGATGAATAAAAGAATCAAACACAATTAAAAAAATATATAATAATTGCACATGTCCCACTTAGTAAGCAATTATAATGATGTGCTGTATACTGTAGATGGAAAAGCTTGCACCCTTATCATGGAACATGAAAGTCACCATTAAGAAGTTACCATTGATTAACTACACTACTAACACACTTAGGTTACTCTACAAATAAAGGAACAACAAATTCTGAAATAACAACCCAAATAAGAATTATTGAGAGCTACAGTAATAAATATTATGCTGAAAAATAATAGTGCAGAAAAAAAATTAGTAGTCAAAAATGTGAATTTAATTTTAATATTTTCTGATAAGGATATATGGTTCAAGACAGATTTCCTGGGGGTGTTCCTTAACTGAAGGCCTATCACAGCAAAGGACATAATTTGCCAACCTAAGATGTGATGCTGAGATTCCTAAAATGTGCTATGGGGGTGGTGATATCTGTCAAGATGATATTTGTGGAGGAGTTCTTGAAAATAGCCAGGATCTAAACCATTAAAGATTTTGAAACTAAGAGAGCAAACTTTAAAATCAAACAGCTACATCATAGCAGAAAAAGTAAATGAGTTAAGGTACAAAGGGGAGGACCATATTTGCTCAAGACAGGACAGGAGTGTGTCACTGCGTTCTGAACGGGCAGCAAGTGACAGAGCTGAGCTGCTGGAAGCCTTTCGAGGAGGGAATTACAATAATCCTCTCCATCAAGAGGGCATGTGCTGCTGCTATGAGGTCATCACAGGATAAATAAGGTCACTGTCTGCATCAAGCACACCACTAAAAAGACATCTTTCAATCTCATTCACTGGAAAAATCTCCACAGAGGACAGGGGAATGAACTGGACAACAGAAATTTTACTAGAATTTCCTACTGCACTCAAATCCCCCCACTCAGTCTGTAGCGACATGTAAAAGAGAGAGCTGTCTCCTAAAGATAACAAGCGCGCACCGGTGAGATTTGTGCTTTCGCTGTGGCTGAGGCAGAGGTAGCTGGCAATCCTGCCTGTGAGAAAACAGACTTACACTTGTGGAGTCCCTGGAGTGAGAGGCACACAGCTCCTTATCGCTCAAACTGGGATGAAGACTTTGATATTCAGCATTCCTACAATACCCACCGCAGGCACGTACTTCATGGCACGACTCTGGTGCCTGCCAAGCCAACTCTGAACTTCAGCGCTGCTTTGAAGAACCATGATTTTTTTTTTTTTTAATTATTATTCTGATAGTATGCACAGCAAAATAGTAGGTTGATGCAGGTATGAGGCTTAGCACTTGCAATATAAAGTACTTAATCTCCCCACACTCGTGCAAATTAAGATTTAATTGCATTTGTAGATGTTGAATTGGCCTATAGACTGAAAAATGTAAGTAGTAGAACACAAAACCTCCTTGCATTCTTACATCATGACGGTATTAAGTATGTCTACTATTAATATGTCATATGGGTTTGTTGTATCAAATTGAATTAAGGTAATAAAGCACCATTACATACATTTTTAAATACATTTATCTAAGTTACATCTTGAAAGCACATCAAATGATTCACATTACCTGTGAATTGAAGTACTCAAAAAAAAGCACTTATCACCTCTCAATGACCGATAAATAACTTTCTTAAAAGTGAATGCTTATATGAAGTATACAGTATAGAATTCTTCTAGTACTGTGATTATTAAAAGGAACAGCTTGTACCCCTACAGACTGACTGAGTTGGAAAGAAAGTTCAGAATGGAGTGGGGGAATTAGCTGTTGAACTTCTGTCAACTATAGCAGTAGCCTTCATGAATAATTCAATATATGCCCCATCCCCTCTATGTCTCAACAGACTAACAGCTGCAGCTTTCAAATGACAAGTGTTATTTTTTCAGAAGCTTCTGAAAATAGTGTAATGATTATAAAATAATGTATATAATAAAATAAAATAAAGTTTCCCCTCCTGGCTTTTCACTTCTGACTTACAGTAACTAGTGAAGTTTTACAGCAAAAGGAAGAATTTTCATATGGACTTTCTCTGAGTTATGCAGCAGATCTGCAGAAGCAGATGGGAAAAGAATTCAGGTCCTCTATTAAAAATTTGGCCTTTTACTTTAACACAACCACAAAATTCACCCATATTACTGTACCCCAAAACCTCAATCGGAGTAGCTGTGTACATAAAAGCTAAAAAACTACACTTTCAGAACACAAATCTTTATCGTGGCTTGATGCAAACAGGAAGAAACTTTCTGTCTGAGGTTTTTTCTATCGAACATCCTCTGTAATGTTCTCTACTTCATAGTGAAAATTTGGCACTTCAGGATGCTGGGAAATCGACTGAATGTGTTTGGTGAATATTTTGACGTGGAATAGAGTTTCTCTTGAGATAAAAAGACTTCAGTGAAAGGGGAGAGATGCTTAAGGAGGTAGTAACACAAATTTCCTTCGTGACAGTGCAACTGCCTCTAAGATCGGTCCTGTTTAGGAGGAGAAATGGCTTCCACAGGATGTCTTCTCACACTCACAAAGTTCAGAAGAAAAAGTGTACAAATCTCCTCATGTATTTTTTTATTAAGTAAGGTAGGCAACTAGGCAAACTCTAAGCACTCAGAAAAAGACTCCGCACTGTCACCAGGCCTTCCTGCTAAAAGGAAGGGATCTCTTGGGTAAGTGTGTTTAAATAGCTTGAGTATTTTTCAGTTTTGTGAAAAGATTTTTCAGTGGCATTATGTAACAGTGGATATTTAGGGAAGGCAAACATTAGCTTAATGTAATGATGAAATAGCTACACACATAGCTGTTTCCTGATTTACTGAGAAGCTACTGTGTGCAGCACTTCAGATTTAAAGCAGTAGTGGACAAAATCTTTCTGGTAATACAAACTAGAAGATCAGCTTGCGGCTTTATTCTATTTATTTATTTATTTTAATGTAAATATATGTAATCTTTTTGTCCATAAGCCAGCTTCTGTTCATAGGAAGAGTGCTTTATGCAGAAGAGAAAAAAAAATCCTCACCTTGCATGGCCTGTGTGGATATATGCCATAAAATTTAAGCAAATATTTAAGATTTGAAGGTGATCTTGTTGACAAAAGATAAGCTGTAAAGTTTCTTAAACACCTGCTTTACCTTCTCATAATGAACCATTTCTCTTCTCTTCTTGCCCTGGCTCTTCTTTTTCAGCATTAACAGCAAGATCCTTCAGTGCCTGAGCTGCCCAGTGGGTCTGGTTTAGGCATGACTTTAATAGGGATGCAAATTATTTAACTGACCTTTTGAGTAAGAGCTTTTCCAGCTTAATTTTTTTCAGAATTGGAGTTCTTTCTCCTACTGCTGCCTTGTCACAGAAACATAAAGAAAGTAGTTTTACATGATGGATTGCAATTTATATTGCTAATTTCTATACAAAATACTGAAGAGAGAGGTTTCATTTTATCCCATGAAATTGATGTTCTCTTTACAGTAGTAATCTGCACAATCACATTATATTTTCAGCTGCTTACATTTCATATTCTAGCAGCTAAATTTTCAAACAAACTCAGACAGAATTACAAGACTTTGGAAACAACAAAGCTATCTGCCTGTTCCTATTTTCACATTTTTTAGCTAACAGAAATAAAAAATTGGAACCGTTATTGAGATAGCGTATTTGAAAGCTCAGTAACACTGCCAATTGAAGAAAAAAATGTTAATATGGTATTAGATAGCTTTGTCAGTTGAGCTGTTTTCAAGATAACTTTGAAGTGCTACTACCAAAGGGCTGCTTCATCCTCAGCCATCTTAACACAGTTAACATGGTTAATTTTTTTCTGAACACTATGAAAAGCACATTCAAAAATACAGTATTTTTCATCAAAATAATAAACTCATAATTAAAGCACTGTCTGTATTTTGCCAAGGACAAAATGTAAAAAAATGGAAAGCCATAACAGAATTGACTGGGTTTTTGACATTTTTGTTTGTTGCATATAGCAGTTGGACTCTAAATTAATCACTTGTAAAGTATCTCCTGCACTGTATAAGGTTCTGCTCGTGAGATTTATGCAGGTGGAGCGTGACCGCAAGCTACAGCCAAATCTGTGTGCCGTGTAAGAGTCAGTGGTCACCTCTGACTCCAGCCAAAGAGTCCCCTTCTCTCAAACTGTGTATAACTTCTTCTTGAGTAGTGAGCTGGTCCCACAACCTGGGGCAAACAGATAAAAAAGGATAAATGCAATTTTAAAAAGAAAAATTTTCCCCAGACAAGCAGTGCTTTCACTAGGGGCAGTACTAGCCCAAGAAATCCAGGCTATCATTACTGGTTAAGAGCCCTGCTCCATGAATAATACATATTTGGGGCCAGCTCACATCACAAAAATAGGCTCTCTCTGCTCATGAAGGGTCCACATCTAGGCTGATACAGGGTAAAAATCTACTTCATACCACTGTGAAGGGTGGTTTCCCACTCAGAAACAGGCTACTGGCAAGGCACTGGAAAGTATTTCCATGTGGAAAAGCCCATACTGTTCCACCTGATGAACCACAAGAGAATCTAATTTTTTAATACTGATTTTACTTTCATTTTCCAGTGGATAAACATACATCAAGCTAATCCCTTTCATGACATTTTCCAGTTCATTCACTTACTGTTAACAGTGTTAGAAAGCATGAAATGTAAACATATGCAGGACTCAGTGACTTGTTCTATGTATTTGTCTGAAGATACACAGGTATCTCCATACTATCACTTAAGCAATTATCAATATTTATTACCAAAACATTACTGGGACAGTGAATATACCAGTCCCTATTCAGTGGAGATGAAAGTAAGGGGAATGCAGAAGTAAATGCCCTACTCTGTGTAAACTAAACCCGACAGTGTCCATGGAAAAGCAGCTTCCAGCCTATTGTTTTTCTGCTGATCACTTAATCAGCTTTCCTTGTGGTTTGTTTTTTTTTTTTTATAAATATGTAATTAATTAGCTATGTATAAAATGAAAAAAAAACAAACCCAACCAACAAACACATCTTGACTTTACATCTTCTCATATGTGATAGCTCTACAGATTAAGATCAGCACTGATGTCTGAAACAGACTCTGAAACTGGTAAACTTACAGAATAGTTCTACATAGTAAGTCTTCATCTTTGGAATTTATCATCTGATTTGTCCAATCTGGATGTGTATAAATTCCATCTTTTTTACCATATCACGTTCCAAGTGGGATTGTGAAGTACCAGGCAAACAGATTTGAGATGCTTGTGGTTAGCATTTGGATCTAAAAGCAATATATGGCTATGCTGCACTGCAGTTCATTTTACTGGTGGTTTGTAGATTAAATTTTTTTTAAATTATTTTTTTTTAAACAAAGGAAATATAATTAATATGCTTCAGTACAAAAGAAAGTGTATTAAAAAAATGAAGATAAATACAGGCTGACATAACGAGCAGGTGTTACATTCCATAGTCTTTCATTTGGTCTTTGGCCTCTTTCCTGACCCTTTGTAGAAGTATCAATTATTGTGACATATATCAGGATATAAACCTTACCCTTTTAGAAATGCACTAAATTATCCCACTCACTTCTCACTGCCCGACCTACTAATAGGTGTGCTGGTTCTGCTGTAATCTTGGTCTTTAAAAGTGTAAAAACTAAGCAGTAATGGTATTTCTGGAGTTGAACTGAGGCTGGTGATCAAGGCAGAGAGGTAGCAAAATAAATCATTTAAGGACCCTATTTCCTCTTAGCCTTCTTTTTACATTATGTGCGATAGCTGATATACTGAAGATATTTGTCTCTTAGAGATACATGTATTAATGGTTACCATCCAAAAATAAATATAGCGTTAATTAAAAAAAAAAATAAAATCAGTACTATTCACAGAAACCTGATAAAGACCAGGCTTGTAACAAAAAATAATATTAAAAAAACAGTAATGGAAAATATGGGATATACTCATCTTCTAATGCAACCCATCCATTAAACAAGAAAAAGTTTTGTCTGGGGTTCCTATGTGTATCAACCCCACACCCACGTACACAAATAAATCTAAAAGTACCTAGAAAAACCCGCTAAAAATTACTATATTTCTAACCCATACTATAGAAGGACTGTAAGTCTACAGCAACAGCAGAAAGACTTTCATTTTATATAGTAACTATATATATGTGAATAAAGAGCACCACGTGTTTATGGACTGATTATTTTTATGAGGTCTAACTGTGAAGAGACATTTTGACAGTTTTATTTACAGTGTAAGGCATACCCAGAGGCAGGCAGGCATAGTTTGAAAACCATATATATTTGTATATAAAGCACACACACACATATATATATGTACATATGTATAAATATATGTACATGATCATAGGAAGTGATTTTACAGAAAAACCACAAGCCTAGCTTGCATGTCAGTCTGCCACTGTAGCGTATTTCTAGATGGCCTTTCTAACATATATACCCTATCAATAACAAAATATGCAGTTATGTGAGGTACAAAAATATGAATTCAGAGGTTTCAGTATAAAAAGGCACTCCCCAAAATGAAGTAGTGTTTAAAAATATGTCCTAAAAATACCAATCAAATTTCTTTAAATATACTTATGTTAATGTATATGTGTAGCTA
>VWZY01004274.1:163605-187846 GCA_013399075.1 Chloroceryle aenea
TTTAACATGTAGTGTTTAAGATTTTTAAAGATTTCTTAAGTGGTGCTTTCCGAACTTAATGCGAATTTATTTCAATGGAACAAAACCCAATTTGACTATGCAAGTAATTATTGGCATTGTCCTTGGAGAAGATGATGCAGTTAACATTTTATGTATCTGTGCACTGTGACTAAGGCTATGCTGCGAGGCCTGTCTGCTTTACCTTGCTTATGGTGAACTGCACACTGCAGCAGCTTTTTTGAAATGGGATAGCAGGGAGGAGCTATGAGCAATCATGGGGAGTGGTATGGGAATGCTGGGGATGTCTTCTCATGGGCTTGGGCCACTGTGAAGTGCAGGGGTGTGGAGCAGTCCCTCTGCAGCCACTGCCATAGCTCAGGGGTGGGGAAGCCCCCAGGAGAGGCAGTGGCTCTGCCAGAGTGCATTTGTTCCTTTGCTTTTCAGGGAGAGGGGCTCAGAGCAATAACCAATGAATTTTTGAACAATTAATGAAAGTCCATAAAGAAAGTTAATATGTAGAATAAGATTTTCCTTACTGTACCAAAGGAAAAATGATTACAGATTTAAAGTGCATCTATGCATAGTTATATATGTGTACATATACACACACTTTGTATACATAGGTATATACTTAGGTATGTATATATATACTCACACTTTCAATTGATAATAGAAATACAACATTTTCATCTTTTAAATGTTCCTATATGAAGCAGTAATTAAGGCAGTGTATGCTCCTGTTTCCCCCTCATTTTTAATCATGCAGTTAATTTTCTTTCCTAACTTTTAAATGCAGCTTCACTGACTTCAGTATAAAGTGTCTGCTTTTCACCAGCATAAGTGAAAGGAGAAGAAGGCACAACATGCTTTCAAAATACCATGTAACACTGGATGAAAAGCCTCGAGTTAACTTTTGAAGAACACAACATCAAGTCTCTAAATTGTGATTTTTGCCAAAGCTCTGTGGTTAAATCCCATTTTATATTTACACGCACTATAGAATAACTAATATAGATGTCTTCCTGACACTAAAGCTTGTATTTATTTGAAAAGACAAACATGTGGTTTAAAGCTGAGCTAGACTGTAGCTTTTCAAAATAAAAGGGATAAAAAAAAAAAGTAGTGTAGAGTAAAATCCCCTAGTTTACAAAACAGACAACAGAGCTCCTGATTGATAAGGAGTACTTGGTACTGAAATAAATGAGTGCACCAGGCATTGTGTGGCTGATTTGGCTTCTGACTGAAATGGTAGTAAAGTTTTAGTGAATTAAAGAAGGTTTTCCCAGTTCTTAAACTCTCAGTATTTCATTAATGATAGAAATACTTAAAAATTTCACTTAATGTGCTTAAATCTTATGGTGAAAAACATAAGAAACAGGAAAACTAATAAAGGACACTCATTTAATTATCTAGAGTGTAATCTCTGCCTTTCTCAACATTAAACAATCTTTTTCCAGAAAATTAAGACATTCTGTACTGAAGTTTTATTTTACAAAATACTCTTTTCCCCAAATGCAGTGAAATACAGACTAACTTAATTGGAATTTTATAAAATTGTGCAGGAGTTTGGCACATAAATCACTGTTCCTGAGCCTTTAAAATCCATGCAGTAAAATGCTGATGAACTTACAGTATACAGAATTAAAGGCTCTAAACCAAAGGCTGTATGTTTTTCTTGGTTAGTGTAGCACATACAATGCCTAGTTAACTCTAGGCACTGCTGTTACTATTTACTGTCTTCGGATTTAACAGTGCTTGGTTTTAATGACTGTTTAGGGGATTTGGTTTCCATACATTACAAATGTTATGCATGAAACACCGATGTTTTACAGACATTGCTTGGTTTAAAGGCAGCTCTAGTTTGAGGTTTTTGTCTTGTTTTATGCTTCATACTTCATCCGAGAAAGTATCGTTCATATTTAGAGGTTTACATTATGCTTTGGGTAGTAATCTGTTATTCTACTGGTCTTTTATTCTCCCATACAGCAGGATATTCTTGCAGCAAACAATATTGTTATTTTCCTATAGCACATTCCAGAAACAAATAATCTCTGCTGCACTTTTCCTGTCTCCCAAAATGAAGAAAATGGATGAGGATTAAGTCCTGATCTACCTCTCCAGAGGTCGAGAGTTCCCTGTCAGCTGTCCTGATCCCACACCACCAGCCTAGCTGAAAAATACCCACAGATTAGGGATGTTTAAAAGGGCCTCAGGTGTTATTATTCAGACTAATCTTAGTCCATCCATTGGTGATAAATCATTTATTCTGACATATGGGGAATATCCACTACAGAAATAGCCTAACTAACTGTATATTGATGTATGATGCCTTTCTCACTCCTGTTAGTGGCTCCTATGGTGCGCATGTGAATTGTGAATATGGAATCTGTTTACTCAGAAAGATTCATATGGTCAAGTTTTCTGTCTGTTTACTTGCTTAAATAAATGTTTTCAATTTAACACAACAATATGTAATGAATACTGTGAAACAAAGTTAAAAGAATGAGTTCTTGAAATAGAAATCATAATAAAAATGCTTTTCTCCCCTCCAAAATATTTATTTTAACATGTGGTCACATTTTCCTACATTTTCACATTAATTGAAATCTTATTGTTCTAGAGAAATAAATCTTTTTTTTCTTTTCTTTTTTTTTCCCCTTCGTCTAGTTTCCCATCTCTTACGCAAATTAAAGAATACACACACGAGCATAATTTGTGGTTTTACAATAAGGAAATTTCTGTAAATTCATGCTATCTTTAAAAAGCATCGTGCCAAGCAGTGCTCTCATGTAGCCTCTGTTTTGTATTTCACCCTTTCACTTTCACACAGTCACAAGCAGCAGTTTTGTGTGATAATCCTTTGATTACCGAGTCTTGTGAAATATTCAAAACACTGTTAATTTCACTCCCTTATTTCTTACAAAGTTATCTTATGTTCATGTTCAGGAATTGTTTCTACAGCTCTGGAATGTCCGCTGAAGCTCCAAACACTGGGAACAGTCTGCAGACAACACATCCTTTCTGTTTGTTTGGAAATTAGCAGGATAACTCATTTATTTTGAAGGAGCTGATGGTGGGGGGCACATAGTACACCCCCAGTGCTGCCTGGCTCCTAGTGTTCCTATATGTGATCCTCTCTGTTCTTTCCCTTCAGATTCTTAGAAACAATTTGAAAGAAACTGACTATAAATACCCAGTCACTTTCAAGAAACTTTTCTTGGCAACAGAAGCTAAAATCGAGCACCATATCAAATAAAATGCGAAGCATGCTACAAAGCTTATCTGCTTTCTCTTGAAGAAAGCTTCGTGAGCGTAGCCATGAGCCCGGAGCTGAATCACCCAGTGCTGCGGCAAGCAGAACAACTCCAAAGACTTAAGAATCATTTTTTAATAATTTTCTCTATTAAAACTCACCAGTGCCCTTCTTCTGCTTCTCCAGGAAGTTGTACCCGTCAGCACCTGCTGAGGGCTTCGTTGATCAAACCGGCAGGTAAAAAAATTCCTGTAGAATAAAGCCAGACCAGCTGGCTTTGAAGAGAAACCCCCCAGTTTGGGTTGTGTTCGCCTCACTCACCCTCTCCTCCGCAGCCCCGGGCTTTTTCTCCTTTGGATGTTGACCTGTAGGCTGCGTGATGCGGGTGCACAAGTGTCTGGCAGGCCAAGGAGCACCTGTTTCTGTCACTCCCGAGTAAATTTAGCTGTAAAAGGTATCACTGACAAGCAGACCTTTGTCATCGCTGGCAAACGAACACAGCATTGCTGTCCCCCTTCAAAGTACGCTGCGAGTTCACATGGAAAATATCAAATCAGTCGTCTTATCCAGGAAACGCTTCTTCGAGGAGAAGGAAGGCCAAATTGCTTGCACGTGGCAAAAAAAAACCCACTTTCCTCCTTTACAGAGATGTTAAAATTATAGTATTCCAAGAATAATCTCTGAACAAGACGAGGTTTTGTTCTATTAATTGTGGCTGGAAGGAAACTTTTTTTAATGGAAATACAGCACACACATATTTCAATTCAGGTTATTAAACTGTGTTAAGTATTAAAGTTGATTGCCCTTCTTTTCACTAACTCATTGTGCTTTTTTATCCAAAGAAATATTAGAAGACTAAAACCTCTCAAATAGGAGGTATTAATCTCATTCCCAAAATTAGAAAGCATGCAGTGTTGAGAGACTGGATGTCAAAATTACACGTTCATAGCACTTAGGCGGTGGGAATCTAGGAACCAACCACTTTTAAAATGGGAGCTAAAGTAAATGGAGACTCTTCTGAGAGAAGCGATCCAAACTTGGTGTTCTTGTTCTTATTGGATTAAGGTAAGGGTATTTATCATTTATATGTGCCCCTTGATTTTTAATTTTAATTATTTTTTTTTTTCTTCCTGGAAGTGGCTTCTGTTGATTGAAAAAGAAAAATGTAATTTGCTTCAGTAAGTCTTCTCTCAGAGTTAATGAAGAGAGTCACCGATGTAGGCTTGCCAGGACTGGTAGCAGCATACCTCTAGCTACTCCATTTTCTGCTTGAACACTCTGTCATAAACTTGAAACAACTTTAAGGAAAAATTTCCGAGGTGTGTATTTTATTAAATATGCTGTTTAAAAGGAGCAAAATGTTCCTTCTAAGGGAGTGATGAGAAAAAGTGTGGGTCAGGAGCTCTTTGTAAAATAAACAAGGTTCCTATTTACTTACTTGTATAAACAACCACTCACCAAGCTGTATGTCTCTGCAGGGGCACCCTTTCAGATAAAAACATGGACCTGATCAGCATCATCCTGTATCCATGGAAACATTTTAAGTACCTCTTTATCCTCAATATGTACTTCTCTTATTCAGGGTTTAAAAGCTGAGTACCAAATAAGTAAGTGTTTTTATTTAATAATTATACAGGGGGTACTTTGTGGAAGCTTGGTTCTTGGGGTTTCTATCTGTCATAATAAAGATCCTATATTTTCATCATGTTTGATAAAAACATGTGTTTCATTTTAAGCATCCTATCAGCTCTCAATCTTCGATTAAAAACAATGTTCAAAAAATCCTAATGAAGGAAAATCCTGAAATTTTTGATGTTCCATTCCCATTTGAAAAACAATAATTATAGTTCCTGTAACCATCAGACTTGGACAGTGCTTTAATTGCATGAAACTAGTCTGTTTTTCTGTCCTTCTGAAAAAGAGATAGGAAAAAATACTAAAATGCCAGACTATTTTCTTCTGGAAATAACAATACCCACCTGTATTGCTGTTTAGCGGGTCACAGAAGTTAAGAGCTTAACAGTCGTCTTGAAACCGAACCAAAAGACTGAAAATAAAGAAGGTGCTTAGGCATAGAAATAAGTCAAATGCAAAATAGTAATTTTCCTATTAAGATGTGTCTGAACCCCTACTTTGTCAAAGTAGCAAAGCAAAGAATTAACAGAAATAAGGGATTTTCTGTCTCCACGTTTCCATGCAGTGAAAGATGCATAGCCATGAACTACATTTATTTTCAAAATTATCGTTCTGAAGAAGATCCTCTGCGGATCAAATGTAGTTATTTCAGGGTTGTCTTGGCTCAAATTCAAAACTCTTTCAGAATTCCACCTATTAACCGGTAGAACTGATGCATGTTTTTAATTTAGTCTGATTTACAGAGTATGAAAATGAGTGATTGCTATCCATTAGTTGACATTCTGTATGTATTTTTTTTAAAAATCCCATCTTAATTTTGTTGATGGAAAAATATTTTCCCCACCTGGGCCAGGCTGTAACAGTAAAGTGCCTTGCTAATTGTGACTGCCATCATAAAAACACATTTCTGTCTAGCAAGATCCAGCAGTTCTCACTGAGATCCAACTGGGTTAGAGTCCTGGTTTGCTAAGTTTGTATCTCTGCATATTATTTTCTTTTACTGCTGTTACTGTTTTCAGTTGCCACCTTGTCTTGACAACCCCGTCCCTGCTGAGTGCAGATGGCACAAATGATCTCTCCACTGATTAGGCTGGAAAGATCTCCTGTAGCAACTCTGTAGAACTTTGCCATCTAATGATAGCCGTTACCTTTTCACATGCTCCGTTCTCCATATCAGGCTCACTCTTTCATTTATGTCAGTGCATTTACAACGGTATAAAGATTTCATTTAAGAAGTGTGATTGTGGTGCGGGCCAGTGGAACCTGCTGGACTCTGTGAGAGCTTCAGCGGCTGTATCTGCCTGTGGGCTGGCCCCTTCGTTCTGCAGATTGCCACATGAGACCTAGGATTGTGATTGCTCTCAAGAACTTTTACTCGGAGCCAACTGAGCATATCAGAGAGGTGAAACTTTCAGCCCCCGGGGAAGGATGCAGCACACATGACAATTTTGTACATTTCCCTTCTATCATGTGCCTGTCCTTGCCACAAGGTCAAGGTTGCTGGGGGTGTTAGCTGTGGAAGTGTAGAGAGAGGCTAGTCTCAGGCCTCTGTGCATTCAGTCTGACATGGACGAGGAAGCTCTGACCTTGTTCATCAGTGTGAACAAATAAAATTTCAGTTACATACTTGAATGGCAGGATTACTCAGGTGCACTGCAAAGTACAGTGAAGGCTGGGCTTGACCCTGCTGCACTGAAATGGGGGAAACAAGATTTGCTCTGTTGCCACTATTCTACAGGCAAAAATCTGATTCTTCCCAGCCACAGATCTCAGGGAAAGAAAGGGACGAGGAAAATTGGTAGTGGTATCACTTGGGCACAGAAATCTTCATCTAAGTAATATGTTCTCAGCTTTATGATTTTTAGCTTTTTAATCCAAGATGTCTCTCTTTTTTTTTTCCTTTTTTTTTTTTTCCCCTAGCATTTGTTAAAGAATCACTTCCAAAATGCTAGAAAGTCAGCCTGAGCATATTGCAGATAAAATCTGTCTCCCTTCTCCATCATGTAAAATAGAGATACAACATTTGGCCTATATTCAGTTTTTCAGGTGCTAAAAAGCTATGACAAAACTGCACAGATCGTATGATAATGGGCATATTATACAACTCTAGATCATCATATGCCGAACTTATTACTACTATTTTAGTTTTCCACAGACCACTTTTATAGCACCATCGACTTACACGTACCTCACAAACATAAAGGCTCGTTGCATGCTTTTTGAATGTATATATCGAATACAAAGAAGTGGGGAAAAATAACCCAGGAAAACATTTGTGAACATGGCAAAGGTGTAGGGGTTGGTAGTGCTGTGGAAAGTGGGCTCGGTTGTTTGAAAGCTTGTAAAGATCATCAGCAGACTAAAATGTAGACAAGGAATTCTCCAAGGAGCACCTCCTGTTATTTTAGAACTATTAGAGTGAAAACAGGCCCTAAAATCTGACCCTTCCATGCTTGAAGTATAGCCAGCTGAAGAGGACTGAGAAAGAAGCCTGACTGCCTAAAAAGCAGCTGCACTTGAGAAACTTGTACACAACAAAGATAGCTCAAATTTGGTCTTGAGAGGAGGTGGGAAAGCTGAATACACAGAGGCTGCTTCCACCAGTAGGAGCAGAGAGTCACCAGGAGACAAATACAGCTACAATAGCAATGTGATATCACGTGAACCCCCCTGCCCTGTTCATAAATGCACTCAGATACGTGCACAGAGCACTAAACACGCATATGTGAAGTTGCACGTGGCCTTCCCAATATCATCGTGCAGAGTCCGAAAGCGGGAAGAATGTAAACACACATTTGGCAAGAGAGAGGGAGGGCAATGTTATGTAGTTTTTCCTGCTACAAAAGACAAGCCAGGATTTTGTTCATGAAGAGAAAGTAAATTGCGAGATAAATTGACAGTTGAGGTGTGGTGGGAGAAAGGTGATTTTAGCCACAGCGTTGTGAACTGTTTTGAGGGAAGGTAGAAAAGGTGAGATGTCTGTCCACTTAAGTGGCTGCCCATGGTGGTGGGGAGCCACATTTCAAAGCAGAAGGATTTTTTTTATGAAACCAGTTGCACAATAAAAGTTCATAAATGCATAGGTCTGTAAGATCAGAAAGAGAATGGAATAAATTCAGAGTGAGATAGGAGGTAGAGAAGGAGTCAGAAGGAAGAGACAGTGTTAGATAGAGATATTATTAGATAGTGTCAGAAGAGATAGAAGTAGGGATAATTCTGTTTGTGGCAGTGGCTGTTTGTAGCCAGGGGGAGATGCATGCCGTGTTGCAGAAACAGTCAGACTTGGCAAAAATGGAGCTGAAGGCAGGGAAAAAGGGAGTTGTGGAATCACAGAATTGTAGAATACNTTCTACAAGAAGCTATGGGGAGCAGTTACTAATGTAGGCAGAGGAAGTAATTTCCGAGACATGCAGGAATACCACGTAGCCAGAGTGCTCGTGTAATGCAATACAAAAAGCAGACGGGCAGGAAGGGATGAGGTGACATGGCAGGACCCAATCCTGGCGTTTCATGCAGAGCAGCCTCTGTGCAGCTCAGAGCAGGCTGTAGCCCTGCCTCTGTCACACCAGGTTCACACAGGACTCTATGGGAAAGCCTGCTCCAGGAGTCACAGAGAGCTAACAAGCAACAAACCTGTCTTATTACATTTTGGTGGAGTTAAAAAAAAAGAAAAGTAAAGCCCTTCTGAGGTAGATGTGAATAGATCTATACCATTGCACCGAAGCAGTGAAAGCAGTGTGAGCAGCTGCAGCCTGTGGGAACTCAGGTACATATATGCCATTAATTTAAATGCGCTCCAGGATTCTGTCAGCAGAGGAAAGAGAAGAGAGCTTCCCCAGGAATGTTTACTGCAGAACAGTTACACTGATTACAAGTTACTTTAAAGTAATAAATTAATAGTGACCTTCTCTGCCAAAGTATGATTTATTGCAGACTGATCTACTGTTTTGTGTAACTGTTTTACATACTAATTGCCAGTATAGTTGCCCAAGAACTGAAATATAAATATGATCAGGAATGATTCATAGACAGTATCTAAAAGCAAAACTGAAAACTTCAAAATGTTACAGGCTTTTAGTTAACAACTAAAACATTCTAGTGCAAATCAGCAATATGGTGTATTGTCAAATTAATTATTTGAAAAGGAGTATTTATAATAAACATTGGAAGGGATCAGCAGAATAAAGGGTTTCACTAAACATTCCCAGTTCCATGTAGAAATGGTTCAACTCCCGTTCCTGCAAACCAGTTTTTCCTCTTTTGCTGTTGTCTCCCAAACTCCTGCAAACTGCAGTTTTATAAATACATTTTTTTCAGTAGGTAAGAGATTAATTTTGTGTTTTGTCTACCAAAGAAGCTTATTAATAAACAAGTAAATCAGCCTCCTTCCTGCTTTAAGCCTTTCATACCATACGAGTAGCTGATTTGAAAGGTGTTATTTTAGGTGATCCGGAGCCACAGCCATACACCAGGTTGCCTAACATTCCTCAGTGAGGTTTTTCACAATGTGTGAGTTGCCAGATTTCAACCATTAAGCTGTAACTTGTCCCTTTTGGGTACGTGCTGTATCCTGGGTTTTCCAGAATCGTTCAGTGGTTACATGAAATGAGGAGGAAAAGCAGTATTCTAGATTACAGATGTTAAGAAAACATACAAAGTTGTTTCACTGGGAATCTCTAACACCTACAGATTTTGGAATAAGTTCTTCTTTGGAAGAAGTTCAGGGTCAGTCTTAGGAATGTACCTGCTGCTTTCTCAAAGAGCAGCCTGAATATATGGGTTGTTTTTTCTCTCTTTACTCCTTTTTCCTGCTCCTTGGAGAAAGACAAGGAACTAACCTCACCTGGACTTCTCTCTTTGTCCCACCCTCCCAGCTCCTACAATGGCTACAAGCATTGTCCAGCCTTCCAACTGGTAAACAGAAAAATTTCCAGTAGAATTCATACATTCTGAAGAACTGAGTTCTGCAGTAGCCACTTGTATGTACAAAAATGTAATTCTAATGCTCTGTTGTTTTTTTGGCATTAATGTACCATATTCATTAAGACTGAGAGAAAACTGCTGCCTCTAAGAGCCACTGATTTGGACAATTATCCAAAATCAGATTATAATAAATGGCAGTCTTAGGAATTTTGATTAACCTCTAAATAAATGTTACTTTGGGAAAACCCCGTCAAATGCATTAATGATAAGTTGTGAAGTAGTAGTAATTGCAGGCACCGCATTATAGATAACATACTTAATTGATACCACCCTCTCAAACATGTATAGCACATCAGCTGCCATGAAGCTGGAGTGATTATAATAGTATTTACAACAGTTGAAATACATCTGATAAGACATGTGAAATGGAAGCTTAGGGTGCTTACTACGATCATCTCAGCTGGTCATTTACTGACTTGACTTTGGGAAAATATTACTTGGCCATTAACATGTCTGGCTGATGCAGTAAGTATATACTGAGATGCTCTAATTAGATTTTATGGGAATATCATGTGGTCCAGGATGAAGACCCTAACAAGTCCAGACAGTCTGCAGAGGATGAAGTAATCAGTCAGTTCCAGGATCACTTAGCAAGCACAGTCAGGAGCAGCAGGAGGTGGACCAGGGATGGAGCTGAAGATGAGATTGCAGCATGACTCCTCAGTCCATCCAAAGGACAGGGCAAAGATGGGCTTGGTGACAAAGCTGTGACAATGCAGGGGCCTGTCCAGGGCACAGCTACCCACAGCAAAGGTCTAGGGTTCATCCAGAGACTACTACACTTAAAACACAGCTCCTGCTCATTAAGGTCCAAAGCTGAGTTTGAAATGGAGCTCCTGGGTCTGGGGCCATGGGTGTGGGGGACACCCTGCAGGAGAATTATCAGGGCCATTACAATCTATTAAGACAATCAGCCTTGACAGCTTCTTACTTTCTCTTTTCCTTCTCAGTGCTTCCAGTCATAGGGTTCACAAAATGCATCTGCCTAGGTCACCTTTCTTCATGATTATCCTAACAAACAATGTGTTTTAGATGTGTCCAGACTGAGGTTACAAATGGAGATGGAAAACAAGTCCTTGTCTTGTAGGTGCATTCAAATACAGTACAGATTTTGCGTCCAGATGCTTTGGAAGAATGTCCTGGCTTTGTTTTTTTTTGGGGCAGGAATGGCACATGTTTGATGACAAGTCCTCAGTTCATTTTCTTTCAAGCATGGCTGCAACCCTCATCTATTGAGTTAGGAGAAAATAAGTTGTGTGTTGATGATAGAGCTGCACAGCTCCATTGAGCTGCTGAGAGGTTTCTTCAACAAGGTGAAGGTGTTGGAAGAATGAAAAATGGGAAGCTTGCAGAGAACAGCCAGCACCAGCTCCTTCATCATCTTCCTGCACCAGCACCTGCACAGGAGTTCAGGTGAAAGGGTGGATTTTGGTGAAAAATTTGTTGGTCATAGCAGAGATAAAACAATAGTTGTGTGGCAGAAAGGAAGGAGAAGAAATCAGTGGTGGGAAGAGGGTACCACCTTCCAGGACAGGACAGCAAAAAGTGACTCTTCACATTGGAACCTTTTGTCAGGTGTGAAGTTTCCTGGCACTGATCATCCCGCATGTGGAGANAGTGAAAGCAGTGTGAGCAGCTGCAGCCTGTGGGAACTCAGGTACATATATGCCATTAATTTAAATGCGCTCCAGGATTCTGTCAGCAGAGGAAAGAGAAGAGAGCTTCCCCAGGAATGTTTACTGCAGAACAGTTACACTGATTACAAGTTACTTTAAAGTAATAAATTAATAGTGACCTTCTCTGCCAAAGTATGATTTATTGCAGACTGATCTACTGTTTTGTGTAACTGTTTTACATACTAATTGCCAGTATAGTTGCCCAAGAACTGAAATATAAATATGATCAGGAATGATTCATAGACAGTATCTAAAAGCAAAACTGAAAACTTCAAAATGTTACAGGCTTTTAGTTAACAACTAAAACATTCTAGTGCAAATCAGCAATATGGTGTATTGTCAAATTAATTATTTGAAAAGGAGTATTTATAATAAACATTGGAAGGGATCAGCAGAATAAAGGGTTTCACTAAACATTCCCAGTTCCATGTAGAAATGGTTCAACTCCCGTTCCTGCAAACCAGTTTTTCCTCTTTTGCTGTTGTCTCCCAAACTCCTGCAAACTGCAGTTTTATAAATACATTTTTTTCAGTAGGTAAGAGATTAATTTTGTGTTTTGTCTACCAAAGAAGCTTATTAATAAACAAGTAAATCAGCCTCCTTCCTGCTTTAAGCCTTTCATACCATACGAGTAGCTGATTTGAAAGGTGTTATTTTAGGTGATCCGGAGCCACAGCCATACACCAGGTTGCCTAACATTCCTCAGTGAGGTTTTTCACAATGTGTGAGTTGCCAGATTTCAACCATTAAGCTGTAACTTGTCCCTTTTGGGTACGTGCTGTATCCTGGGTTTTCCAGAATCGTTCAGTGGTTACATGAAATGAGGAGGAAAAGCAGTATTCTAGATTACAGATGTTAAGAAAACATACAAAGTTGTTTCACTGGGAATCTCTAACACCTACAGATTTTGGAATAAGTTCTTCTTTGGAAGAAGTTCAGGGTCAGTCTTAGGAATGTACCTGCTGCTTTCTCAAAGAGCAGCCTGAATATATGGGTTGTTTTTTCTCTCTTTACTCCTTTTTCCTGCTCCTTGGAGAAAGACAAGGAACTAACCTCACCTGGACTTCTCTCTTTGTCCCACCCTCCCAGCTCCTACAATGGCTACAAGCATTGTCCAGCCTTCCAACTGGTAAACAGAAAAATTTCCAGTAGAATTCATACATTCTGAAGAACTGAGTTCTGCAGTAGCCACTTGTATGTACAAAAATGTAATTCTAATGCTCTGTTGTTTTTTTGGCATTAATGTACCATATTCATTAAGACTGAGAGAAAACTGCTGCCTCTAAGAGCCACTGATTTGGACAATTATCCAAAATCAGATTATAATAAATGGCAGTCTTAGGAATTTTGATTAACCTCTAAATAAATGTTACTTTGGGAAAACCCCGTCAAATGCATTAATGATAAGTTGTGAAGTAGTAGTAATTGCAGGCACCGCATTATAGATAACATACTTAATTGATACCACCCTCTCAAACATGTATAGCACATCAGCTGCCATGAAGCTGGAGTGATTATAATAGTATTTACAACAGTTGAAATACATCTGATAAGACATGTGAAATGGAAGCTTAGGGTGCTTACTACGATCATCTCAGCTGGTCATTTACTGACTTGACTTTGGGAAAATATTACTTGGCCATTAACATGTCTGGCTGATGCAGTAAGTATATACTGAGATGCTCTAATTAGATTTTATGGGAATATCATGTGGTCCAGGATGAAGACCCTAACAAGTCCAGACAGTCTGCAGAGGATGAAGTAATCAGTCAGTTCCAGGATCACTTAGCAAGCACAGTCAGGAGCAGCAGGAGGTGGACCAGGGATGGAGCTGAAGCTGAGATTGCACCATGACTCCTCAGTCCATCCAAAGGACAGGGCAAAGATGGGNAAAGATGGGCTTGGTGACAAAGCTGTGACAATGCAGGGGCCTGTCCAGGGCACAGCTACCCACAGCAAAGGTCTAGGGTTCATCCAGAGACTACTACACTTAAAACACAGCTCCTGCTCATTAAGGTCCAAAGCTGAGTTTGAAATGGAGCTCCTGGGTCTGGGGCCATGGGTGTGGGGGACACCCTGCAGGAGAATTATCAGGGCCATTACAATCTATTAAGACAATCAGCCTTGACAGCTTCTTACTTTCTCTTTTCCTTCTCAGTGCTTCCAGTCATAGGGTTCACAAAATGCATCTGCCTAGGTCACCTTTCTTCATGATTATCCTAACAAACAATGTGTTTTAGATGTGTCCAGACTGAGGTTACAAATGGAGATGGAAAACAAGTCCTTGTCTTGTAGGTGCATTCAAATACAGTACAGATTTTGCGTCCAGATGCTTTGGAAGAATGTCCTGGCTTTGTTTTTTTTTGGGGCAGGAATGGCACATGTTTGATGACAAGTCCTCAGTTCATTTTCTTTCAAGCATGGCTGCAACCCTCATCTATTGAGTTAGGAGAAAATAAGTTGTGTGTTGATGATAGAGCTGCACAGCTCCATTGAGCTGCTGAGAGGTTTCTTCAACAAGGTGAAGGTGTTGGAAGAATGAAAAATGGGAAGCTTGCAGAGAACAGCCAGCACCAGCTCCTTCATCATCTTCCTGCACCAGCACCTGCACAGGAGTTCAGGTGAAAGGGTGGATTTTGGTGAAAAATTTGTTGGTCATAGCAGAGATAAAACAATAGTTGTGTGGCAGAAAGGAAGGAGAAGAAATCAGTGGTGGGAAGAGGGTACCACCTTCCAGGACAGGACAGCAAAAAGTGACTCTTCACATTGGAACCTTTTGTCAGGTGTGAAGTTTCCTGGCACTGATCATCCCGCATGTGGAGAGCAGTGGAATCCTGTCAGATCCAGGTGTTTTGTGACCTGGATAAAACGTGTGGTCTGCTGCTTGGCTGGCAGGCTTCTGGACAACAGTGACAAAAGTAGACAGCTTATGTCTGAAGTGGACCCCTCATCATGCTAGGAGAAACAACAGTCAGAATTCCGGTATCTTGGCCGGGTGTGTCACATGATATGACTCCTTGTATAGAACAGTGATGGGTGGTGGGGGGAGAAGAAAACTGTCATGTACAAATGATTTCTGCTGAAGTGCAACTTGAACATACTCACTTCTGTCACAAATTAATCAGGAAGGATAGAGAGGGATTTGACCCACTTAGTCAAATGCAAATCTAGGGCTACCGAAGACATGTAGGAATAATTATGAGAGATTCAGGGCTCTATTCTCTGTCCCTGAAATCAAAGGTTATGAAATATAGTAGGACATCCTTTTCAGGAAAGAAATAAATTCAGCTTCGTTTCCTCCTGTAAATGTTCTGGGCAGAGGCTATGGGAGAAGATGCCTGAGAAAGGGAGTTGGAATGCTGTTGGGAAAATAAAGATGAGACTAAAATCTCAGACTACAGAATATTTTTCATAAATGTTACTTTTCGAGCAAGAATTTGAGGCTGAATGCAATTATTTTGCTTGGTGATTCTGCCTACTTAAGCCATCTCACAGTGTAAATCCATGAGATCAGTTTAGCACCCTTAAGATAGGGATAGCTCTTTTCCATTTTCAAATGAAGACTAATAGGCTTGAAACTTCCACCCCAGGAAGGAAAAATACCACTATTTATCCTGTAAGTACATGCAAAATAATGTGAAATCAGTCCAAGTCCTGTAATCTCTTTAGGTTGTCTTGAATGGATTTTTAGTATGTACAAAAGCAGTTACTGATTTCAAACTTTGTTGTTGTTGTTGTTTTTTAAAAATTATTGTTATTTATTTTTATTTATTTTTAGTTTTGGTTTCATTTGTTAGTTAGTGTTTTAAAGTAACATCAGGGATTTATTCAGGTAAAAATCATCTTGCTTCTCAACATGCCTTGTCCCCTCGCTTCAGAGGAAGAGAAAAACCAAAGTGTCCATAGGGAAGCAGAGCTGTCCTATGAATGCTATGAATGTGTCCTATGAATGTGTTCTTACCACTTTCATCATTTATATGAATTTGTTTTCCAGTATTAAAGCCACCATGAAGGACTACTTTACAGTGAATGAAGTATTCAGTCTTAAATGCTAAGAACAATTTTTTAAGCTGAAGTTTTTCTTTTGAGAGTTGTCCAAGGTTTCATTCCATGACTGCTTCCTAAAGCTACGGCTGCATAAATCAGTCCAGAAGAATACCTGTTTACACAGCTGTGCCAGGGGTATGGTGCAGGAACTTCACCTTGCCAAGGGAAGGATTGCACCTTGGCAGGGATCGACTCTCTCTCATTTCTAGCTCCTTTCTCAAGGATGATGAGTAATAACTTGTGTCCTAAGAGCAGAAAGTGGGGCAATGATCCTGATTTACCAACTGGGATTTTTGTTGCTAATGAGATAAACCCCAAGGAAAGGTGAGGATTTTCTTGGATTTTTGTTTTGTTTTGTTCTGTGAGGACAGTGAGACAGCCTCTCATCTTTTTGGGAATGCTTGAACATAAGACTGCTAATGGGAAACATTATACGCAATTCCATCTATATTTTCCCAGTCATTTTCCATGCACCAATCCTCAGCCAACATAACTGGCATCAATCCCACTGAACAGACACTAATTTACACCAGCTGAGGTCCTGGATCTTATGTTACTTTTATATTTGTATACTATAGTCTGGGAAATGTCAATAAAGCACGCAGGTTTTGAAAGGGATAAGAAACATAAGTGCAACACAACTATTTTACATAAGGACTTGAATCAGATCTGTTACTTATGGCTAGCATACCATGATGTAAGTACATGATACAAGCTTTCTTTATGAACTTATCTTATTCTGCAGCTCACTTGACCTACATTCTGCTGCAGTCTTCTGTTGCAAAAGATTGAGATTTCAAGCAGTGCTGCAAATAAATTACTAAAAAAAGAAGAAAAAAAGGAAGTCTTTACCAAAATGATACAATGAATTCAGCATTGTATGGCATTTAATCTTATATTGCATCCTATTGATTTTATGCTAGACTTAATTTTTCATTTTTAGGCAAGCTGCAGCCTGCAATATTGGTACCAAGAGTTGTCAGCAAAATAAAAAGAAGGGCTGGGGAATAGATATGAGGAAGTAGAAATTTATCAGATTTGTCAAGAAAATGAAGATGGTTTGGGACATAGAGATTCGGATAACAAGCATCTGTGAAATACTTGCCATCCCTGACTATTTAAATAATTGCTATCAGTTTTTTCGGTTTAATTAACAATTAAAATCAAGGGGCAGTTCATGCCTGTTAGAGTCATTGTGTGAGGCTGCCTACAAACTTGGGCATGTGTCTCTGCACGACTTTATTTCCAGTTAACATCTGGAAGATTTTCTTTGCCACTAAAGGCAAAAAAAACCCCACTCTATTTTAGTTTTAAAAATGACAGTCTGCATCCTGCAGTGTGTGTCTGCAGCAGTGGGTGTATTCTCTGGCAAATTTAATTGCCACAGAATCACACAAGGCCCTGACTATTACCAAATGGTGTGTGATAAACAAACACAGAAACTTGTTTTACTGAAGCATTCTCTTCATTTAGTACTTAAATGCACTAGAAGTGGCCTTTTGAAAAGCGTAGGTCATGGAACAACAATTGCTATTGGAGTCTCTGGATTGCTTCACTGATTATTTAACTTGACAGCAGGCTAGCTATAGTTCCACAATTTAGATCATTTATTTTTATGGCCAAAATGTTTGTACAGTAGCTGAATGTTTTTTAGCGTATCTCTTCAATGGGATAGTGCCTCATGCTGCAGCTGCTCTGCCTTTCTTTAGTTCAGGCTTCATGCAGAGTGGGTACTTCAGGAACCCATCAAACTGTTAAATCAGCAGTGCTTTCCCTGTTGTGCCCGTATACTGTACCCACAGTGAGTAAACCCTGGGAAGCTCCTTTCAGTATGATTTTCTGGTGTTTCAGGTAGCCCTGAGGGCACAAAGAGGTGTACTCTGTGATTTCTCTTGAACAGAAAAGAATGCAGTTATGAAGGTAGAATTCAAAAGCCTCCTGAAGCGAAGGAAAGACAAAGCTATTAATGTGCTGCTGGTATTCTTCTTTGTGTTACACATCAGTGAACGTTAAGAAGTTTGCTAGTAACATGAACATTTAAAATTCCTGGAGATTTGGGGCAGTCAATAATATACCTTATTTCAATCTGTAGTAGCCTTCTTCACCCTAATGGTTATGAAGAGCTCAGGTATTTTTGGTGTGCACTCACATCTTTCTGAGACTAGGAAGTAATATGTAATAAATCAAAAGGAAAAATAAGGTGTCCCTCTGCTTCCCTTAGTGCACTTACACTGATGTGCTAGGAGAGTATGGGTAGAAGAAGAGGAAGAATGATGAAAGGAAGGTTATTTGTAGATATCCTATTGAAGGCATCTAATTTTCTCTGTATAGCACAAAATACCATCTCCTAGGGAGAGGCTCAAACTCCTCTCAAGAGCTTTTACTAAGGAACCAGAGTATGAGCAACATGGACATGTTGACCAGGGAAGTACACCCCTTGCCCATGCTAGTTTCTCTAAAGTGAGCACTGGTCTTTTGTAATCTCTGGGTATCATTTTTCTCTTCAGTGGGAAGAGGACAAATCAGCTAAAGTAGCCACAAACACTGACTTAGCTCTCTAGGGCTGCCTACAGACATGGTGCACCTCATGTCCCAGTGGTGAAGAATGAATCCTCATGCAGTTCACAAGAAGAAGGTGAGGTCTTTGTTCCATGGGTCTGGATACCAGCTACCTGCTTGGCCGTAGGTAAGTTTTCCCTTGTTGTAAATTCAGGCTTTGTGTGCATGCGAAAAACAAGGGTCTGACTTTTTTCAGCTAATGCTGGATGCTTTTTTATCCTCTAAGAGCTCCATAAGATTGGCATTATCCTGTAGTAGTGACACAGCCTGCAATCGTTTAATGCCTCTTCTTGTGGGGCCAGGATTCCACGCCCAAGTGCATTTAGTAGGTCAGTACAGTAATTTTAAATGTCTTTCTTTCAGTCTTTTGCCATCTTCAATTATACCTTTCCACCCTACTATTTGTGTAATTTTCTTCTGTCTGAAGTCTCTTTACTGTTGCTCTCTATTGCACAGCATGACGAATTACCCATCAAGCCATATCTTTTCAGCCCAGAAATGCGCAGTAACACAGAGTCATGGCATTATCACACGTTGTGCAGTTTATTTCCTTGCAGTTCATTCAAGTGTGTCACTTTATTTTCTTGCTTCCTTTTGTCATCATGAAGATTAACCGTTTTATTCTTCCTAAACTTTAGGAACAATTAGAAATGCCTCTACATTGTAAGCTCAGAGCAACACCTATACAATTCTGCATAGCTTAACGCTTCCCCTGCATGGCAAAAATCATGCCCATGATTCCAAGTCTTTGCAGAAGCCACGGCTTTCATCCTTATTATCCAGCTGAGTAACCTGGACCATGGGCAAGAGAATTATTTGTAGCCTCTGGCCACCCACCAAATTAACTGTGAGACACCGTTCACTTTTGACAGTCTGCACTAGATTCTCTTGGGAGTTATGAAATTCTCTGGGTCTAATGTGCCCACAGTCCCTCCGTTCCCTCCTCTCATCTGTGTGTCCCCCCACTCCTCTTTAATTCAAGATAAATACCAGTAATTGTACAGCTTGTGCTGAGATATCTCCCAGGCACTGCAAGTATGCATTAGAAAAATCAATTGGAATGGCTCAGAGATTCAAGAGGGTTGCAGCTGATACATACATATAACGGGTCTTTAGAAACTGTGATTAAGATGAGACAGAGAAAGTTTGTTGTTAACAGCATCATTCAGAGCACTCATTAGCATCCCACGGGGGGAGTGTATGGGTTCAGGGACCAGTAGCTCCCACAGCATTGATACATGGTCCAAAGATGACTGAAGGAGTAAATGCAAAGCTGTCCTCATAACGTATCTGAGATGTGAGACAGGATCTTTTGCCAGTTATTTTATGGATCATTAGGAAGAATGGCTGATTGAAGGGAGAAAAAAAATACTTTTGTAAGGCAAACTAGAGAAATTAGGAGTTCAGGTAACCAGAAACAGCACTAATCTGGAGAAAACTTCATATTCTTTCAGATTGCTATTAACAAAATGCTGACTGTTTAATGCAGTTAGATTTTATGATTTTTAAAAATGCTTATACCTAGACAAGTGTGAGAGTAGAATATAGCAAGCTGAAAGTGATGCCAAGAGCCACTTGCACATTGGTGTTAGTGGTCCAGTTACCTGAAGAGTGGTAGATGGTAAGAGACTGGTCTTGAGATGTGCTGGAGCTGCCAGTATCTGGTATAGAGACACACTGGGACGCGTTCCGCACCGGTCCTGAGTCTAAATTAATCTAGTCCTAAATAAAGTTTCTGTCACACCCTTTGCAACATTTTACCATATACTTTGTAGTATTTACTTACTCTGTGCCTCTTCTGAGCCTTTCATGTTGGGTTTTAAAAAATCCCAGTTATCAGTTAGCACCACATATAATCTAATTATGATTCTTTTCTCAAGCATATTTATACAGGTTCAATGCACGATTAACGACAAAATTAATACAGGAAAAAAAAAAAATGCATGAAAAATTTAGAAAAAGCCTGACTTTTAAATGAAAGACAAAAATTTTTCAACGTAATTTTTTTGCATTTTTTTCTGAAAACTCTCAAAATTGGTTTAAATGGGACTGGAAGTTCTGTCTGTTGAAGATTGTGTATCTTGTAATGTTTTCTAATCCGTTTGCTTTAGAGTTTCAGGTAGGAGCTGGTAATAGAAAATCCAGTTCCAGTGTGCTTCTGCATCTACCCTCCTTACGGAAACTTGTTACTGCAGCTGATAAACAGAATTATACGAGCTTTGTCACACAAATCACATTATAAAAGGTTCCAAAAAACTTGACAATGTTGACAGTTGTTTTCAGCAAATGGCTGCTTTACTGTAGCACTGTCAATGTTGATGTCCTTGTGCACATGTAAAAGAGCAATGTGATTAAGGCAAGCTTGTCCATGCTAGATATGAGCCAAGTTTTCAATCTCCTCATGGCACTGAAAGATTGCTCAGCTGTTGCAGATAAGGCAAGAATAGCTAGCAGATTTCTGCCATTAAAAAAAAAAAAAAAAATAAAGAAATCCATGTCTTTGGGCATGCGTCTACAGGAATTTGTAACATCTGCTGCTGACCTTAAGTTCTCGATAAGAACAGCTCGTATTTGGAACTCAAATTGATATTGCTTGGTTTAGATGATGTACTTCCAAGGAGCTTACTGAAGTATCTTTGTAAGAAATTGGTTTAGACGTCAGTCTAAAGCGTGATATACTTTTGTAAAGCAGCACAATAGTGAAATATCACCATTCCTCTAGTGTCACTTACCACTGCAGTTTATGTCCGCCGTATGTCGAATTTAATTTGGACAAATAATCTATATTGTCTTCTGTCCTGAGAATATTTCATATTTATATATGAAGATTGATGCGTGTGCCTTACCTAGAATATCAGTCATCTTTTCCATATTTTTTTTCTATCAACTAGATGAAAGGAGTGGAAAACTCAGTTCATTAGCCAAAACTTTGTCAAGGGAAATGGGCCTGAATTAACAGAGTCATATCTTCCATCTTATTGACCCTGAATTCTTTCTGTAAGATGTCAAAGCCTCAACAAATTTGTTGTCATCTCTGGATGTGGAAATAGTGGGAAGATGCCAATTTCAACAACATAATCTTATAACAAACCTGTGGGGATTTTCTCATATAAATTAGTGCAGACTTTGTTAGTCTATACATACTCAGATTTCCACTTTGTACCTACTAAAAGCTCTTTTGAAAAGCCTGGGACTCTGACAAGAACCTGAGTGGGAGGAGGGTGTGGATTTTGGGTTGGCTCAGGTTGACCAGCTGCGCATTTCCCCAAACATTCAGTGCAATGCTGTGCACACCTTGGAATAGACAAATGGGTCTATGCCTGTATGAGACGATGAGGGAAAATCTGTGAACTCAAGCTATCCATCAGTGGCTTTTTCTGACAAGCTTGTACAGTGACAAAGTGCAGGATGAAAGAGCGTCATTCAACAGGCTTTAATGACAGAACCATCTTTTCTCTTCTTGCAACCCAGCAACATGTTCCCTGTTCTCCAACCAAATTCTGAAACATGTCTCGGACAGAAGTCTTCTTCTTTCAACAAGCAAAATCCAAGCTCAGAAAATGCTGGTAGAAAAAGAGTCATATGATAAAGTATTCAGAGTATGATGTAGTACATGCAACCAAATGTAGAAGGAGATAATTTAAAGATGCACTCCTCACCTTAATTCTGGTAGTTCCTTGTATTTTAAGACAATGTTATAATGCAGATGTCTTTATGAAAAAGAATCTTGTTATGGGAAATCACAGGCAGCCTTAGCTATGGGCAGAGCCACCTGTGCATCCTATAATTACCAGGTTTAAAATAAAAATTATAGCGAGTGTTACAAACAGGGCTTTGCTCTTAACGGAAACTGATATTAGTTTTGCATTTGACGTCATTAGGGTAAAATTAGGTGCTGCAATAAAAGCTGCATTGCGGGAAGAAGTGTTCATTTTTATGTCACCTTGTGAAATTCATGGTGACAATGCACTTCTTTCCTCTGGCAGTCTCAGATGAAAGTTCATACCCCAATACTCTGGACTCAGAGAGCAGCAGTTTGACTGATATTTCATTTTCAGGCTCTCTGGTTGAAAACCTAAATCTCATAAATGAAGGGCTGTAATTACCAGCTAGTAAATCTTTCTATCAGTGGTTATTCTTTAAGGTCAATTAGAGTGAAGAACGTTTCAATCTGGACATATCACAAAGGAAAATCTTTCATGCAGAATTGATGAAACGGGAGTGCTTCTCCCCGTACCCGTCTGCTCTCTGCGTTTGTGTCCTCCTCCACTACAGCTGCCTGCATTAGCAGCCTGACTCCACTTTGAAGACCTTAAGCCACATTCTTCAGAACAGTTGCTTGGTGTTGGTCGGATTTCTCTGCAGCCCTTTTTTCCATTTGGAGCCACTGAGGCTGACACATAGTTTCCAAGAACTTCAGCATGTCTTCCGTCTCCTGAATCGTCTCCTGAATCCCAAATATTTCTCAAGTGGCTAGCAGAATATCCAGATAATCTTCAGCCTGGTGATACAAGCTTCGAGAAGAAAGCCAGATGGCTCTGAAAATGAATTGTAAAGTAATTATTTCATTTTATGTTAGCTTGGTGTCTTTAATATGTGTGTACTCCCTTTGTTACACTTAGAGCATTCATGAGATCCGAAGAGACGATGAAATCCCACTGATTCCAGCACTAATAACAGCTTTTGTTGGTCAGACAAATGATATTGCATGATGATTCATTTGAAAAAGTAATAATGCAGCTTGAAAAAAATAAAAGAGGAGCAATAAACTAAAACAAAAGAGCTTGTTGGTTTTCCTAAAACAATACTTTTTCATTCCTGACCTACGTTTACTTCTTTCCCCCTTCTTTAAGCAACCTTTACATTATATACTAAAAATAAATTCATTCAAGGTTCAGACTTTAAGTCCAAAATTAATGCCTTTCAGATCCTTTATTATCCTTTCAGGCATCTAAAAAAAAATAGGTCAAAGCAGCACTGCATAATTTGGAAAGTTAACAAAATGTTGTTTATGGAACAAAAATGTAAGTAGATGTAATTACTATAAGCTTAAAATGTATTGTCTCCCTCTGATTGTCAATTAAACACTTTAAAGAACTGAAGTTTCACACTTTTTATTTATTTATTTATTTTCCTACCTCTCAACAAGATGAAGGGGACAAAATAGCTTCAAGTGACATGACATGAAATCCACCTGTGGTATTGTCCCCTTTCCAGCAATACAAGTGAGCTTTGGCTTACAACCTCATTTTGTTCTCACACAAAACATTATGCCTGGATACTACCAGGAAGATGAGGACTGAAGATTGACACACAGCAACTGTAGATGCAAATACATGTTATGATAAATAAGTCCCTGATCCTGTGAGCAGCTTCGTCTGGACACAGCTCCCCTCCAGATATCTGCTCTCCCACAGTCAGACTATATTTTCTTTTTCTCTTCCATTTCAGTATTAGCACGGGTTTTAACTTTCTCAACACTCAAGGCCAAGCAGCTATCAGACATAACATTGATAGTACTCGAAACAGTGTGCAAAATAAGAAAGGGAATAGTTATTTTCTGGTCATACCTGAACGTAGTGAAAACCAAAACATTCAAGAGTTTCTGTCAACAGCTGATACCCAAAAGAGACGAACTTCTCTTTGATTTTCTGTTTTCTGTACACTGGATAAAGTTCCCAAGCTACAGGACAAGTCTCTTATCATGTTTTGAGTGAAACCGTACCCTGCAAAACAGAGCAAAGAAAAATCACTAGAGATGTCTGCACAAAGCTTGCTTAGATGTTCCACCTCTACAGTTCATTTCCAATGGCAGAAGCCACAGAGAGAGTGGAAAAGGAGCTGGGCAACTGCTGACATTTTGAGCTTCATGGGTGGGATTCTTCTCTCCTGATAAAGTTCTAAGTTTCTCATTTAGGTTCCTTTCATAGTTGGTGGCAAGAGATGGGCAACTCATCACAATTCCTATTTAGAACTGATGACCCCTACCCTACCGGTGCCCACCAGAACTGTGACTGTCCAGCAAGTCTAGACAGCTTGCTTCATGTCTTGAGGCATACAATATACTACCAGGTGAGAATCATCCAAG
>VWZY01004274.1:189987-207864 GCA_013399075.1 Chloroceryle aenea
TGAAGACAATCTATCCACCTATGCCCTGTAGTATCAGCTTTGTTTGCAAAAAACACTTCATGCCCTGGAATGGTACTAAAAATGGTGGTGTAGAGGATAATTTCAATGACACCATCTTGTCTCTGGTGCATGGTTCCAGGGAAAACATCCAAGCCAGGATTCAGACCATTTTAGTACCATAGACACATTATTTATCTGACTTCCAGATGATAGAAGATTGAAGAAAATGCAATATTGAGTTTCTTGACCTTGGCTGAATCTCTTGGCTTGTCGCTACATCTGATACTGGCCCCTCTGTGGGTAACAGAGGAGACAGGGGTCAATATCACAGGGTGTGTGTTTTGCCTTTCATGCAAAGTTATTTGGTACTTTCCTGATCACTGTAAACCATTAGCAACAAAGTGCCCTGCAGATGCCTGAAGTAACAGGAACAGCAGAGGGTGGTTTTATCAGTTAATAGATGAGTGGGTACTAAGTATAAGAAGGGTTATGGTGGAAGACTAAACTTTATAATCATCCAACTGTGACCTTAGAAAGGGGTATTATATATATTTTTTAACCCCCCCCCCACACCCCACCCTGTGTGGCAAGGGGGAACAGACATTTTTTGAGGCTTCAAGCCCTACCCAGGTCCCTTTCAACGCAGACATTTCTATGATTCTGTGATTCTACCTACCCTTTCTCACCGTTGTATTAATTTTGCAACTGGAGATCAGCGTGCACTGATGGCATTGTTTGTCCTGAATGCTGCTGCTTCCTTCTGTCATCGTTAGCTGTACGCAGAGCGTGCTGTGGAGTGGCAGATCCCAGTGCACTCCGTTTTGGTAGGGAAACTTAGCATGATCTACCTTCAAAGACTTGCCTTACAGGGAACGGAAATACTACTAATTGAAATGGAAATGATTTTTTATTTCCATTGTCTGAAAGGTTCGATAATGACTTTTTGCTTTGTTAAAAATGGCATGCGACAAATTTGTCTTTGTTGGCAATTCAAGACCTTGTGCCCTCACTTAAGATTTCAAATCTTCTGGGGACTTTGACAAAACTATAGAGAATCAGACTTAACACTACTGACTGGGTAATAGAAAGAGTTACACGTCATGCTGAACCTACTTTCCACTCACTAATTTTTTAGCATAGGTAAAAAACCTTTCAGAACATCTCCATTTATAATAAATCTGTTTTTTTTTACTTCTTCCCCCTGTGAATATCCATTAAGAGGATGTAATGCATGCACTGTCTTAGTGCCCGACGTAGATGTCACTTAAAGCCAAAAGAGGTGTATCCATGCATTTCGCTAGACTGTGGTTTGAAAGAATCCTCTGCAAAGAGCATATTTTATGGCTCTGCAATACAAATATCCTTTAGTTTTAATGGAAGCTTTGATGGCCCAAAGTAAGGTGTTTTTATTAGTCTGTAGCCTAATGCATTTTGTTAATGAGAATGAAATTTACCCCGTCTGTTAAATGTGAAAAGTGTATCTTGAATTGTGGTAGGTAGCACTCCACAGGGGAAAAAGGATTCTGTAGCAACAACAAAACCTGCTTTTTTTGCATGGCAATGCTACTTGTTTCCATTTAAGACAATCATCTGTTTGTTAGAAAACTGGGGTGATAACAACCATTTGAAAGTACTTTTTTAAAGCCTTTTTTTTTTCAGAAAGACCCAAGCACAGTTTGGAAAGCCAAGAAATGAACCCTAATGCCCCAGTTCTTAAAACACACATGTCAGCAAAAGTAGTTCCAGTGGATCAACACTGCTTCCTTCAATGACATTGCTGAAGAAGATGGTCATGCTCAGGACTGGCCCTTGGCATTTGTTTTTTTCTTGAAATCCCAAGTCTGAAAAACAATTTAATATGCCTTTAATGTTTTTAGTATGGAAGTGAGATTGGACAGTCTTCATTTGGCACCAGAGGAGCAGTGAGATTCCTTGTTTCTCCTGATCTCTGCTCAGATAGTATAGAAGTTAGAAATCAAGGCATGCACACTATTGCTGGTTGTTTTAAAGCCACCCTATTTACACGTTTAAATGAAAACCTTTAAAACAGTCATTATAATTATAGACAGCAGACTTGTTATTTAATTACATCCCAGCGTAGCCTCTGCAATTCAAAAAGTTTACAGGCAGTCTAAGAACTGAGAAGTTAAATGTATTTTAAAATGTGTACACTGTGGTGCTTCTGAATAATTCTTTGCTACTAGTCAGTGCCAGCTCAGAATTTCACACCCTTGAACAGATTGACTGTTTGGCTTGTGTAATAGGTACCCTGCCATCCTGGAGTACTTGGTGGGTGGAGATGGGTGCTTTTGGAAATGCCAATTGGTAGCTAACCATAACAAGTCAGAGTTATGTGTGAGTTGAGAAGGTAGAAACATCTATCTGAAGGAAAATGGATCTACTGTGATGCCTATGAGGAACCACAAAACTAAAAAGGGTGCTTTGCTGATCAGCCAAGACCTTGTTTTGAGGCCATTGACACAGTTTGTGGTGGGGCTTTTGGGGAGCAGCCATAGGGATGCATGAGCTGGTTGGCTAAATCTGCAGGTAAACTGGCCCTGCAGTAATGCCGTGTCAGGGGCCCACTTATCATAAGGGAATTGCTCTCCTTCACAGTATTGAATTGTCTGTTGTTCGTTTGCTTTCTAAACAGGAAAAAAAAAAGCTGCACAGGAAGTCTAGAAATGGGGAATTTTAATCCAAAGACTTCATATAACACCTCTTTCAAAATACTCATTCCCATGGTGTAAGATACTGAGAAGGGTCTACTCTTTTTGGAAGTTATGCATAATATAATTCATTGAATAAAACTTGGATTTTTGTCTTTCCATTTGGAGAGAAAACACAGACTGGTATCTTGTGTTATTTAAGGACTGACTTAGGTGAGGTTTGGGTTTGTTGTTTTATTTTTGCTTGCCAAAAAAGACATCAAACAAAATGCATCAATTCTTAATTCTTACATTGGAAACACTGTTAGTGGTGCTCTCTGTTGCGAGAAACATCTTTGTCTTGGAGTTACTACAATATTTAGCAGCTGAAAGACTTAAAGGCAAGCTGCACTGTTAGCTTAATGAGCTGACTTCTGTCAAAGTCACCTTAGCCCAAAAGGTCTGGTCAGAAATGTCTGCAATCCTCCCAGGTCTCGGGAAGACAGGCTGCCTGAGATCCTATAGGGCACTGTTGCAGCACACAGCACATTCCTGGGTTTACAGGCCCTACATCATATTTCAGGCAGCTCTTGTTTCTGTGGCTATGACCTGTTGCTGAGAGTCAAGCCACTATGTAAACATGAAGGACTTCAAACTCACAGTGTGCTGCTTTCCAGAGCAAGTGGTCATTTGTTCCAGTTTCCCATGACCACATTACTGCTTGGGTTTGCTGTTCAGAAAAAAATACATCAATTTGCAGCATTAATGCTAGACAGAGAAGAGGGGTTGGAAATATGGGCTGCATTAGTACATATTATTAAATGTGCCAAGAGGATAATGTTACCTTATCCCCGGTTTCAGCACTTTAAAATGCTCTCCTTATTAAAATAAAAAATGTTCAAACATTCAAACTTGTGTAGCCAAAATCCAACTTAGGAAATACATTATTTAGCTATTAGCAAGATGATCTGACTTTTAAACTCCATCCATGATACCAATTTCTCCACTGATGCTATTCAAAATCATTTATTTTTCATTGCATTTATAACTCTATCCAGAAAGAGAAAGGAAAAGCAGTATCAGAGTGATTTACATTATGCTGGATTTTACTGCAGCTTGGCATTGTGAATGAATCTTTGGAATACTTGAAAAGTACATAAGGAAAAAGTCAGTTTCTAATTTGCTGAAGAAAATATTCTGACATGGTGATAAGTGAGGTAACCAAAAAATCATGACTTAGAAAACATTCTGAGCGATTGCTGTTTCAGCTGTCCCAGTCCACAAGCTGGTATTAAAACAGACTGGTAGTAAAAAATGCTCACAGCCTTTTTCTACCTGAGAATATTAACTCTAACTTGGTGGCTGTTACACAGAATTAATGTGGACATTTCCAGTTGTATGCATTAGTGCAGCTTTTGTTTGCAGAATCAGAGATTAGCATTTAGTAGTGTGCAGCAATAAAATAGAGAGTGATTTGACATCTTTAATTCACATGTAAATACAAGGCAACTGCACTGAAGTTAGTGAGGTTTCTTCAGATTTATATCACCAGTGCTAAAAATAGAAACTGCCTGTCTATTTTTAGATAACCCAGAGCTGTTATACATTGGAACCTTGCAACAGCGTTACCTACTCTGGTGTCTTCATGAAAAACCTCAGCCATGTTTGGAAATACATGATTAATTTTAATACAGTTTGGAAACCTTCTTTACATGCAAACATGCCACAGCCTTTAGGACTGTCTACTGGTGTATCTAATTGCTGATGGATGAAAGTCCTTTCTCTCTACAGAACCTTTGAGACAAGCCCTGTTTATGCCACATAAATTATTTTTTTCAGACCACACTCAAAGAGTACCTAAATATTTAACATATCTTATTTTTTTAAATGATGGGAGATGCTTTCATTTTACTGTGTCTTTTTGTCCTAGCTGCCTCAAAAGACAGCAAAATCATTCCTCACCCAGAACTAGGAAAACCAGAGGTGTTAGCAACAAAGCTGGGCAGAAATATTTTTCCTTTTCAATAGTCTGCCTCGTACAGCAAGAAGAAAGAAGCAAGTGATGCTAAGGGAAGGAAACGCCCCTATTCATGGGGAATCCCACCAGCATGAATCCATCTGAGTGTACCCAGACAGAGCCAGTGGTCAGGGCAGCCAGGCTTCCCAGGCCTAGCAATTAAGTATAAAAAGCCTGTCTTTATCCAAAGAGTCTGTCTATATTTTGGAAATTTCCACCACACTTCCTTCTGAAGTCCTACTTAAAGTGCACACTAGCATGATCAGCAATAGTTATGCTGGGGTAGAAGTAGCCATAAAGTCATCCATGCTGAAGAACTAGGGCAATCTATCAAGTCAACATGAGTGATCTATGTCACTACCAATTTGTTTGCTTTTTTTTCACAGTGGGTTTGGATTTTGTATTTCTTTACCAAATAAAATAAAATTTAAAAAAATCCTCCAAATTTTCCATTGTCTGCCAGAGATCAGCTGTTGCCAGCGAAAGTTTGACAAGGATGATGGTGGCTGTGGGTGGCACAGCCAGGATTTGGTGTTACCCTGGTGTTAGTTGTAATCTGAGAAGGCTTAAGCTTTTAAGATGTTGGTGTCTTTTGTTGGGCCTTTGGTCAGACATTCCAGGAATAGCAGGGAAGCGCCAGTGCTGATCCTGGAAATTTCAGTAGGGGAGAGAAGATAAAAAAGGAGAAAATAAAAGAAAAAAATAAAAAAAGAGAAAATTACACTGGAACCTGGTGAAATGCTATTAAATTGGCAGCACCACCATCCCCACTTTTTCTCAAATTGTGAACCAGATCCTCAAAAGTGATGATGGCTTCAGAATAAAAAAACCCAAAACAGCAGCCAAATAAAGAAGAGAGAGAATCCCTATCGTGTGCATGTCATAGCCAGAAATGTCAGTATTTTATTCCATTCATTCATCATTCTTCCATTTGTCTTCTGTTTTTTTTTATTTGTTAGACTCTTGATTTTTTCAATACTTATAAAGGACCAGGAGTTAAAAATACTGGGTCTAATTGCCTGAGAAAAAGAGTGAAGATTTTATGGAAACCACCAAATATCCTGTGACTGGTAATAAAATTGCAAGTGCTGGCAACACTGATTAGGATAGGCTTATTATTATATTGACTCAGTTAAAATAATTCAATGAATTAAGTACTTCTAAAAATTTGAATAGTGTTGTGTATGACTGTAAAGAAAACCTTTTATCCTCAATCTGCTTCCTGGCCAAAGTTGTGATTAGCAACTTCTTTTATTATTCAGCCATCGGAGAGGGAAATACTGAGGGTTCAAATGCATCCTACCTTCTACAGATGAAGTGAAGCAGACAGAAAGGAAAAATGTCATTACCGACAGCAGAATAAAATTAAACTGCTCAATGTGTGTGGCAACTCTTATCTGCTATCTACTAAAAATTGTAATTTTGAAATGATTTATGAAGATGCTTGTCTTTATATCTTAAAATAATTTCATTAAAACCACTTGAACTTTAATATGTTGTGGGACATCTTCAAAACCTGAGATGTTCAAGGCCTCAAAGCTGACCTCAAAGCGTGTGAGGCAAGGGAGACCTCACAACACACATGCCAAGCTTGGAGTAAAAAGTGCTTTAAAAGACATAAGTTTACAATATGGCATTATTAAACTATAGTTTCAGACATATTTTTTTGTGCTTCCTACATCTTATAAAGGGAGGTAAACTGGGTGAAGAGGAAACAAAGGTATTCTGATACTGCATATTGTTTTGAAATTCATGTAAATAAAATGATATCTGAACTTCACACTCTTCAGGTAGTAGTTTCCCTGCTGAAGTAGATTTCCTTCCTCAGAATGCACACCTAGCTAAAGCTCCTCCTAGTCAATATGGAGGAAAAAGAAAAAAATAAAATAATTCCCATGTTATTAACATGATAATGAGCATCATACTTGTGTGTGTTAACCAGTAACAGAGACAAATTAGTTCACAGGTGTGTAAAGACAAGTTATCCCCTCCCGCAAGCAGGCAAAGGAAGTGGAGATGGCATCTGAGGAGCTTTGCTCTCAGTTCACCAATTTGATATGTGGTCTGTTTGTGGCTGTATCACTGTGCAGAAAAAGCCAGAAAAAGGTGGAAGAAGACAATTCCGCTCTGGCTGAGTCTGCCTGCTGCCATGTCTCAGTTAATCCTGTGGTGAAATCCCTGTGCACCCTTCGAAACTGTACCCTACAAGTGGTACAGGTCATATGTACCCTTCTATATTCCCTTTCCATTCCATCACTCCTCACTCAGACATACCCTCTACCCAAAAATCAAATCATCCCAGTATGGTTAAGGCAAAGCACAGACAATGATCAAATCCACACCTTGTGCATTATATTAGGGAGGTCCCCATTGTATTAGGGATGACCAGCATGTTGTCCTGAATATTGTCTGAATACAGCTCCCAAGAAGTCAGAAATGGAGAAAAGTCAGATACTTTTAGCTAATTTCTTCCAGTCATATTTCTGGTGGTTGAGCTGAGCTCTGCTCAGCACCTCAGTGGATGGACCCCTGTGTGGTCTTGGATTTTGCCCTCATGCTTGCACTGATGACCCTTGTTGAGTTGACCCTGATTCTCCCAGCTGAGCTTGTTTCTAGAGGAAACACTGGCAGAAGGAATATCTATGAAGAAGACAGAGATGTGAAATATCAGATAGAGAAAGTAGATGAAATAATGAAGAGAGCGGGTTGGTTTTGTTTGTTTGTTTGTTTGTTTGTCTGATTTTTTCCTGGATAGCAATGTACCAAAAAACTATGTTGCTAAGGAAATCACTTTCCAGGGTGACAACTTCCACACATGAGTGGGAAGACAGGAGAAGTCAAGGACAGCATCTCTGGCAGCTTGGGATCAGGGACCAAACACCTCATGGGGCCAAACACTCCTGATGCCTCCTGGAGCTGCATCCCTCTACCTGCCACAGTGGGAATGGAGCTGGATGGACTAGATCCAGATCCTGGTACTGAAAAATCTTTGTTGGCCTGCTGGAGTGACTAAAAGCAATGAGCACCAAATATATCAAAGGATATTGAAGACAATTCAGACTTCCAGCAGTTACTGTACTCATTTTAATAATTTTATGGTGTGTCATTCGCACAGCATTGCCCTGAAGAAATGTAGCAGTTCTTGCTGTTTTTTACAGTCAAGTCTCCTAAGTCCTGCTAGTTTTCCATATCACAACTGCAGCTAGCTACTGTGAAAAACAACACCTTCTTTTCCTCTTTTCCAGTGGTTTGGGATATGACAAAAAAAAAACAACCCAAAAACGAAAACCCAACAAAAACTATACTGCTAGTAACTGTGACCTACAGCTGGAGTTGGTGCCAGAAGCTGTAACCATGATTTCTTTAAGTTATGAAATGCTTCACATAGCCTAATGCCACAGCAGTGACCCTACTGGGTCTGTTTTCTGAACAAGTTTTATTTTTTTTAAAGAAAGTGGGGGAAGGGAATGGGAGAAAACCATCTGATGATTTAAGCATAAAATGACTAAAGAATAGAAATGGTATTTTCTGACTTAGATGTTTAAGAAAGGTTCATGAAAGAGATGAATATTAAGCCAAACATTTGTTTGGCTTTGCTGCAGCCGGCTGCAGGAATGTAAACTTTTTTTTCAATGACTTCAGCTCCTAATTTAAAAGCTAGGATTTTTAGCAGTGAGCAAGAGACTATATTTGGCCAAAAAATTCTGCTGGCTTTACTTAGTTACCCGGCACATTCAAAACAATACTCCTTTATCAAAAAACAATAGTCTGCTTTATTCACAGCACATGTAGAAGTTGGACCATCCACCAAATTCCACTTTCTTCTCTTGCAATATGTCTGTTGCTGGCTAATGAGCTGCGACAGTGCCTGTGCTTCATTTTCAGCAAATTAAATTTATGCCTCGCAGGAATTGTGGTCTGGTCGTGGCACTGCTCCTAGGTATGGGTGGGGTTTGTTTCTTCAACCAGCTCTCGGTTAGCCACATGGGTACGTGCTGTCGCACCACACAACAAAATCTTCTCTATAATAACTGGTTTAAGTAGCCATCCACCCCACAAAAGTGGATCCCATTTAATTTACTTTGTGTTTACAGCGCTCCCTTTCAAACTGTATTGTTGGCACAGATGGGTATTTATACAACTTTTATTTTAAACTATTTATTTAGAGTTGGGACTTCAGTAACACTCGCTGTCAGATTTATAGCACATGGTTTAAAACCAAGGTTCTAAAAATGTAGTATTTCAAAGAGGAGGAAGCAGACAATGAACTTACAGACTCGGGGGTCTATTCCTTTCTGGAAGTGATGGGAGTTGTGCATGGTGCTGAGGAAAGAGCCAGCCCCATGAAGCAGAGTATATGTGTCTGTGTTGATATGACTGTGCTTGATCAAAACCCTTGTGATCACATGCTCTCTTCAGACCTAGTGTAAATCCAACAAGCTGCTGATGGGCAGTAGACGTTGAACCTTGGACAGCTGTGCTCCCGTGGCAGAGGCAGATCTGATGGGATTTGCTGTTGCCCATGGGTAGTCTCAGATCTGGTGTTGAAATTGGAAGGAAATGAACAAAATGAGGTGCACAAAAAAAGAAAAAAAGAGGCGATGGCTTCCACTCAGCCACTGAAAACAGGGTTAATCCAAAAATGGCTTTCAGAAAATCTTTCTTCAAAAGCTGGAGGAGAAAACAATCTTTCACTTTCCAATAAGAACTTTCAGGATTGTTATAGGACAGCGGGAAGCATTATTTGTTCAGTTAAAAAAAATATATTCTTCATAAAAATGGACATTATGAAGAAAGCATTTATTCTTGGTGCCCCTGTTCTCCATGGCAGACAGAAGAATGAAAGGCAATGCATATGGGGCACACAGAATACTTGATGTCCACAGGAACAGAAGTTTAATGACTGCAAAACTTGGCCTAAAAAATTTGGTTCATCTCTTACAATCCTATGTCATGTCTCTTGTTTTCCCCATCACAACAGCACTATCTCGGAGCTTTAGTTTAGAAGGCCACTGGTGTATATATCCCAGCCCTCCCTACAATAACTCAAAAAAAGTGGAAAAATAATGAAGGAAAAGTCTTTCTTAAGGATTTGATTTTTCAGGCTTCTTGCAAGTTACAATAACAACCATAAAATCAAGTTGGCAAAATCGTACCTCTCCCTTTCTCCTGAGATTCCAAAATTAAAACTTCAGTTCGTACAACATTACTGTGAAATAACAGGGAAACAGGTGAAATGAAATAACCACTCTGTACTCAGGAATTCAATGAGGAAATCAACAGTGGATTTCAGCACTCTTGACACTCCATAACATGCTGTAACTGCTAGGGCTTTAGCCTTCAAAGAGCTTACACTCTCAGGGATATTTGCTACAAACAGTTCTGCATAAATTGGATTATTTGTAGTGTGGTAAAAGTTAAAGACTTGAGCAAAAGCTGGAAGGAGCCAAGTCAGCCTCTGTCTCTCGTCACTGGTACCAAATGCAAAGAAATAATTAAAATAATAAAAAGTGATTGAAAGTAAGTATGTACATGCCAACATATATATGCATGTGCACAGATAAGTACAAAAGAATGTTGTCTTGAAACCTAACAATAATTTCCACTATATAACAACATTCAAATAGCTGTCCTTGATATCTTCTCTTTATGTGAAGCAAAAGAAACAGGACATAAAAAAACACAGGCAGTCAAAGGTGTCCTTTCAAAGGCAATTATTTTGGGCTAGTCAGTAGAAATGAGGAGTGAGCTTGGAAAATGCAGTATGATCTTTATAGCCCAGGCTGAAGAGTGGGGTGGTCACACAGACATCAGTGTTTCCGAGCAGTGCAAAATACTCTGTAACACAAGAATATTGTTTTATCCAGGCTGGAAGCAGGCAGAGGGCTGGAGCAGAGGCCCCAGCAATCTGCTCTGCTCTGCAGTGTACGTGCCTGTGGGTGTCTTACTGCCCTGGTGCACCCCAACAGCCACCCCTTCTTCTTGGTAGGCAGTGAGGAGAATAGGTGGATTTACTCATGCAGAATATAACTACATGCTTACACATGGCAGTACAGTTCTCTTATTGAAGTCAGTGAAAACATCATGAAATAATTAATGATTTGTAATAAGATTATAGTACTGGTGGAGGTAATACAATCAATTGATAATTGATCTGTATGGGACTTTTCATTACTTGTTTTCTAGGTCTCTGCAGAGGAGGAAAGTAATATTATCCTAACCACATAATCAGACACCTTTCGGGAGTTATTTATGGGATGTTCCTGTCTCAGAGCTAGCGCTTACCTCACTTGGATACTACAAAGTCACGCAGCTAACTTTTGCTTCCACATGATTTTGAGAATACCAAGCCTTTGCAGAAGTGCAAAACCTTATTGCTGTTAGTTTATCAGGATTTACGATGAGCCTTCCTCTTTCTGTGAAAGCACCAAAGGTAAAAGTATTGACATACATGAGGCAAAGATGCAAAGATGCAAGAATGCAAAGAGTGTAATTTGGACTGTAGTAAGATCATGGTTTGTTTTGTTTTGGTTTTTGNCTTTGGTGTTATTTTCAGTTATTTTACACTCACTTTTTTTTTTTCTTCAGGTGATATAAATTGCATATGTGAAATACAGTTGTGCCTGGAATAATCTCATATTCCTCATAATGGTTTTTAGTGGTGACTATGGTGGGCTTTAAGCTGGGCTGTCCTGCAGAAATGGGCCAGTGTTGGCTCCAGATCAAAAATAATAGGAAGCTGAATTTGCTGTTTTTGCTTGCATTGCCCTGTGTGATATAGTACACAATTTAGGACGCTGGCATCTAAAAATAGGCCTGTTTTTTTTCCAAGAGAGTTGGAAAGTAGTACCCCTGTAAAAATGTCTTTCTAGAGTATAAAGTAAAGGTAAACATTCAAGTAGAGCTCTGTATATATTTTCTAGTAGAGTCAAAGGGATTTGGTTCTCAGAATGACAAAAAAAAACCCCAAACTATCAAAACCAAGCNTTGAGGGTGTGTGGGTTTTTTTGGTGTGGTTTCATTTGTGTTGGTTTGGTTTTTTTTTCAGGTTACTTTTTTTCTGTCTAATTATTAAAAGTAGCTGCATTCCTCCTCACTTCTATGCGCTGTGTCGAGGCCGTGCCTGTGATGCTGTTCAAGCCATTTACGAAACATCAGTAGGGTGGAATCCAGTTGCCAGTGCTGTGAGTGGAGTTTCAAGTGGTTGCAGACGAGTGCAGGTGGTCAACACTGAAAAAAGTGTCATTGTCAAACATTTTACCTCATTTATAAATGTTACAAGAAAGCCCTTATGGTAATGAATCCCTCAGCCCTTACAGCCATGAAGTGGGGAGGGCACAGCCGAGCAGGNAAACCAAACCAAAATCCTGAGAAATTAACAGTATAATTCTTGCTTCCAATTTTAGTTTTGGACAAATTTGTAAGCAAGCTTTTTACTCAATTCAGGGTTTATTTAAAAGCCAACAAAGCCATTTTTTTTTAGAAGATACGAAAAATAATTTCCATGTAGACTTTCAATTGTGAAATTATTTTATGTCAAAAGCTATGAAATACTTCTAAATATAGTGCATTGGAATTTTCTTATCAGTTAATTTTTTGAAGCTCTACACTTAAGAGCACCATAGTAACAGCTCTGCAAGCTGATTCTTCATTACAGTTATCCACCGAGAGCTTCACTGAAGACATTTCCTCTGGGATCAGAGAGACTAAAAATCAATTCTGATAATATTAGAACAAATTTAAAGAGCAAAAAGCCGTAGAAAGTATGTGATGAATAAATAGGGAGATCTTTATTGCCTGTGTAATCTTTTTTCCCTCTTTTCTTCTTTGTTGTGCTGTAAACAAATACTTTCGGGCTGGAAATATTACACCATTTCTTCAAAAGATTTTGTGAGACTGGGGCTGATACCATTCCCTTTGAGTTACGCAAGCATTTAAGGTGCACAAGTCCTTAAGTTGCTGAGCTACTAGTATTTACAAAGTAGACTGTGAGAAGGCCAGAGTAATGAAGATATTGGTGACATCTTTGCCAGCTGTTGATGGTTTGAACATGTCTGCCTGGTCTACATTTTTCTTGTCCCCTCGAAACTGTCTTGGGAGGTGAATCAAAATATCATTTTACTTCCTGCTAAAAAGCCCAAGTATTATGATGATGAAGGCAGCATAAGTCCAGCCATAGCTCCAGCCCCATGGTCTACCAAGGAGAGACTCCATTTTGCATGGTTGAGGTGACCTCACTCTCCTGCCTACTGCTCCAACACCAAGAAAGCCTACCCCAAGTGTTTTGGTTTAACTTATTGCATTCATTAAATGAGACTTAGGTTCTCTTAATTATATGCTATCAACAATTAAGAAATGTATCGTGTGCTGCAGACCGGTTCAGTGCTCCTGGAGGGGAGCCAGACAAGGTGTCATGCTCCATACTACCTAGTCGTCAGCTGCAGCTCTCCTTCTGCAGTAAAAGCAGCAGCTGGGATAGACAAAATAATCTGAGGTCTCACATGCACCTTTCCTTCAGGGAACAGCTCACACCCAAAATCATTTCTGTTACTGGTTGCTGCTACACCTGAGTGTGGCCATGCTGCAAATAAAAGATACAATGAAAAGTTTTATGAAAATACTTTGACTCAGAATTGTCTGGGAGACACTCAGTAAGTAACATGTCTCAGACTCTGTGCATGTCCTGTGTCCACAGCACAACATCAGTAGTGCTGCCAGCACTTCTGATGGTAGATCTGCAGAAACAAGGAAGAGGACGGCTGACGCTTGTCTCACTTCCACCAAATTTTTTATTCCTTCATTTTTAAACTCTTGTGGCTGGAGAATCACATGTGGTCTGCTTGATGAGCTCCATTTAATAAAGAGCTGGAGGCTGAGGTGACTGGGGCTGAGATGAGGCACCGCTGGCTTGAGATGCACAGAGGGTGCAACTTCCCAGCTCCAGGCAGCCAGCTCACTGCAATCCCCTGCAACTGTCCCTGGAAGTACAACTGGCTTCAGAGGGAGAACAACAGAGTCCTTTGTATCACTGCGTGTGAAATCCACGTGCCCCACTCTGGCCCTGGGCCACAGCTTGGCGGGATAGCTGGGGAACCGCGAGGGCTGGCTCTGAGGCATCACAGAGCACAAACTCACTCCCTTTTGTCCAAGAAATGTTTACAGGTTATCTTTGCAAGCCTAAGTATCACCTGCCAAAGCACTCTAAATGTCTGCCAAAGCAGATATTATCTTTCCTAAAGCTTGCCTAGATCTGGCATAAAGAAATAACATTTCCAGTTCATAGAAAAAAAACCCAGATATCAGCACGACCCCAAGGAGGTGGAGTGCAGTGTATGGGGGTATGGGACAGGAGTCTCTCAGGCTGTCTTTGTCGCTAGAGAAAATGGCACACCTGCTTGTACAAAATACTCTGGTAAATTGCGTAGGCTCTGTGTCATTGTTGCTTGTGCAAGTGAAATGATGTCAAAGGCAATCTGGTATCCCCTGTTATGGTAGAGCCCTACGCACCTGCTGACTGCAGACTGAGGGAGGTTAAGGTTTTCTGCTGCAGACTGGCTGGATGTTTTTAGCAGCATGGTGCCTAAACCCAAGGGTGCTGTACATGATTCTTGTGTCTGGGAGGTGCTTGGCCCCTTACAAACTCAATGGTCTTTGCTCTACTGAGTCTGTGGTCAAGCGAAAGACTGATGAAACACAGAAGTAGAAGGTGATTATAAGATCTGTGTGAAGTGTGTTTTGGCTAATGCACTGTTTTATGAATAAAAGAATAATGTTGGGATGATTATCCCCTTGAGGACTGCAGAAATTGTTGGGTTATGTGGAGGGATTTGTGGGGGGGGGGGTGTGTGTAAGGAGGGCTGGAGGGGCAAGCAGAAGCGGAGGAAAGGGAATTTTGGGAGGCAATAAGGAAGAGAAAACAGAGTTAGAAAAAGCAGGTTAGACTGACCCCTTCAAGGGGTGAAGAGATATTCTGTAAGAGGAGAAAACCTTTAAAATTAGTGCAAAGTTTCTGAAATGGGCGTATACAAAATTTAGAATCTAAGAAAAGGTCTTAAAGGGAAGTTAACAATGTTACAGATAATTTTATTTTAACATTACTTTCTATCAGTTGGAATAGTGAAGAGTAAGATCTGAGTTTTAAACCTTGGTGTAGCTTAGTCCATCTAACCTCCTGTAAAGAAAGAGATATTAATATTTCTCATTTCTGTCCTGCACTTAAAGATATAAGCTGTATCTGCTGAGATATTGTCATAATTAAACAAAATACCCAACACATAACAACAGTTACACCATCAGTTCAAGACCCGAATGGCCTTTAATTGACACAACAGTGATAGTTCCCAGTCATTAAATAGGATTTTTCAGGACATCATTTTTCAGTCTTCCTCATCTGGAGGTCTCAAAATACTCGAGTTGTTTTAAAAAGGAATGAATAAGGAATTAAAAATTTATCATGACACAAGACAGTAAATACTGTCAAACAAACATATGGAAATGAGGAAAAAGAAATAATAATAAGATGTGGGATTGGCCAAAGTCACAGTTCTTTGCTCTAAATCCCATTTTCAGTCCTTGACAGAAATACAAGTGTAGTAATACCTCATGTGAGCTCACATGTGAGCTCACAGAGATGGTTAAGTAATGTTATTTCGAGACACGTGTTCAGTACACGCAACTAAGTACCCTGTGCAGTTTTCCAGAATTATACAGAGGGAATTAGTAATTTCTGGGCAACAAAAACTTACCAGGGGCAAGATGATGCCAGCACTTTCACCACAAAATCATCATTGTTCAGCAGACAGAGAGAATGCTTGAGTCATTTGAGTCTGTGGGAGTGACAACCATGCAAGATGGAAAAAATAGAGAATATCCATCCATTTTCTTGGTTAGAAACGTTGGTGCCAAAGAAAAGGGAAATTTGCCACTTTGACAACTCATCCCACACTTCTAAAAGCCTTGAAAAGAAAAGCCAGCGTTGTCCATCTTCATAATCCAAGTCTACAGAATAGAAACCTGAGTACAGCTCCATCAACACTGGGGAGGCTGCACCTCAGATACTGGGTTCAGTTTTGGGCCCCTCACTCCCAGCAAGACACTGAGGGGCTGGATCACGGCCAGAGAAGGGCAGTGGAGCTGGGGAAGGGGCTGGAGCACAAGGGGGGTGAGGAGCGGCTGAGGGACCTGGTGTTGTTCAGCCTGGAGAAAAGGAGGCTCAGGGGATACCTTCTGGGTCTTGACAGCTCCTGAGAGGAGGCTGAAGCCAGGTGGATGTTGGTCTCTTCTCCCAATGATCAAGTGACAGGAAAAGAGGAAACAGTCCTAGGTTGTGCCAGGGATGGTTTAGGTTGGACCTAAGGAAAACTTTCTTCTTCAAAATTAGTGTCAAGGGCTGCCTGGGCAGGGCAGTGGTGAAGTCACATTCCTTGGAGGGGTTTCAAAGCTGTGGAGATGTGGTGCTGATGGGGGAATGGTTGGCTTTGATGATCCTAAACGTCTTTTCCAACCAAAAGAACTCTGTGATTCTATGATCATTACATGAAAATGAGGCAATGGTGGATTACAACCCACCACAAAAAGCTTTTGGATTCAATGACCCTTTGCAGTCAGGACAGGGTACAGTGAGGGCAGTACATTTCACCTGGGGCTGAGGCACCCTGCGCCAGGAGCTGGATTTGATTATCTAGGTTTAAAAGAGCCACTGACTGGAGTGGCTCAAACCAGTGAAACTATTTTTGGTCTTTTTACACCATTGTAGATTGGTTATATTCTCATCTGCAGGTAGGTGTTTGGGTGGGATGTCTACTCCGGAGCCAGTTGTGAGTTAAATCTCACATCCCTGAGCAGTGGAAAAACATGTCATTTGCTGCTTCTTGATGATCACCGTGGGCTTGGCTAAAAATGACTTGCTAATCACACAGAAGGACACACCAACATGTATGGTTGTGTAAAGCCAACTCTGTCCTGTTAGAAGAAACAGGAGACTTCAGTGCTAAGGGTTGAGCCAGTATGACTGAGCAGCACATGTCTCTTTACAGAATAACACTGGTTTAAGTGTCTAGAAGATAACATCTACCAAATCCTTCCTAAATAAAGGTGTTGAGCTGTCACAGTACTAAACATCACATGCAAAAAGAAACCTCCATAAACACACATGCCCAGAAGACAAACATGAAGCCTGCCATGGGCTGCAAATGAAGCTTTAGATGTATTTCCATTTTTTTCTGTTGGGTTCCCCCATGAACTGAGTCACACAGTGTCACAACGATTAGCTTACTGTCCCCATTTAGCTCTCCAATGAGGTGTGAATACTTCAGCAGTGATGCACAGTCCGTTTTCACTGGTGTTTCATCTGCATTTCATCATGCCGGGAGAAATGAGTCTTTGGGCATTTCTGAGGACTGCTGTGAAGCTGATAGGCATGTTTCCCCATTATTGTGTCATGATGTGTGATGGGGTTCCTCTTTCATGCTGTGCCAATCTGATCCAGGGGAGGGTATGAAGAATTATGATGGGTTCTTGTTTGTTAGGGCTTGCTTTGTGTCTCTGATACTGGTAGGGACACCTGAACTTGAGCAGGGGCTGTGTAATGGGTGCTCAGAAGCAGTCAAATAATTAAGGGAAGAAAAACCCTTTTATGATATTCCTTTTCACACATTTTGAAAGAGAAGGAGCCAGGTTTATCCCTGACACAACTCTTACACTGTTAATGAGGTGGCTGACACCAGTGCAGTGAACTGCAGAGAGGAATACCAGAGGTAACTGTCATTAGCAGGTATCACCAGCTCAGCAGGACAAACACAACCCATGGACCTTCCCATGGTTAAAGGCCACTGCTGTCCCCTGAATGCATGTCATTAGGGGAAGAATTTTACCAAACTTCCACACTGTGATCAGCCTTGGGTTAACACCCTGTCTTGGCTACACCTTTCGTATGTATGACGTGAGATGCCCTTTTGTTTTTGGTCCTTTGAGAAATAGTGACTGGTGCTATGATATGACATCAGGTCTCTGTAAAGCAAGTACCTTAAACTTAGTAGAGGAATGTAGAGGAAAAATAAACAGTCAGCTTGTGTTCTGTAACTAATCTGATGTGCTCCTGGAATGCTGCCTTCTCTGTTCTCTTTCAGAGCATCTCCTAGTCTCTGCTCATCTCTCAGGGAAGCACCCTGTTCATTAACGCCCATCCTTTCTGTGACTAATTCAGCTTAATGA
>VWZY01004274.1:227123-239509 GCA_013399075.1 Chloroceryle aenea
CTTTTTGTTAAAAAAAGAAGACGGGAGCCACATTTTTCTTTTTATTTCCTATCTGTTCAGATGCAGGCTGTAACATGCAGCGCTATCACTGCTCATAACTATCACACTTAATTACGCTTCACGAGACGAATTTGGGATCTGAATGTCACTCAAGTGGTTCTTGCACACTTTATGATGGATATTTAATCCAAAAAACCTGAAGAAAACAGATCATTTAATTTTCTAATCAGTTTACCAGATATAGACTGTGAAGCATGGAAATATTTTGAGCATTTTCTATGTTTTTTAATGAAGTGTTACTACAATGAGAGGCGGATGTTACAGCCCAGCTGTTGCTATACACAGTGGCGGCTGCTGTGCTGTGCAGAGCATCACGCGCCGGCTTGCCGTGAAGCTCCAGGCCTCTAGCCAAGGACAGCCGACAGCAAGCTGGAGACGGTGGTGGTTTTCCCTTTTTGTATTAATTTTTTCACTCCCCACCCTCATCCCAGTGGACAAACACCTCAAAAAGTTCAGAATGAAAGTCTGAATATTGCTAGAGGAAGAAAAAGGGAGGATGGATGCCTTTTCCTTCTGCTTTGGCAAAGGTGTTGGCTGTGGGTTGTGTCTCTGAGGAGCTCCATGTGTGAAGGGGACTTGCTGGAGTCCGTCTCCATCAGGGTATGTTTGCTTCTCCACCATGCTACACCTTCTGCTGTTTCCTCCTCCCTTGAAGTTAATCTTCTCAACTGATGATATTCTCTAGAGATGCAAGATTTATGTGTTCCCTGAAGGATACAGACCAAGTTTTTCTTTTCAGTGTGTGAGGTGTCTAAAATAATGGGAGACACACTAGCAACATTAAACAAATACGTGCCAAGTCGCTGGGTGACTCGTATACCACGCATGCAGTGTTTCCTCCAAGTATCTGAGAACCAACATCATTGTTCTTCCAGAGTGTTTGTGAAGCAAAGGGAAAGCCAGGATGTGTTCACAAATCCTTGCACAGGAGTGTGCAGAGCTGTAAGACTCAGACTTACTGTTTAAATGGTACCAGACACAGGTAGATGTAACTGGCTCCTCAGGGTCTTCACTTCCCAGATATTCCTTGTAAATGGGGAAACACACACATACATTTTTCCCACTTAAAGAAATGTGGATGTGTTGATTAAATTTGTTTGGAGTTTGTTTTCTCTCTTTTTTTTTTCAATAATTAAATTACCATTTGAAGAATTTTAAGTGTCTACAGAAACTTGAAGGTAAAATAAATGTATGTAGTAATGTGGCCCCAGTTAGGGCCACATGCACATCTTACTTTTTTAGGAGAAGGGTATGTAGTACTTTTAAAGGTCTGTTTCTTTCTGAAGTGAAAAAAGATAAGTGTCTGTAGCATATCAGCATCCCAAGGCCCCTCAGCCTGCTAATAGGCAATGACAGAGAATAGAAATTGATTTTGTTTGAAAGGAATGATTTCAAAGTGATTGGAAAAAACAGAGAGGTGTGTTATAAAATAGCTGAAGTAAATACTTCTTAGTCTTGGAGAGAAGGTGCAACTTTTGTTTGAATGGCCATGGCTCAATGCTTCCTACTTTGCCCCCATTATCATATGCATTTAAAGAGAGAATAGATGTACAGCAGTAAAAAAATAATAATAAAAAAAAAAAAAGTGGAAAGAAAGAAGAATGTATTGCCCAGGACATTGATTCATTTACACGATTAGGAGGTAAAGCTTGTAGATATTTATACTTTAGATCAATGCATAGTGAAACAGCCTACAACTGACTTGAAAAGATTGACTCTGTGGTGTTAATCTTCCCTGGGAGGTGGCTTTTAGCAGCACCTCTAGGAACTGAGCTTGCCTTGTGGTTCATTAATACTGAGCTCTGCAGAGAGAGGGAAATTTCCCATCCTTTCCTAACTTTAACCCTGCTTCCCTCATGCTCTTGCACAGACACCAGACCCCCTCAGCAAGGGTCCGAGAAGCCTGATGTTGTTTGGCTGTCCCAGGAGGTTGCTGTGGAACATCACAAAGCCCTTTCTAACTTCCAGGTCTCGAGGAGATGCTGACACACTGGTTGCAACCCATTATGTTACCAGAATAGGGGTGTAAAGAAGGAAAATAAACTTCTCCATCACTTGGAATTAAAGTTTTGGAATTACAGCTTTTAACTGACCCTATGTTCCTTCCTTGCTTCATACTTTGCAGGGCCTCTGAAATAACTGTGAGGTTGACCCTGCTTTATAAAATTACTCAGTATCTGAGGGTAGTGGGTGACTTCCCAAAGAATGAGACATCAAGCAGAACAAAATTATCACAGTAATTGTTTGGAGCTCTTATTGTCATTTTGTAAGGTATTTCTTTAATTTATTTTTAACAGAATGAATACTGGGAATCCTTATAATTATTCTGAAGATTAAACTCTGCTCTTGGAATCTCACAGCTCAGTCAGTATTTGGCCTTTTGAAACTGTGTCAAACAGATTAATTAATAATTACTCAACTTATTTATTAAATTTGTCATTTTATCAGACTGTACCTTCCATGTGGAATCTAGATATTGATACAGAACTAATTCTAGATGTCAGGGGTATTTGCTGTCCATGCTGAAAAATGTTATTACTTCACTAATATGGTGAACCTAAAAATAAGTACTTGAATACTTTTATACTGTGCTGGAATTGAGTCCAGTCACACACAATGTCAAGTGTTTTCTAACTTAATGTTTGGGAATTCAGCCAAGAAAATGTGTTTTTCTGCCAGAAGTAGAATAACACACCAAGAATATTTCAGTACTCAGCAGTATTCTTATTAAAAGAACAGAGTCTTTAACAAGATTTGCATTATTTTGTCCCTCTCTAGGTAATTCAGGTGTTATCTTGAGATCTGCATCTATTTTGCATGCATTTCATGCAAACAGTAGCTAATTGAATAACCAATTATTTTTAATCATTAACTAGCTGACACCATAGTAGACTCATTTGCTTTTCAGATATTACTGATACTCTGTTCCTCAGATTCATCCGGGTACAGCCAGGCTGTTGTAAGGCGGCGGTGGAGAATTGTACTTCACAGTTATCCACGAACGTGGATGTAAAATACCTTGGGTATGGCCAATGTGCAGTAGAGTCAGTTGGCAAATGTCTTCCTGCAGTGGGATTCCACACGATGCCGCGGACAGTAATAACCGTTCCTTATGTGAGATGGCTGCACGGTTGCAGAGGTATTATTTTCTCCTTATAAGGATTTCAATTAGTTTCTATTTTTCAAAGCTGAATACTCAAAAATCCTCAGCAATATGTTCACATTGAAATCAGTCGTTGACTTTACTGGAAGCAGAGTGAGACTCAAAACTTTAAGTACTTGTGGTCCAGTGCTTCTAGAAAGACCCCGTATAAAGAAATAAGTAAAATGTTTTTCTCAATTGAAATGGTAGGGATTTTGTTTGTTTGTTTGTTTGTTTTTCTTTATTCTGCCAGAATTTCCAAGGATGTCTACTAACGTTTCCTGGGGAAAATCTGTTTAACCATATCCATAAATATCTAGTCTTAAATTGGGCTTTCAAACACCATGCATACAATCAAGAATCCACACAACATTTTTGCACACTTGATGAAAATTAATAACTTCATTTTACACAGCAGGAAACTGAGGCAAAAATAATGAAGTGACTTGAACAAGCATTGCAAAATAGAAAATTTTCGGCTTGTAATCCTAGGAATTTTATAGCCTAGTTAGTATCTCTAAAACTGATTACCTAGTTTTTGGCCGTCAGAGTGAAATATGCAGAAATAAATCTGTGGGTCCTTAGAATATAGTATTTGCTTTACAGGTTATACACATGGTTAGATAATTTACTGGTTACTTTATATGGGGCCATAGGAGTCTTCAAAACATGCGATAGCACCTTATGAATGGTATTTAATACAATGCAATTCATGACCTCCTCATGTTATAAGTTAGCAGTTCCTGGCTGTATACAGATCCCTGCAAACGTTCCCAATAAAAACTGTAAAACAAGTAATCCAAAGCAAGACAATCAATAGAAGTAGGTTGTCCTCAAGAAGCACCTGGATTCATGAGAAACAGATAAAAGAGTAGCCACAGATGTGCTTCTGATGTTAGGGAAATGGGCTGTGTCCACATCTGCTTGCTGGGGGAAGACAGTAAAAGACACGTTCATAGAATCATAGAATCATAGAATCATAGAATCATAGAATGGTGGGGGTTGGAAGGGACCTCTGCAGACCATCGAGTCCAACACCCCTGCTGGCACAGGAACACCCAGGGCAGCCCACACAGGAACAGATCCAGGCAGGGCTTGAAAGTCTCTAGAGAAGGAGTCTCCACAACCTCTTCTGGGCAGTTTGTTCCAGGCTCTGTCACCCTCACAGGGAAGAAGTTTTTCCTCCTGCTGAGGTGGAGCTTCCTGTGTTTCCCCTTGCTACCATCACCTCTCATCCTATCACAGGGCATGACTGAAAAGAGCTTGGCCCCTTTTACTTGACACCCACCCTGCATATATTTGTAAACATTCAAAAGATCCCCTCCCAGTCTTCTCCAAGTTAAACAGCCCCAGTTCTCTCAGCCTTTTTTCATAAGAGATGTTCCAGTCCCTTCATCATCTTCATAGCTCTCTGGTATTTCTCTCTAGTATTTTTTTCTCTCTAGTATTTCTTGTTGTTTATATTGCATGGAAAAATATAAACAAACCTCCTGAAAAAAAACCAAAAAAGGTGAATACCTCTGTCTCTGCAACATTAAGTTCATTAAAAAAACAATGTTGTTATGGTGATGTGAGTATACATTAGTGGAAAACTCAGTCAGCACAGCAGTGTTCCTCAGAAGGTCAAATGAAGCAGTGGGAAAGTGGTTCTATGCCCCTTTTCTAGATAAATACTAAAATTAAACCTGAATTATCTTAAGAAGTTGATGATATCTTTGTCTAAAGCAAACCTTTAAGAGCATTGCTATTACATCGATGCATTGTAAGGGGTTTTAGGATCAGGGCTACTAATTACAGGGGCATTACCCCTGAACCACCACCAGCTGGAGGAGTAACTGGGGAAGACTTCACCACACTGTCATGTCTATAATCCATCTGCAGACACCAATATCTTGTCGTTGGTGGAGAGCAGGGAAGAGGCTGGACATCCTGGCTTGGAGCCAGGATGGCCACTCTTGTATCCTCAAGTTCTTATATTGGTATAAAATATATTAAACCCATGTTATTAAATTCCATTTTTCTCCATGACTTCATCTTCTTCCTAGAGCACTGGCACATACAACTCGCTTATAATATCCTTCAGGCACACCAGTGCTTCTTACACATTCACGAGAACTTCTCGACTGTCTGGTGCCTCTTGTCTTCGGTTTTCGATCTAACAATTCAACGCATGGTGCAATCTCAGCATGACTGTCATGCTGCCCTGTCTTATTGCTTAAGTACACCCCTGCTAAAATTACCACACCACCACTGGGGGTGAAGGAATACAAGATAAGAACTACAGTCTGACAGTTTCGAAGGAAATGGCATGGGGATTTAATTAGACCCTCCGTGTGTGCCTCATTGATTCCTAGAGAGGGTTTCAGTCTAGTGGTAGCAGATGTGGATGGTAGTGTCAGAGTCAGGATAATTTCCAATGTTTTTATAGAAGACTTCAGAAAAAGAGCCAGACATTAGAGGCCCAAGGAGCAAACCAAGAGATTGTCTAGTAGAGGAATTAGATGTATTATTTTTTTTCATTTTTTTGTTGCATGGTGCTCATTAAAATGGAGAAGCAGAATGAGGCTGCACTGAACGGGTGGCTCAGTGAGCTGTACTGAAGAAGCTGTATAATCTGATCTAGTCATGACCTGAACATCTTGAGTAACTGCAGGATCCAAAGCAAGATATTGTACCTTTGCTATTTCCAATGTGAATGAACATAAGGTGAATAAACCCCTAGATCTACAGAAAACTGGTGGAAGTTTTCAGCAGTTGTCGATAGTCCAAGGTCAGTATTCAGAAAGCATGAGAAGATAGTTTTTGCAGTCATTGCAGCAGACTTCGGGTGGAGAGCTGAATGAAATGTAGTTTGGTGATGCTCCCAAGAAGGCATGTACAAAGCTAACTACTACTGACTCATGAAAGGATGTTCCTTATGCATCTGTTTCCCCCAGGTGGAGTGACAGATAGGCAAATAGTCAATAAACAAAACTAATATAATTAATTATGTTGTATTCCCTGTGTTTTTGATATACATAAAGAACGAGTCTGGAGCTGGACCTCTGCGGTAGCCAAGACATTTCAGCTGGTGAGAAGTACAGGATTCTCAGCAGGAGCTTTAGCCAACACTGCCTGTGGACCCCCTGGAAGCCTGGTGGAGAAGGGAACCATGGTTTCCTCATTCCATCCATAGAGAAAATACTGGCATCATTACTGGCAGTGACTTTATTGCCTGCTTTTGACATTAAAATATTGTGTCAGAACAGAATGGCTTCCACAAGGAAAGTGATTACTAGTGGCATACACAAAAAGTAATCCCTTGAAGCTTCCAGGTGCCACTTACTCTGAGCTGTTCTTTCAAATGAAGACTGAGGAAATTTTTGCAGGTGTCCTTTGGAATAGTCACAATCATTTTCTGCATAGGCTGGAGTGTGGGACTGGTCTCATTCTGCTGAGTTGTCATCTCTTTTTGGCTGTGGAGTAAGACATAATGATTCTTTTACATTCAGTCTTTCATGCCACTGACCATGAGCTGCTGATGAAAAGTTTGAGAATAAAACTGAGTGTCACGATGCATCGTCCTTGGTAAATGCCCAATTCCTGTGCAATAGCCACAGTTGCTCACTTTGCCCTGTATTATGACCCTACCCATATAGCTGTTTCAGTGCTGACTTTTTTAACTGTGTGAAACACCGTCCAGAAGACATTAGCTGAAAGCATTAATTCACAGATAACAGGGAATGCACAGCTCTTTGCAGATCTACTCACCAAAATTTGGGTGAATTCAGCAATAGGTGCTTGCCAAGCCTGAGCTGTGCAGATCCCGATGCACGTGCATATACTAATATAATTCCTTTTTTCTTTTTTTTTTTTTTTTTTCAGCAGATGGCCACTGTGTACATGTCTCAGAGAAACAATTCACATCAAAAGCTTTCCCTGGAACCCGTGCTCTGCAGCAGACCAGTTCATGACAGTGAAGTACAGTGAAAGTTTACATAGCGAGACTTCATCTGTGTGATACGTGTCTTGTATTTCCATCCTGTTCCGAACAGGTCACCCTTTGATCTGCTCATTATTCTCCTTCATGCTGAAAGGTTTCAGCTTTCTTATACAGAAGCCGATAGAATGAGAGGTTTTATTGTCTCAGCATGTTTGATTTCCAGACTCTCACAAAGAGGATGGAGGAAGCAGACCAGATGCTCATTTGGATACGATGGCTTCGGTATCTCCCTGATTCCAATATAGCTCTCTTCTGGGGGTGAATATTCAAACTCCATGTGTAGCTATCCACTTTATAGATTTTCTCTGCAATCCTGGAGTGTTCCAAAATATATTTTCTCCAGGGACAGCATGTTACATGTCTGTCACATGTCTAATGATAGCTCTAGAGAAGAAACCATGGCTAGCAATTCATAGTGCCCCCAGTTTCTGTTGCCCTGATCCATGGTAAAGAACTTTTTCCTATTGTTTTTAAAAATAGACTGAATATACTCTCTTGCTACCAAATCTTTACATTTCTTACCTATCTTATAGAGTCCTTACCATGAAGATACTACAGTAGTTATGAGTTGGTCAGAGGGTTATTTTTTCTTCTTTGGAAAATGGGAGAAGATAGAAAATCTGCTGTCAAAATCTGGAAAAATATATTTTCTTTTTCATTCTATAATTTGTCAGTGATCCTGCTATAAATGCAGTTGCTTACTTCTTTGTTCTCCTCATGACTACATATATGTTTAGATTACTTAAGAATTTTGGACTAAGGCTTTGAAAACTGAAAAAAAATAAAAGGAAGGTGATACATTTAATGGAAAATTTTCAGCTAACTCTATTTACATACCTAGAGTCAGTATTCAAATTTATATTTAGATAATATTTAATTTTTTTTTAAAAATAAAAATACTTTTTCCCCCCTTCTTCCCCAAGAAGACAGGGCTTCATTTATGTCTGAACTGTCTGAAAATAATGACATATGCTTTGCAATCACATCATCAAACCATTCATCGAAACCAGATACATTTGCTTACTTTGATAGAGTAAGACTCAAAGTTTGTATCACATCTTCATTCTATCAACCTCCTGAACCGAGCACATTAACAAAGCAGTTTTGTGAATGTTTCTTTTTCTGGCATTCACTAACCTAATACATAGAGTTGGAAATCAGTTAGGGCAAGACTCTGATCTTATGAAGAATTGATCTGCCAAATCTCTGTAGAGCAGAAGAAATATCAGGAAAATTTAGACTGTTGAAAGCAATTTACTCAACTAAAAGGATTTGAAAATTGTGAATGAAGAGGATCAATACTAATATGCAGGAAAACAAAACAGAAAAACTTTTGTTTATTTGAGCACCATCTATCCAATGGTAGATTTTCTTGAGTTAAATGCAGTGGCCTGAGTCCAAGCAAACTGTGAAAGGATTAAAGCATTTCTCAATATGTGAGTGCACTACTTTTCAGGCAGGCTGATTTTTCCTGAACTGCTCAGGATCTTTCTCTCACATTCACGGTATGTCTCAAAACACCTCCCTGCCTGTCAAAAATCTTTATTTGCTTCACATTCACAGATACGTCAGAGGAGAGAGCACTATTGTTTAAAAAGGTTGCTTTAACTTGAGACTTGGTCCATGCATCCACACAGGGTACACAGTATCTCTTGCCTAACAAAAATTCCCTTAAAAACACTTAAAAGTAATTCTAGTTCAGGCTGTCTGCAAATTACATCCCTCCTTAGCTTGACAGATCAGGAAATGGCCAGGGTTGGTCTTACCTACTTGATGCTGGCCAGATGATGTTCCTGTCTCACGGCTGACAAATCCGTACCTTTCATTTCACTTCATGAAGGTTTTGGTGATGTAGGGTTTCACCAAGACATCTTTCTCCTTATTTGGGGACTTCAGTAGAATTAAAGCATATATACTGCTCTATTAACTATGAAACCAGTTAAATAATTAATTTCTGGCTGGTAACAGGGAAAAGCTCAAGACCCGAGTGAAAATAAAATGAGGCGTTTACTTTTAAGTGAAAATTGTGACAATTTTAATTTCAAAAAGAAAATAGAATTGTTTTTTCTAACATCAAATCATTTAACATGCAGTAATTCCCCTTAGCCTTTTCTGAATTCACAATGAAACGTATTCCAGTTTCAGAATGTCAGAACAAAACGTCCTGAGTTTATCCAAAACAGTAACTTTAGGCTGGGAAAATGATGAAATGACCTTTTTTTAAACTCTAATCTCTCATTTTTGACAGGGAATCCAGAATTTTGGGGCATTACAAAAATTAATTAGTATTACAATTAATATTATATATTTTTTTCCTCATCTCATTGCCATGGAAGGCAATGTTGAACTAGATCAAAGGAAAGAATTAACACAGACTTGTAATATGTTTACAAATCATATTTCCTCCCTCCCTTCCTATAAATGGCTGAAACCCACAATTAAATGTAAAGCTTTTGTGAAGTAAAAGCTTATTTTAGTTGCTGATGAGGCAAAAAGTTCATCAGGATGGCAGGACGAACATGATGTCAGCAGCAGTTCTTGACAGAGTTGCAGAACAGCATTGCTATTTCTGGGTTTTCATTCAGAATTATGAAAGATTGATTGCATTCTACATAGCTTTCCATTTTCATGAATTATTGTAAAATTATATATCAAAAGAGTGAAATCTTTAAATGCAGAGGAAAGGGGGAAATGCAGTCTGTTTGGAAATCTGGATTCAGATATTCTTTCAAGATCTGAATTTCCATGGGCCACTGCTGCCAGCGACTGTTTTTGTGGCTGACCTGTGTTCACCTCATTTGTTACATCAGTCATCTCGGCATAGATTGATGCAGCTGTTTGGCTCATTATTACCTTGATGAGATTAATTATCTCTGATTATGTTAGACCTCTAAAACACATATTCTGCCAGTATTGTATAACAAAGGAAGTTAGAACTGTTACTGGTTGAAAACAACATTGCAGCCTGTTAACAGATAATAATTTTTAAAGATAAGATTTAAGTGAAGAAAACTGGTAATTTTTTATTATTTTTCTTCTTTATTTAAATATTGTGATGGAAAATATATCTAAAATATAATTTAATCTTGCAAGCTTCTTTATCAAATATCAAACAGCTGCTAGAAAAAGTGACATTTTGGCTGCTTGAGAGTCTGAACAGAAGTCTATTTCTTGTACTACCAGAAAAATCTCTGAAGCTGGACCATGAAGGCAACCTGAAGGACCCCATTTAGTACTGTACATTAGGTCTGTGTCAGCCATGCTGTACCACACATCAGCTAGCAAACAGTAAATCAAGTGAATCTATGATTGTGTCTCAAAGAGGACTTTCTAAAAGTAACAGCAATGGCTCACATCTCTTACCATGATCAGAAAGTTGTCACAGTAGTATAGGACAAAGATGTGTCCCACGAGATAGACTGCATCATCCTCATTCTTGACCATTGAACATTTTCTTTATGGAGATGCTAATCTGAATTCATAACAACTTGTGAAGAATATGCCACTTGGTGAGGTGCCCTGTGCACTCAGATGGCCCCAAGAAGCTTGTGCTTGCTCTTCTTGCCCTTATCTTGCACTCCATAGAAAAAGGTGGCAGTACAGGTTCCCTGCACCTGGAGGGAAGGGACCTCCACAGGGAAGGACCTCATTGCATCCATGCACCTCCATTAATATTGGGGACTGAAAACCATCACTGGGCAGCTGTGTTTAGTGCTTTCCATCAGATGGGATAAATGAGGTGCCTTGATCTGGCTGTTTGGGTGTTTTTTCTGCATGGGTCTTTTTCCCACCTTCAGTCAGACTTCTTGTTGTAGTTCTGCAACTGTTCTCACTGTCCTGTGATGACACCAGGTTACCTTTGATGAATTTCCTGGACCGTGGTCTTCTTCAGGCAAGTAAAAAGCCACCTAGAAGCAGGAGAGCTTTTAAATGATTTTATCTTACAGTTTTGGGCCTATTTCTTTAAAAATGGCTCCAGCCACTAACTGCTTTGGTCTGATTCCAGATTTTGTATCTCTCTCACCACCAGGTAATGGTGCTGAAGAGAAGCATTGCACATTCACACTTGCAGACCTCAAAGATTGCCCTGAAAGAAAACAGGAGGAGGAAAAGAAGTGGAGAAAAGACAGAAAAAGGTCTTGTGTGTTCTGATCACCAGGGCCCTCCAGCTGAGTAGACTTCAAGGAACCTCAAATCTCCCTCAGGAGAAGGTGGAGCAATGTCCACGAGGAATTAATGTGTTTATCAGCAGGTTCAGTTTTCTCCAAGGTAGCCCATCTTCCCCTGTTCTCTGTAATCAGGGAAGGCCTTTACTCATCACGGTCATGGGCTATGCTGCTGTCCTCGGCTTTGCCTCCAAAAGTCCAAACAAGACCAAGCTGCTGCTTTCAGAACTAGTTTATCCTGGTCATCTTGGTCCAGAGTGAAGTTGCCTTTTTCCTTATCTGGAGAGGGATGGTGCCTGGAGAAACCATTCTGGAAAATGTGTTGGAGCTGCGTTTCTGTGAAGAGACGTATGCTCACCTCAACAAATCCCTAAAGTTTTGTAGATGTCCCAACTAGGAAAGCAAAGAATTACTCCAACTTTCTCCTGCTCATCGAAGGAAGGGCCAAGAGAATGACTTTCTGCATCTTTTCTTTCCCCAGAGAAACCATCCTGTTTATGTTTTCATTGTACATTCATCAAGATGGTAGATGGTACAGTGAGCTTTGGCTTTCCAGTTTCAGCAATATTCACTTTATGAAAATTAATCCATAAACCACAGCCAGTAGACCCAGTCCTGCTCCTTTGGGTGTCCAAAGGGTGACAGTTTTGCAGAAACAACTATTTTGGTGGGACATCTCACCCATGTGCTTACGTGAGTAATTCCTGTGACTCTGAAAGACACAAAGGTGTTTTGGGAAGCTTATGCAACACTTTTGACAAATGACATGGGGAAAGATAGGGTTTGGGCATTTGAAAATGAATAACATTATTCAGACTGGAATTCAAGTCAAAACACTGTGCTGGGGGATTAGCTGAGTACAACTCACTGGGAAATGTGCCATCTGGTGAAGCACCAGAAATTCTGTGGTTCTGTCCTCTGCAGTGGTTGGAAATCATGTTCTCAGCTCCTGATTACCAAAATTAAGGTCTCAGGTCTGGATCTGCATGGTTGACAACAGCCTCGCGGATTCAGACTCGGCGACATCAACACATCT
>VWZY01004275.1:0-23464 GCA_013399075.1 Chloroceryle aenea
TATATAAAATTACACATATTTGCATAAATTTCCTCCTTAATTCTATCAGGTCCCACTGTTCAGATGGCATTGTCACTTCTCCCCACCTCTGAAGTGCTGTCTGCAAAGAAGTGGGGTGGAGGAGGTAGGACAAGGTGTGCTGGTTCTAAACAAAAAGAGGGAAGATTTAGACTGGATAGAAGAAAGAGATTTTTCCTGTGAGGGTCATTAGAGCCTGGCCCAGGCTGCCCCAAGAGGTGGTGGCTGCCCCATCCCTGCCCCCATTGCAGGGGAGGCGGCCGGGGCTCTGAGCACCCTGCTCTGGATGCAGATGGTCCTGGTCAGTGTGAGGCTGTTGCACTAGATGACCTTTAAAGATCCCTTCCAGCCCAAACCAGTCTATGATTCCATGACTCAGGTCAGTAGGTCTCTTTCTGAAGAGACCCTGTGGATGTTGTTGACTACCTCCTTTTTCACATTTGATTTGATGGATTCATTTGCCTTTAGTCATCCAAGGGACATGATTTTTATTGCCCCTGCTCACAGAGGTCCCGTCTGCATTTTGCCTCACCATGACAGAAAACAGCATAGCCTTGAATAACCACCTAACTGACAATATTGTCATTCTGTCCAAAAACACCACACTGTTTGGAGAGCTCACATCTGCTGGCAATGGAAAAGTTACTTCTGACAAGCTACAGCATCAAAAATTTCCACAGGAGAGAAAGAAGAATGTCAGAAACACTGATGTTGCTGTGAACTTCAAGGCTTATTCCACTCTCAGGGTGGGAGAGCTACAGGAAAAGCAAGAAACAGAAACACAAGCACTGATCCATCCCTTCCCAGAGCAGTCACAACACAGGGTAAAGAGAAGCAATTTGCTGTTCTGCCTCTTCTTGCTCTTCATCAGGACAAACACAGCCTCTGAAGCACTGAAAGCCAAGAACACAGGCATGCATGCAATCAAACACAATGCTCACTCACGTGATCCTTCTTCTGCTGCCCTGACCAAGCTGGATTTTTTGGTCTCCTTCAAGTTTGCATTGCTATCCTGACTCGACAGGCTGAGAGATGAGCCATCCAGGCTGTTCCGCTCACCATCATAGCTCTAGTTGGAAGGCAGTATGGGAGGGTAATGAGGCTGAGTGCTCAAGTGTTGTCAGCTGTTCCCACATGCCTCCAAGAACAACATGAGAAAAAAAAATCCTTCTAGTTCCCCAGGTAGCTTTTTACTCAGTGTAGCTCAAATAAAAGTGACTTGTAATTTACTGCAGGTTATTAATTTGCTTCGCTGGTAACCTTGATAGGCTATTTTGGATGTGTGTTATAATCAAAGAAAATATAATGAACCTAACACATTTTAATGCTGCGTTGTGGCTTTTTTTCTGCTCTCTGGTTGAGCACAGAAAATTCAGATGGATGGAATGGTGCCAGATTTGCTTATCTGGGCCCACACCGTGGTGTCAGAGTAATGTGCCTGGTACAGGTCAAAGAGCATAAAGGGAGAGTACTGCAAAGCTGAATGATGTGAAACATCTATGGCATTTGAAGGGTTACTGCAGATGCGTTCAGTGTCTTATTGTCCAATAAATGTGAGGCATTTAACTACAAAGTCACATAATAAAAAAAAAAAAAGAAAAAAAAAGTGACAAGATTTTTCTCATTATAAATTAAATGAACTGTGGGGTAAGTGTGACCACAAGCATTCATAGCATTGTCTGCAGCAGTTTTATGAGAGAGCCATAAGGCAACAGCCATCCATGGTGTACCTCTTCTTACATCCCTTCTGTTGTACTCAGGATGAGCCTGGCCCAGTTTCATTGGTGATAATTTTAGTGGTAACTGTCAATTAAAATGCCACTGAATTTTTTGCAAAGAGGACTCCTTAAATACAATGGACTTATAATCAGCTGCTTTATTATGTCTCACTGTACAGAAGCAAGAGAAGTCTATTAATCTTGTTTGTTAATTTTAATTAGTACATGGACCTTGAATTCCAATTAGCTATATTAGCCTCATAAAGCAACAAAGAACATGAAAGTAGAAATGTCATTTCACTAAAAAACAGTTGCTGCTTTTAGTGTTAGCAAAAGTGCCAGACTTTTTATGCTTGGTAGTGGTGGAAGAAGGGGATGAAAAGATAAATCCAGCCAGTCCAGTCAGGGTGAAGTCAAATGACCCAAAAATTTGGCTTGAGGACTTTGAATAGTGGGACACGTAACTAACCTACTTTGTGGGCACGGCCAGCCGAGCAGCAGGGAAATACACTCTATTGTGCATCAGCAAGGCACTTCAACTCTCAGCTGAAGAGTTGCACTTAGACTCTTTGATTTTTCTGTTGAAGCTGCAAATTACAGAGCCAGCGACGCCGCGATGAGAGTGGCCATACTTTCAGCACTTGTCTGAAAATCACAAGTTCACTTTGGACAAGCAAAAAAGCCCCTAAGCCCCTCATGAGCTGTCTTGTCTCCAACCAGATATTCAATCATTTTATTTTTATTATTAGCAGTGGGCTGGGATCACATCTTTGAGCTGTAACCGTACCTGTTCATAAAGAGTTCTCTCTGTCTTTTTATCCTCCTTCTTTTTAGAGAGCCAGCGCTCACACAGGAAAACGAACGATTCCTCTGTGGTCTCATCCAGGATCTCTACTTTTTCCAGGAACCAGTCAGGGCTGAACATGCTATTGTCATGACGAATCTTGATCTTGTACAGGATGCCAAGATCCACAGCCTGTATGGTAAACGTATCCTCCTGCAAGGTGTTCAATAGCAGTGGCTTCTGTTAACAAGCTCTCAACAAATCATCTACTGGACAAAAGCAAACGGAGACTACAGAGCACAATATGTGTTTAAATTCTGTCTCACATGATGGTGTCTGGTTAAAAGCTTTGCAGCTGTCTATGGAGGCATATCTGTTCACTCAAACTGTTCTTCAGGGAACAGTTCTGAAGCCTGCGTGTGCTATGAAATGTCACTTTGACAACCAATTAGAATATTGAACTCCTGGAATTTTACATCCTATTTTTTCAGTCTTAAGTAAGACTTCTCTTTCTAATCCAGTTAGATTTCTATGGAAAATCCAGATAAAACAATCTTTGCTGTCATTATATCTGAATACCTCCATATGAGGATGTGAATACGACTCACGGACTGACCTTAAAGTGCCACTTTTGGAGTTATTTTGTCAAATATGCATGGCTGCAGTTTAGGTCCCACCAATTTATCATGCTCTGCAGTGAATTACAATATATATTATGTACATGCAAATCAGTTGCACAGAGGCTATGGGAATGAGAGACCCAAGGTTTTGTGTGCTCTTAAGTCTGCAGCTACCAATTCAAGCCATTTTATATGGACCAAGCTCATAATTTGTCTGTCAGTGGCTTCAGAAAAAAATCTGCCCATTTGCTGCAGTGCCAGTCAGTTGTAATACCCAGCTGCCAACCCCTACAAAGCATTTTAAGAGGTAATGAACATGGAAAATGGAATCAATCAATTCATTCCTCATAGGAAAACTCAGCCAATAAAGACAATCACAGATTCCTTAGGCTAAAGACTGTAAACCAGAAAGAGTTATTAACCCGTTACATTTCTACCTGTCCTCTTTCAAACTTGTTGAAGTTTGTTTCTGACTTGCTGAGTTTTCTCTCTCCCATGTCCCCCAGGTCTCCATAGATATTTAGGAAAACATTAGCATCTGTGCCAGCACCATAGATATCTCCAGTGAACACACTGATCTTGTACGTGTGAACTGCAGGAAGAAACAGAGACATGATTTCTGACCAGGTGAATTAATCAGGTCCATCTTAGATAGTGAATTTATCTAATAAACTGGTCCCCAAACTTTCTTTTATCATTCAGGTCTTGGAGGTTTAAAATCTGATGTCTTTATTCTTCTAGGCTCCTGGTAGTGACCCAAAGATTGGGGTGAAATTTTCTGACTTTCCTTTTCTCCATCCATTCAATGTTTGTGTATTGCTTTGATCACATAATTGACAGTTAAAAATGTGGAGAGTCATTATGTTTACTACTGGACACAATGTCAATAGACACAAGGGAACTCAGCCCCTTTTCATACCGAGGCCCAAGGGACCCACACCTGAGAACAAGTGATTTAGTGCTGTCAATTCTTAATACCTTGTTCTTCCATAAACAAACTCCAGGGATTCAGATGCACAGTTGTTACCAGAGTTAATGGCATGTATCGCTATAAATTCCCCAAACAGAAAGAGAACAGGTTTCTGGGTCCTTTTGCTGAGATAGTATTTAATTAAGGAAGTGCTGGAGCTGTATTGTTTAAGTACCCTTACTCTTTAGTTTGCTCAATGATGATCCAATAAAAACTCATCAAATCTTTAATAATATGCCTTACTAAACCTGTTAAACACTCCTATTTTTATCTTGCTACTCTTTTTTTCCCAATTACACAGGGAAAACAAACAGTTACTGAAAGCATCCTTTCCAGGAAAACAATTAGGAACTGCACAAGCCTCTGATTACCCTGGTGTCAGACAAGCCCTAGAGAATGCCTCCTTCCAAATCCCAGGGCAATGCAAATTAGGAAGAGTCACAAAGCCTTGGTTAGGATTCTTCTTCATACATTAGCAGCATCAAAGAAAATATCCTTTCAGTCTTTTTCTTCTGTACCTAGCTTTCCCAGTAAAATAGGGCCTATTCTGCTTCATAGTCCATGAAAGATTTCCATCAGTTTCTCTAATAAACAGATCATGACCATCGACCAAGTTAGGTTCAATGTCAGGTTTTCTGGTTTGCTTCTTCACATTATGTCCTACAGAATTACAGCCCTGTGTTTGTGAGACAACTGCTACATTAGCAATGAAAGAGACAATGCATACAAGTCTAATTAGAAAATTCATCCATCTTTGGTTTTTGCTTGCCATTTCTGGAGACTTTCAGGACTGAAATGCAGCCTAGTACATAAAAGATGATCCTCAGAATGACAAAGCTGATTTTCCTCTGGTGCTATTTACATTGCTTCAGTGCCAAGATGCGTGCAGACTCAGAGATGCAGGAGATGTAAATCCCAGCACAGGTATTTTATATCTAAAGCAGAAGTTCCCAAGCTTAGCCATAGCTCCCAGCCAAAAGAAACTTTTCAGTTATGAAAAAATCCCTCAACCACAGATTGCAAAACTTCTTTTAAGACTTTGTCTACAGAAGGAAAAAATGAGTCTCATCGGTTAGTTAACACATGTTAACTAACACAAGGTAAAGCAACAGAAGTTAGTAAGTTAAAGAAAATGCCATGCAGTCATCCATCAGTCATGTTGCTCACTAACTGATATTATAATGATTGTCTCCACAGGGAAAAATCTCCCGTGAGCTACCACACAGTTCATAACAGGGGAGAACTACAACCATCTCTTCTAAAGGCGTGGAACAAAGGCTCCAGGAAGGCACCTCTTCCCTTGGCAATGGAAAACACTTTCCAACCCACATAAATTCCACCTTGACAGTGGTGTACTGTAAGTGCAAATCAGACTCTGAGAGAAAAGAAGAAGAGAGAGGAATGACTTTTTTCTGTTCAATCATCTTGTTACCAGATGCAAGAACCAAGACTGAAGAGGGGATCTGAATTCGATTTGCTCTGGTCAGTTTGTAGGAAGGTTCACATCTTCTCTCAAGGACAAGTGGAGCACAGGGTGGAAAAAGTTGGTTCTAGAGGAAGGAGAGTTAGGAACAGCTCAGCATACAGAGAAGCAGTGAATTTAGGATGAAACTTCAGTTCTCATTCTGTTCCTTCAGCTACCAAGAGTACAAAATACTGAATGTAGACACTTTGTTCTCTTCCCCAAAGGCACTTTAATGAGGTGAGGGTGGCTGCCTAGAACCAAGTTTTTAGAGGGTTTCCTAAGAAGGTGTTCATAGGTACCTGAAGACATGTAGGAAAAACAGCTTTGGGAGTAAAGTGGCGTATGAATCAGCCCATTAGAGTAGGAAAGAAAGGGACAGAGAGCACAGGACAGGTGAAGTTGGGCAAACAAGGAAAGATGTTTACAGCATCTGGAGGAAAAGATGGAAGAAACTTCACCATAGAAGGTTCCACCTCAACATGAGGAGGAACTTCACTGTGAGAGGGACAGAGCCTGTCCCAGGCTGCCCACAGAGGCTGTGGAGTCTCCTTCTCCAGAGACTTTCAAGACCTGCCTGGATCTGTTCCTGTGTGGCCTGCCCTGGGTGTCTCTGCGTTGGCAGGGGGGTTGGACTCGATCATCTCCAGAGGCCCCTTCCAACCCCTAACATTCTGTGATTTTATGATTCTGTGGAAGAAGTTAGACATCACAGGAGATGCACAAACTATGCCTGCGTGAAAGGGTGTCTGTGGCAGGTTTATAAATGGCCCTATAGAAAATAATTATATTATTGCACAGAAGCATTTCAGGTACAAGGGAGGCCAGAGAACAGTCAGAGAAATTAATACGAACAGTTGTACCAATGTTGCATTTGCTCAAACAAGTTTTCTTCCAAAAAATCAGATGAACAAGCCCATACCTACTCCTAGGATTGTGTTACCTTCTAATGGGTCTTCAACTTCTTCCTCTATCTGCTTGAGTGTCCCATCCTTCATGAGTTTTTCTGTAAAAATATCAGAGGGTACCAATTCTCTGACAATCTCGCCATCATCTTCAGATTTTGCAAGCCATCTTTCACATGGAAATGTGACAGTTTCTGAGCCCTGAAGTAAACATGACAGAGATAATCTCTTCAAAACAATGTGAACACGTTAGCACTTCCCCTTTGAAAAGACTGACATGCAGTCAAGGATTTTCAGCCCATGTATGTGTGCACATCTGTGTAGATGCAGACCTGAAATAGTGTACAGAAATGTATTTCCTCTGAAAGGAGGACATCTGAGGATTCTGAGAAGAATCAGTGAATGTGTAGCAGAGAGTGGTATTCCCAGTGCTGCATGGACTGGCTGTATGATCCAGTAGGTCTCCGCCTTTGCCAGTTTCTGACCTTGTAAATTCCTAATCAGGACTGCACCATTCTTGCTGAACTTGTGTTTTACAGAGACTCTGCAATCCCTTTTCAATCCTTATTCAGGCAGCATTCTCTTTGAAGTCAGTAGGGTTTTTGTTTGGTTTGGTTTTTATTTTTTTTGAGTGAATTCTTCAAGATTTTGCCCTATAATTGTATGATTCAAGCTGGTTTCCAGGCAATTCCCATACATGCATTAAGATGAGAAAAATAGTGATTTAATTTTGTGATCTTTTGTTTTAACTTCACTTTGGTGGAAACAAATATGATCTCTATCATCAAACAAACAAAAACAATAGAACATGTGTTTTCCACTTGGTAAACAAAATCAATCCCAGACTACTCATTAGGAACAGACTCCCATAAGATTCTAAGATGCAGGCAGCTTTCTGTGTGCTGTGCACCCCAGGCTATGTCTCCATAAAGAAAGGGCCATGAGCCATCATGCAAGTTGCAGAGACCACAAGACTCAACAGAAAAAAATAATAATCATAAAAAAAAAAGTTAGTTTTAATCTCACTGTAACTAAATAAAGGAAGGAAAAAAAAATAGCCCTTTCCTTACTAACAACTTCATCATTTCTCCCTAAGTAGCACAGAGACTCTCGTTTCCAGTACTCTGAGTGCCATCACTTTCACGTATAACAGACATTGGAATACTGTCCACCTTAACTACTCATGTAATTATTTATCAAACCAGTACAGGGTCCTTTCTTCACTATTTTTACTATTTAAATACTAAAATATTAAAATATAGTAAAAGGAGGGAATAGCTCTCCCTGTACCAATACTGAATATTGTTATCACTGTGTCCCACTGTGTTGTATTACCTTCAGCTGCCAGATCCTGCCTTCCATGGCACAGTCACTTGGAAGGAAAAGGTTGTGCTCCTAAAATCAGAGGCACACTCCAGTCACTGCTAACCTGGGATGAACAGCCATGCATAGATCCCAGACAAGCTGATCTGCAGGAGCTATACCCCTCCAAGGGTCTTGCATGTCCAAGTGTCTTGAGTCTGTAGTGGAATTATCCTTTGAACACACACAGCCCAAATATTCTGCTGTCAAGAAAACATGATTTCTTCTCTGCTGCTCCCAGCAGTGCTGCTGTTTAACCCCAGGCTTGCGATGTTTAACTCCATGAGTCAGTTTGGAGGTGACTTGTACAACATGGTGTCAAACAAAACCAGCAGCACTTCAGATGATTTCAAATATTTTACTTTTAAGTGTTACTTGTGCTAGACAAGCAAAATACAGCACCTAATGACAGGCCACGCCACTGCTTCTGCACCACCTGCCTGACCACATAACCTGTATTATCTCACTGTTTGCAGAGCCAGTGAGCAGTGCTTATCTCCCCACCTGCAGTCTGGGAAGAGAGGGCTTTCCAGAACGATGCTTCAAGTGCTGAAGCTCTCTCCTCCCAGTAGAGATTCCCACTATAGTCACATCTCTCGCTGAAGCTTTTAACTGCTTCTAAACCTCATGATGTTTGTTCTACATGTCATTGATATGAATGCTGTTTATTTAGTCATAGGATAGCCAAGGACTGAAGTGCCTGCACAGTGGGGCATAATGTCCAGTTACTGCAAGAGTTAATTGTATTGTTAACAATAACATGCTATTGCCACAGTTTTTAGTGGAGTTTCTTTCTTAGTGATTGCATTGACATTCAAGTGATGAAAAGTGTAGTTTTACACTACCCATAGTAAAACCCTCTTGCAGCTCCTAAGAGAATCTGTTTCAGTAGAGCCTGAGACTGGCCCTAAGCTAGAAGCGGGGTCAGATAGTCAGCACTTTGCCCTTCTCCAAGTTGTAACAAATTAAATATAATTATCAGATATAATTGGCATACCAAGGCAGAGGTTTATTGGCATGCAACAATCCTAGTTTCCTACCCAAGTGCTTTCAATTTAATCTGAAAAGTTACTGACCTCATTTTTCTTTTGCAGCATTACAGATACATCTAGACACATCTTAGCAGTCTAATCAGGTAGCACAGCTTTTAGAAACGTTGGCAGCATATTGCTATCCTGTAGCAGGTCATAATATCCTGCGGCTGATCAGCAGCATCATGCAGTGCTCTGCTTTCTTCTTTTTTCCCATGCCATAATCAAAAGATCAGCAGAATTGTAAATCTCTCCATTTTTAAGTTGTACGTGGTTTTCTGCCCTTCCTCCACCTTCCCAGGTTTCTCATCATTTGTCCTTCATCACTGCTGTAATGCCTACAGAGCCATGCAGACCCAAGATGCTTTCTGGGCTAATAGAAAAGCACCCAACAGGGAGCTCTCAGGAGCTTCCCAAAGTGCTCAGTTAACATTATATAGAAAGAGGTAGCCCAGGAATCTTTTTTCCCTTGGTTTCCCTACCTTTGTGCATTCGACTCCTCATCCTACCTATCCTACGATCAATGGCAGTATCTCCAAAAAAACAATGTCAACTTGTTCATTAATCTAATGAAGCTGTAGAAGATGAGGGTTAGTCAATACACAGATAGAGGGTCTGATAATAGCAGACTGGCAAAAAGACGATCATGACAATCAGTCAAAAGGTATTGGCTTGTGAAGAAGATTGTACAGGAGGACACAGGCTTGAGGAGGATGAGAATGTTGAAGGCAGACTTTTGAGCTCACTGTGAGGCAAAGAGAGTAAAACGTACTCTGGAAATCATGAGAAATGAGCCCATGTGAACCCCATGANTCTGTGAAGGTGGTGAGACACAGGAACAGTTTATCCAGTTAGGTTCAAGACAAGGCTGGATGGGACTTTAAACAACTTGGTCTAGTGTGAGGCATCTCAGACGATGTCCAGAGGCTGGAACTGGAGCATCTTTAAGGTCCTTTCCAACCCAAATCATTCTATGATTCTATGACTGAGCACCAACACTTGATATGAGGTCACCTCAAGACAGGATAGGCCTGAACATGGGTGGAGATGAAAGCTGACATCCCTTTGAAATAAGGGGAGAAAGGACAAGACAGAGGAGAGACCTCAGGTGTTCCCAAAAATAGTTACTGCTCCAATTCTGAACTGGTCCTGAGATTTTATTCTCAAATTCCCTGCAGACAGTTTTATTCCTGTTCCTACAGCCAGCATCTGAAAGTGGGGCTGAGGAGTGGTTTCTTATGTGGAAAAGATCAAGATGACCAGTCTGGCTGCACTGCCTTAATCCTGATAACAGGAGCAACCACAAGTCTTATGACTTTCTTAAATGAGTGATTCAGGGACTTTCACCGACCCGTGTTTTGCTTGTCTTAGTTGCACTGGCTCCCTTCATTTACTTTTGCAGAATTGAGGGACAGATTAAATTATTTCCTGTCCATGTTTAGCAAAAATAGTTTTTATTTTAAAATGGTATATCCACTTTCTTCTTCCTTCCCTGTGATTTTTCAAAACAATACTATGTATGAAAATACGAAGATTTGGCCTCTCATTTCACCAACCCAAACCATCATTATCTGTTAGCCCTGGGCATTCTGGGATGGGATGTCCAGTCACAGTGGTGCCGTGCAGCACAAGGACATCTACCTGTAATTCTTTAGCTGTATTTACACAGCAATGGATATGAACTCAGGAATCTGAGTTCAGGAAGCAAGTTATCGTAACGTTGCCTCCAAACACATCAGGCAGATCACTCCTGAACACAAAATACGAGTAGTGAAGACATCCGAAAGGTTGAGAAGCAACATCACTGCTTTAATCCCATCCACTGCCAGGAGAAAATAACCCTATTCTAGTCAAAGGGTACAACTAGAGTAGCAATTTTAAAAAGCAATAATTGCAGAGTCTTATAATCAACATTTGAAGAACAAGACATGGTAGTACAGGTTTGTTGTTCCCAAATACCAAAGCTCTAGCAAAGTTCATTACTGTGCATTGTTCTGCAGGGAGTCGTTTTTAACTGCTAACCATGCTTTGTATACAGAAGATGTGTTTTGGGAAAGGGAAGCGGATGTTAATGGAAACACATTGCAGAGTGCTGGGGTTCCCAGCCTACCTTTCCATTTGGCAACAGCCTCCGAATCGCCACACGGTCCAAATGCCATCCAGAGTTCAGTCCTCCACCACTGTGTCCTATGCGAATCTTTTCAATAATGTCACCAACATCCTCTAGCTATAGGGAAAACAAAACAAAACAAAACAAAACAAAACAAAACAAAACAAAACAAAACAAAACAAAAACAAAACAAAACAAAACAAAAACAAACAAACCAACCGACCAAAACAAAGCACAACAAAACAAGATAAATATTATGGCATGAACGAGAAGTGACTTCTGGGTCACTACTTCATTAGCTTATCTCCTATTTTACCAGTCTGTATGAAGTCTTAGGGGAGCAAATATTAACATTAACACGCATTTTAGCTAAAGGGTATCCCTGAACTTCTATTCCAAAAAATAGAGAGAATCTTGCTGTACACAGATTATCCACTGTATGAGACTGATTCATTGGTACAACAGCAATCCTGCATCTCTGGCTTCTCTGTATGAGTGGGAATTAAGTTAATTTTTTAGAAACTGCAATGCAGCTGCATCTTCAATTGTTCTTTTTATATCCTTTTCCTTTGTAAACACTTATGTGCACCCTTATAAGACTGGTAGAATAGCTTTGAGGTCAAAGTATAATAATTACACCCTGGCATTTTATATTACTCTCTCTTGTTCCACCAATGAACCCAAATGCCATTCTGAGCAAGTCAACAGGTTCATTATCTTAAGAAGTGGCTACTGGACTTTTTTATGCCTCACCTTATTACTTGAGTATTTCTTTACTAGTTTATGACTTTTATGTCACCTCCCTTCCAAAAGCGTGAACAGGAAAAATGATGTTTCTCCTAATCGATAGCTTTTGGTTAATCCATTGCAGGGGTTTGTATAGTTATAACAAAGCTGGCAGCAAACTTCCTTTGAATGTGGGACAAGCACACTGAGAAATGTTCCTGTACATAGGGAAGTTGAGTGTTTTATTCTTGGATACATGAGAAAATTGAAAATCTCAGTCTACACCACTGGCGACAACCCCCTTCTTCTGTCCCCAGCTGACAGAATTGCCCCACACTGAAGCAAAAGACATCAGCTCAGTAAGACTGACTCCACTACTCAAGGAGTTCATAGTCTGAACAAAACTGGGTTTGACTTCTCCAGCCCTGCCCTAACTTTAGACAGCATAAGCACCATTGTGAAATAATTAAATGATCCAAACTCATTTCTGAACTCCTTCATGCACACAGCTATGCACTGTGGGAAAATCACTCTTCTCTCTTTTGTCCTGTCCAGATAATCATCTTTCAATAAGGCTTTTATTCAGGAGACAGCAATAAAGTGATGTCTGACCAGTAAAGATCCATGTTAAGGAAAAGTTCTTTACCCTGCTATAGGCATCTCCAGCAAATCATCACTGGGAGTTTGGCTGAGACCACTCTCTAAACTTTTTTACCTCCTTTGTAAAATATGAAGTAGAGGCAGGTAAAAACACTGAAACAAATGGGCAATTCTCAGTTTGTGTTTCCTGAGCTCCCAAAATTGGTTTTAAGGTCTGTTGAACTTCCAAATTATGGCTCTACACAGGTAGGTGAAAGAAGAATATATTTTGCTTCATCTTTATCTCCTGCAGCAAGAGGAACTGGTGAAGACAGAATGTTTGGGGACAGGTTAATATGATATTATAAATCTGGAGAACAACCAACATTTTCACTCTTTTCAGCTAAGGAAAGTACTGATATTTCAGATTCTACCAAACCTAGAATAAATCTTATGGAATAAAGAAATGGCAATAGCAGTCTGTTCAAGATTTATATGTACAGAGTAATGCAACCTCTATTACAAAAAACTGTGTGGAAACTCCACCAAAATAAGTCTTATTCTTTGTTTTTAAGGAATCACAGACGTTTATTTCATGATTCATGCCATATAACAACAATGTGGGCTGGAAGCACTTGTTAAAAAGTTTAGTTTAAGATTTGTTTTCAATTACAAAGACAAACCAAACCCAAAACACAGAGAATTTCTAAGGTCCTCCGTGAAGTCAGTGTTGGTGTTGCATCCAGGGAGGGAAGGGAAAAGCATGAAGCAGTACCCAAAGCATAGGCCAGAGCAGGACTGCCTATATTTTTTGCCTCTCCCAAATTCCTAGCAATTAGAATATATTATGAATAGGAACTGCTGAATGTTGCAGATGTAAATGATGCACTCATTGCACTCATTGATGTGCCCTGGTTTACTATATACGTACAGTTTTACAAACACTTCAGGAAATTATGTGATAAGATCTTTCAAAAATTGAGCCTCAGGTACTCAAAAATCACAGTGCCTGCAGCAAAATAATAGTCTCTCTGTCTGAGGATACAGAGAAAGACATCATGATTCTTACGTTGCCATAGAGTTGAAATAAATGAACAGACCATCCACTCAAAGTGCTACAATAAGCAGAGAGTACCATAGAGCAGCCCCTTCAACATGATCTGCTGAAATAAGAATGTGAAATGATCCAAAGGGACCTTAAACACAAGGCAACTACTTTCAGCAATACTGCAAGCATTTGGTTCCTGTTGCCTTTCAAATTATTGCAAGCTGCAGGAGAACGCAAGTATCCAATCAAATAAGAACAATAAGAAGAGGTAGATATGGCATCTATGGAGAGTCTCTTCACCAAGTATGGTCTAGGAAACAGATGATTTAAAGACCTTCCAAAGTGTCTCTCAGCTTTACCTGGAAGGGTAAGCCTCCTTATCCATATACTGGTACATCTCAGCTCCATGATAAAATTGCACCAGCCTTTATAAGGCTTAACATGGCATTAGGCCACAGGGACACTGTATATTTGATACTTTTGAGTGGCTTTTAACTGGAGGTCATCAAGAAAAGATTTAGAATCATAGGAAGTTTTCTGTTGGAAGAGACCTTTAAAGCTCANTGTGTCTCTGACTCCAGGGATGGATGCAGTACCCAAGGTAAGGCCTCAGATCAGATCCAGTGCACTGTAAGTCAGTTGCAGTGAACCCACGCTGAGCCCACGTTCTTCCAGCAAAACAGCTGAATGACTTTCCCTAAAAGAGGAAAAGTTCCTACTTCCCTCCATTTTCTTGTCTTAATCCCATTAGGACAAGCTAAAATGAGAAGTGAGCATCTTTGGTCTTACCTCCACAATGAACTGATTCACTGAGTTCCTTTCAAAATACATCCTTTGCTCTCTCTTGTTGAGGCACAGGGATTTCTGCTGAGTGCAGATCCCATCGCTTCCGTAGAGAACAATGAAGACATCTGCATCTGTGCCGGCTCCAAAGATATCGCTGGTGTAGACTGTGATCTCATAAGGAACAACTGGTTTAGGAAATGAAGAAAATTAAAACAAACCAATACAAGTTAGGTAGTTAGCTGCATAACATGTTAATGAAATAAAATCTGCATTAGAAGACTCAACAGTTAAACAAGACAGGGTAGGAATCAGAGACTTTTGGTCATTTAGTTATCAAGCTGGTCAGGACTATGAGAATCCAGAGGATTTAATCTTTAAAGGCCATTTGACCTTGATGAATGTTCATTTATGGAGTTTTGTTGGATAATCATGTTATCAGAAAGCACAGAGTATGTTTATACCTGTCATCTAAAGTGTTTGAAGGAGGATTTACTCTGACAGCTCAAGTCATAAAGGAAAATATGAATTCACAAATTTTTGAGCAAATAGGAAGATGGATGATGTTTACATAATGGGAGGCAGTATATAAATATTGATAAAAAAGTCTCCTATTCTTTTTATTAGTAAGCAGGTGACATGAAACAATTTTAAGGAAAAGAAAGAAAACCCTCTGTTGCCCACTTTGATGTAGTTTTCTCTTATCACTACCTTCTCCAGAACACCAAGGCAATCAGGTTAAATCAATAGCAAATGCCAAACAGTAAGGATCAAGCCCATAAATACTTCCTTATTCTATTGCCTTGGTTTCTCCAGAATGTCCCATGGCCCAGAATCTGATGTCTCCTCTTGTTCTTTATCTTCAGAGCTTCTCTGTCCCAAGTCCTGCTGGAGCATGACTCAGACTTGCTCAGGAGTAAGACTGACCCAGGAGTAAGACTGAGGCTCCATTCTTGGCCAAGCTACAGATTTGCTGAATATCCTGTTTCCAAGGTTAGACAGAATAAGAAACCTACATTCAGATGCCCGCTTATCAAATAGGTGTGTACATCTCCAGATGTACTCACTGAAGTCAATGCAGGTTGAAGAAAGTCAGACAAGCAAATGCAGACATCTTCCTTGGGGTTAGCTGAATCATTCTCCAAACCCACCCTCTGGGGATGACCAAACATTTATTGATGGTAACAGGAACTCAGACACTCCACTGTCATGAGGACATGTAAATTCGGTTGTGCCATCTGGCAACACGAATCTTGTCCTTACCTCCTTTTAATCCTTTCTGAAATCTATAGATGGAAAACACCAGGTAAGACTTAGGTACCAATGATTAGCTGCATGGACTTCTGCCACAGCAGACACAATCTCAGTAGTCTAGGTTACCAACCATAAGCACAGCCTTTGACATCCTGCACTATCACCAGGATCCACTCCTGGTCATCCCTCTCCCGTACACCACCCACCCAGCTTCCACCTCTTCCCATCCCTCACTACAATCTTCTCATCTGCTTGTCATCTGCATCCTCCTACGCTGCAGCAACTTCAGTCATCTTTGCTATTTACACTGCAGCACTTGCTGCTACGTTTCAGATTCAGCATCTCTGTTAGGGCAGAGAGAAGTTTTCTGGCACCGTGTCTGTTACTGTTGGAGTAACTGTGATTATGCATATTGGAGACTAATCATTCATTAAAAACTCAGGCTCTCTAAGTGCATCTCTCAGGAGAACAGAGATGAAGAAGTTTTCTTCTACAGAGAGTCAGCCTGGAGGTACTTTATATTCTTTATGCCCAACCCGATGAAATCAGCTCTGCTGTGCTGCAAGTAAACTGAAATACTTTCTCCAGTATGTAAGTAAGGGGAAAGAAATCCTAGAGACCAGAAACTGCATGCTACGCTTTATGAATTAAAAATTATCTTCTCTGCTCAAGTCTGTGGTGCTTGTTCCTGTTGCTTGAATATTAACATCAGCTTAGAACTGAATCAGCAAAGCAGCACCGTAACAAGGTCACTCACAGCACAACTTTCAGCTGTCAGACGCCTATTTCATTTACATGGCACTTTTAAAGATGTATCCCCACAGGGATGATTTTAATTGGACTGCCGATGACACGTTTCATCGTTTGTCAGCGCGGAACAATTCTGGCATGAGTCGTCATCAAACAAATCAAACCGTTTTAGTTACCTCTGGCAAACTGAGACTCCCAGGTTAATAGTTAGGAAAACAGAATGCAGCAAAGAGCAGAGTGTGTGGATGGTTGAAATGGTGAAATGGCCTAAACTGACAATGGCCCTGGTGCAACCTTTTTAGCCACAGGGGTCTATTTTCAAAGGCTGATGACAATAATCAAGTTTACCCGAACTATGCACCATGGTATGCCAGAAACTCTTATGTCATTGTGATGTATAATTAATAAATTATACAGTCATCACCTGCCTCAGAATATGTATTGACTGGCATAACATGGAAAAGACTGGTAAGAAGCACACACCAAGTCTCTGGATTATATTCACTCCTATGAACGTAGTCACAATATCTACCTACCGATTTATTTTGTTCAGACACAGAGTATTATGTCTTCAAGCTGACAGACAAAAGTGAGGAAGAAAGCAAATATTATCCGTTCTGCTCCAGACAGTTTAGGTAAAGAAAGTAAGACATGAGAAATAAAAAAATAGCCTGGTCAAGTCATGGCAGAGGCACAAAGAAACAAGGTGGGCAGATCACCAGAAGAAAGATGATTTTAGCTTACAGACTGCAGGATATGAGGAGCTGGACATTGGAGGGTCAGCCAGCCAGTGTAAAGACCTTCATCATGAACCACACTGTTGACAGTAAAAAAGAATGAGACAAAGCAGCAGATAGACTTTCATGTGGTTATTCTCAGCTACTTCTGAAAAAGGAAACCTAGGCAGAAAAAGAGAGATTGGGAAGTTCTGACTTCTGATATCTAAACAAGAAACTGCAGGAGGTAAGACTTTTGATAACATCAACTTATCACTGGTTCAAAGTAACCTAGGAAGCACTCATCAGGGCATGGGGTGGAAATCAACTCTCAGGTTCCAGACCTGGTCCCTTATCATTGTGCCATCCAACTTAATGAACAGAAAAGGAAATTTTGATAGTCCCCTGAAGGTGGGCCAGGAAATATTTGTCAACATCTTGAAATGAAGCAGATCAGGTACAAATCAAACACAGAGGGCTATGAGTTGCCCACACACAGTCAAGGATGTACATCTGAAAATGGAAAGAGAGGGCTATAAAATAAGCAAAATAATGTTTCCAGTCATTTATTTCAAGTAAGTCATATTATCTGGTTCTTGATATTCTGGAAACAGGAAAAGAAGTCACCTGAATAGAAGAGTTAAAGGTGCCATAGCAAGCTTGAAAATTATAAACTTGAAAATCATAAACTTGAAAATTATAAACACTCAAAAGGAGCTCCCAAAATACAGTGGCTTTACCACAAACATTAATTTATTGAGGAGTGAAGTGAAGAATATAGAAAAATTGGAGAATGTTACAAGAGACAAATTGGTACAACAGTGTCAGAAAAGCAGCACACTGAAGAAACTCTGAAAAAGGGTCTTTTAGCAAAAGATGGGCGTGCAATGCCAAAGGCACTGGGGGAACCAAGGCTTGGAAGCACAACCAGAATGTCTGCTCTGACAACAGAAACAGCACTACTAGAATGGCACAAGATCAAAGAGAAATTGGAGACAAGGAAGACAGCTTGGGATGGGCTGAGGTCTTGGAGACAACAGGTCAAGAGAGACCAAAAAGAATCTTATGCAGCCTCATGGCTTCTAATGACTTTCTGATCTGGCACATACAGGAAATGTTAGTCTAGAGTACCCAGAGAAATCTTCTTGTAGCAATAGGAATAGCTGGCATGTGATATATTTATGAATTTTTCAAAGCCAATTCAAGGGAGAGTCCAAGCCTATAAAATTTCATGAGCTAGTGAGATTTTTAGCAGCTGCTGTGATGGGTGTATCCTGGGGAAATGGCATTCTGCTCACATGGGATATACTCTGTTGTCTGCAGTTCTGCAGGGAAGATAATTCTCTCAATGGCTCCATCATCCTCTGATTTATCCAGCCAACGACCACAAGGGAACTTGAGGCACCGTCCCAGTGATGGGGCATCAATCTCCACCCATTCCAGAAACCAGCCAGTTGAATTACCTGTGGTTGGAGAGATAACAGTGAATAACCCACAAAACCTTCAAAAGAACCCAGCAAATAAATCATTACGTTCCAGACCTCTGAGAAATAAATCTTCCTCTCTTTTACCAATGGAAAAAGAGAACAGATACCATAAAGATCATTGCAAGTGATTGTTCAGGTTTCAGCTAATGTGTTTTACATTTCTGTATGTGTCAGGATAAAGGTATGCACGTTGAAGTGCCAATTGCTCCATCACTTCAATTAATTTGCCTCTGTAGTAAGACAAAGGAGTTATCAACAAACATGTGCCTTTGTGCCCCATAGGAAGAAATCCAAGTGCTCTGGCACTGCTTCCCTTGTCTGCAGTAGAGACACAGCCGTGTCTAAAAAACAGCCAAGACTTTATGATCAAAACAACAAAAGTATTGATAAAGAAATGAGACAAGTGTATAGGTCTCATGTGACAAGAGAAAACAAACGAGGTTTGGTGATGTATGAGAATGGTGTTAGGAGCAAAGGTAGTAGCAACAACAGCCAAAGTGACAGCAAGCATCTGTCACCAAAAGGTAAATTACATTTGGGGTCTTGGAGACAGGTTATTTTATAAAGCCATGTGCCCAATGCGCTAGAAATACTAGATTACAAAGCAGATTATTTTACCTTTATTGTCATGGCCTATCTTGATTTTTTTCAGGTCTCCAATGTCCACAGACTCCACTGTAAACTCATCTACCTTCCCACGCTCAAATTTGTTCTTGTTAATCTTTGAGGCCTTTAGACTGACTGTCCCTGTTGTGGATATGCAAAAGGACATTGTTCAGCGTGTGAAACAAATCCTCTGGGAATGTCAACACTGGAACAAGGGAAGGGGCTCAAATAGAAAAGATGGCTTTTCATCTCAAGATCTCAGCTTTGTCCCTCCCTCTGAACCCAAATCTGTATCAACACCCAAAATATACAGAATTATTTTCTTGCGTGATCCTCTGTCAGTGTCACAGGGACCATGCTGTTGCGCTGTGTTCGCAGCTAAAGAAATTGATCCTATCCATCAGTCCCGTGTCACTCTCACAGGCATCTGAGTCACTGCACACACAGCTCAGCTGCTTCCATGAGGATTTGTTCACCAGCTGATTAAAAGCTTCTGGGCCACTCAAAGAGGCAGAGGAGAGATGGGTTTTAGGAGCATGCTGATTCATTGCTGAGGAAAGCAAATCATTCACCATGTTCACTACTCGGTAACGCAGTCCCAGTCAACTGTGCTGTTCCTACAGTTGAAACTAAAGCCTTTAGATTGGCAGCTGGTGCAAATCAGTATCGTGAAGTTTGACAGTGATTTACATCAGCTGGTGGTATGTCCCCAGTTATCACAATGTATGTGGAGACAGCGAGAACACCAGGTTGTACCAAAAAGGAGTGAGAAATTGGTATCGAGGAAAAAAAGGAAATCCATGATCCGCCTTTCCAGCAGTGAGGTGCTATCCTGTTTCAACACATGAAGCCATACCTGTATCATCTTTACTTCCATATAGAGTGATGAAGACGTTGGCATCTGTCCCAGCATTCTTCTTGTCACCAGTTTTCACTTTCACAGTGTATGTTGTTGATTTAGCTGTCAGGTAAAATATCATAATTTAAATGTATGAAGTCTCAGCAGGAATTAACCCTACATTTCATTGCATAGGTGTGTTTGTTTTGGGTTTCATTTTGACTGATTACAGCCATGTTGGAATCTCTAATTCCTGTTGCATGCTGTGGTAGCTCCTGTGGTGAGCTAGGTTATCTGGTTGCAGAGTCTTCTACTGCTGCAGTCATTCAATGCATTGTCTGCTTATCTACAGATAAGAAATGTGCTCAAGCTTTCCCATTTGCTTCCTGGGAATCACAGAATCATATAAGGCCCTGGGTTGGAAGGGACCTCCAAAGGTCATTTAGTCCAACCCCCTTGGAATCTCTTAACTCTCCTCAAAGCCACCTCTGCCTATACTATTTCACAAACAAACAAGCAATCAGCACCTTCCCCCCTTTATTCTACTAGAACTAAATGATATATGTGCATCTAACACATGCCAGAAGTAAGTTCACTTTGACATATACAGTTCATATTCATGAAAACACCTTGAAAATAACATCTTTAGGGAGGTTTCTTTTGCACCATCAACAAGCAAGTGCAGTCAAGTAATAAAAAAAATGTGAGAAAGTCTAATAAGATCTTCACTGCACTGCAACAACCTACTCAGTATTTCCGAAACAAATAAAACTTTCTTCTAGTTAGACACGTTTCCAAGATGCTGCTCAGCCAGGAAGTCCTAATGAACCAAAGGACTCTCCATTTTGTGGAAATACATCGTCCATACAATCCGTGGAAATTATTCATGTATTTGAAAGCAGGAAGTTTAAGACCTTTCACTTGTCGTGAAGCCAACAGAAGGGCTGGACACTCAGCACACCTTTCAGTATCTGAACCAGGAGTGTGTCATTGATCTGTGGTTACCATACAAATTTATGTACAAGAGAGACAAAATTATTTCAGAAGACAACAGACACAAGCAGCAAGATGGAAAGTGAGACAAATTTAGGTCCCTTCCCTTTCTTGCTCTCTGCTTAGTTTCTTGTTGAAAAGTTTCACCAGTGCAGTGACCATAATGTGAAATGCCTGGGATATATGCTTTAGAGATTAACAATGAATGCACATTTCAGTTGAGAGATGATGGCTGAACATGATATCCATCTTCCCTGCTTTCTCTTTGGATCCTATCTTGCAGGATGATTAAATCACCTAAAAATGAGGAGCATCCACTCTGTGTTGGCTGACACACACTTCACACCTGAAAACTTCACCATCAGGGCAGAATTACTCACAGCCCAGAGAACACTGACTGCTAATCTCCTCAGCACTGCTAATAACTTAGTTCTTTTTCAACCCACACTGGAAGAAATACAAGGCTAACATAAACCTTTCTGTTCCAGGCCCAGCGTTGCAAGAGACTGGCCATCATTTTCCGTATCTTTCTTTACAAATGCTTCATCCACTGGGACCAGCTCCCTGACAATCTGACCGTCATCTTCCTCAACTGCTAACCACCGCTGGCATGGAAAATAATACCTACAGGAATGACAGCAGCACCCAGCACTTACACAGGACTTCACGGGCTTTAATAACATAAATAGGCACAGAGCAGTCTACTTAAAAGCAAGCAAACAATCAAACGACAGATCAACAAACAAACAGAACAAATAAAACACAAAAGAAAGAAGGAAACAAGCAAATAAAAAAACCCAACCAAGCAACCAAGGAAAAACACAAAAACACCACAAAAACCACAAACAAAACAAAAAAACGAGATTACTCAAAGCTGAACAAAACATCTGATTTCATCCTTGAGCTCTGGTATTTTTTATGGGAACTAAATCCATAAATATGTTAGTGAGCACTTACTGGAAAGTGCTGTTTCTGAGCTGTCAGACCCATATGAATGATTCCTTTTAGTTTTCACTCTCCTCCCCCCCCCAAAAAAAAGTAATCTGAAGGAACCTCAATTCTCCCAGGTATTTTATGTCTATGAAAAGTGGACCCATCCTGAGGTCCTTACAAGCATTCCCACCCACTAGAGCACTGCGCAGCTTCTAAGCATGTGAATTCCAGCATGTTGCAGGTCAAAGGCAAGCCTGTATTTCAGGTTTCTGACAGCCAAGGCTTGGCTCACCCAGCTGTCTGTGAAAATCATGGGAGTTTGCTTACATCAGGAGTTGCTTTTGGCCCCAATCTTTGCATTAGGTACAAAACGGAGATGAAATGGTAGGTCAGGGACTTTCAGAGTGGAGCTTTGAAAGGAAACACATGAACGCAGGTTCTGAAAGGGGACCTCTTCAGGAGGGAGAGTCCCTCCCAAGAAAACAGAGAAGAGCTGAGGTTTCCTTCCACATACTGCTGGTTCCCAAGCCACAGAGATGCTGGAACAGCAAAACCCCACACAGACAGGTACCCCAGGAAAGCCCCACAACAGCACAATCATCACAAGGCTCCCAAAGGATGCCTGCTCCCGGTGAGTTGGTGAGGAGCTGTGATGATTGCCTTTTGCCTCTCCACCACTTCCCACAGTTCTCCAGGCTCCTGACAAAGTGACTGCTTTTCTGGCCATGTGAAAAGGGTGTGACAGACTGCTCACGTGGTGCTCTCCTTGAGGTCAACAATCTCTACCCTTTCCAGGAACCAGCTTGGGCTAGCACCAGAGTTATCATGTCGGATCCGCAGCTTCTTTAGCTCACCCAGGTCAATGGCTTTGATGCTGAATATATCCACCTGCACAGGAGGCAAGAGGCAAATTATTGTGTTTCCCATAAAGGGGGAAAGAAATACAGCAAATGGCCAAGAGTAAACCTTTTCTTCCATTAGAAGAAGAGGTGTTTGTAAGTCATCTTTGTATTCATAAAATAACCAGAGCTGTGAGGTCTCCCACTAACACTCATGCCTGGCTCCCACAAGACAGTAACAGCCATGGAGCTGCACAACCCTTCACTCCTTTCTTTACCTCATCCCCATTTTATCTTCCTCTAGGTTTAACTCATCTCTCCTTAATCTCATTCCTTTCAGGTTTATTATTCAATCCCCCAGACTGAATCTGGAACTGGACACAAATATGTTGACTCCATGGAAACTCTCCTGTCCACTTCCATGTGCTTTATTGCAAACCACAGAACTTCTTACATCATTTAGTACAACTAAGAGGTTCATTTATCTGCTGTGTTAGTGTGACAGGATGGCTCTTGTTACCATAATGCTTTAAATATCTTAATATGATTAAGTTGTTGTTAGACTTCGGGTTCCTACTCCCAAGAGCAGAGAGGGTTACATTTGTAGCTTGGAGCTCTTCCCACCGAATGAAGAACCATGTGCAAGTTGCAGTATCACAGGTTCCAAGCTCATAAATCGTAGCTTCTTTGACAACCTTACAATTTTTATTTTAATTTAATTTAATTTAATCTAATTTTATTTTAATTATTTATTTTTCATTATTGCAAGTTCTCAACAGCTGCTTGTTGCTTCTGTAATTTTTTGGCATTCAGATTTATTCCATGAACAATTTATGGCTATAATAGTAGCTTGTTAATTGTTCATAAACATTTTTTAAGGCTAATATTCCATCTAAAAGAGATGTTGTTTAATTGGATTGGATTATAATGTA
>VWZY01004275.1:31099-50396 GCA_013399075.1 Chloroceryle aenea
CAACCCCAAGAACGAGGGGGGGGAGAAAGAAAGAAAAAAACCCAAACAAATCCTCAGAAACTGTTTCTTTTTAAAGATGGCCACACAGCTGTGTGAATGACAGCAGACCACAGAAGACCTGCTTCTGCACATACACATGCAGCACAGAAGTCCTTCAATCTGCCTGCAATGTTACTGTGCCGTGTGTGTTCTCCTTGTCTGACCCCCAAACCAAAAAGGAGGGGAGCTCTCTTCCTATTCGAGTTTACACCTTTGATTTTGCTGGTGAGCCAGCATTCACAGAAGCCAGCAAATGAACATCATGACAGGGACCTGGGAACATAAACAAATGCCTGCTGAGAGCTGGATCGAGGCTATGGTATCTCGCTGATAATAAGCCAGCACAGATTGCTGTGATGACCAGCCTGCCTTGTTCTGGTGACCAAGAAGCAACCATGTCTTTTGGAAGACCAAGGATGATAGGTCTCCATTTCATACATCCGAAAGAAGGTTATCTGTTGTAGTTTCCTTTCCCTTCCCACGCACAAGAAAACAATAAACACAAAGAAATCATGCAGAAGAACAGCACTGGGAGAGAAATCTAAACTTGAGCTAGAGCCAGCTGGTCCCAAGAGCACTAGCAGCAAATTCCCCATGCAAAAGAGGTGCAGAGAGCCCCACCACACAGACACACATATCCACTCCCAGCTCCTCTCTAGGCACTGGCTGGTTGTCGGGTACGCAGTCTACCCCGTATTCTTCCCTTTCACTCTGTATAGAAGGTGACCATGTGCAGGTAGCTTGAAAAGAGGTAGAAGCTGAGAGGGTCAGCATGAAGGTGATGAACATGTGAACATGTGATGATCACATGAACACTGTGTGAGGACCTTACATGCAGTGCTGTGCCTCAGGGGAGGCTGAGAGGTGTACTGGAGAGAGGAGCAGCAAAATCTGTGGGGAATGAAACTGATGTTAAGAACTGAATATAGGTAGAGTGCAAGGAGGGCAGAAGGGGAGCATGCTAAGGCATCACATTGTTGGCTTGAGAAAGGGAGCCTTTATTGACATTTTGGGGGTGTTTTTTTGTTTGTTTTGGTTTTTTTACCTGTTAGAACTGGTCCTTAATACCTTTGTATCATGTAGTTCTTGATGCTGGCTCAGGATTCACATCCATGGACAGGTATCCAATGGCTAGGGAATCACATCATCCCAAAAGTCAAGATACTTCTGTGTACGTGAATGTTAACTGAGAAGACCCAAGAAATTCAAGCCTGAACTCCACCACCCCAGGACTGCTGAATTCAGCATCACTTTCAGGAAGGCAGAAGCTCAGAAGTTAGACACACTTCTGCTGTCCTGCTGCTAGTTTCTGTGTCCTGCAAGCTGCTGTTCCTGTTGCCAGTGTACATGCTGTTGTTTTCTGTCACCTTCACCATTGCTGATGTTTTAGGGAAATGCGTGTTGAATCTGGGTGAAATGCTTCTGCACCAAGGTGACAGGATGGAAATACATCCCACAAGAAATGGATCTCTGCGTACAGCATGGCGAATGTGAGCTGTTTCAGCACTGAGGAAAGATGAGAAAAATGATCCCAAAAAAAGGAGGACACAGCCCTAGATAAATTTGCTCTAACAATGTTGGTAGTTACAGATGTCAAGAGAAGGACTATGTCTTGGACTGGAGGAGGAAAAAGGATGTTTATCAGCAGAAGTGGCTTTAAATGCTCCTTACTTTGTTTCAGCCAAGAGAATAGCCAGAAGCAGCAGAAACACTATTTTCTTAAGAGATTACTTCAGTGACAGAGGAAGTATTTGGATGAGCAATGTCACTGTGTTCCTTCCTGCCATCACATGTGCTGCAATATCCTCATTTTGCTTCTGTGTAATTCCAATAGCATATCACAGAGCAGGAGATTAGAAACCCTGGTTTCTAGTCTTACAGTGAACACAAAAGCATTGACACATTACAAACACATCTGGCTGCAGAAAATAGAATGTTTCAGTGTAGTGCCATCATATTCCTAGTACAAAAACCCGTCAAAACCTTTTAGTTTATCAGAGCTTCCCTATGGTTTCAGTGCATGTAACTCACATGCCACAGTGGGTTTTGGAAGGGTGTAGTCTTGTCCTGTGTCACATACTTGGTTCTACAGAGATACTGTATGTCAAATAACCTAAAGTGGATGCAGCTATGTCATCAAAACCACTGCAGAGAGAATTTCTAGAGGAACAGAGTCAGGGAAGCACTGGAAAAAATATAACGTAGCATCACATATAGCAACTGAAATCCAGCAGATGATTGCTTGTGAGCAATCAGTGATTATCACATACATTGGATTCAGAGATACAAATGTATTTGTATGTGTCTTTAAGTATAACTTATATATAAAAATTTCCATAAAATAGACATTTCAATCAATTATTAAGCAGTAAAAGGAGGTTTCTCTGGATCCTTTGTGTGATGAACACTTTTGGCTTTTGATCAAATAAATGTTCTTTCACCGGAGTTTCCTAGTGCATCATCCCATTCATGGTCTGTCTGTTGTTCTTCAGATAATTAACAATGTTCCCTTATGCTTGTGGTGGAGAAAAATTGGGATGGTGCAGTCCTCATGCTTAGAAAAAAAAAAAAAGGATTTCATTGGGGCTGTAATGATTTATAGCATACCAAATTCTACCTTATCGTGAGCTCACCACTTTGCCTGACTGAAAATTCATTTCTGTCTGGGATATAAATATTATAAAAAATTGACTATTTTAAAGGATGTCAGCTAGTCCATTCCTGGACTTCTGCAGAGCCTTGAGGAGAAAATGAAATCTGAAGAACTCAGTTCTGAGCTTCAAAAAGGTTTGCCTCCAGTTCTGGGGCAAAGGTGAAGAGCTACAGGCCGTTCCCTTTGCAGGCGACTGTTTTAAGAGTTGAAAACAGAGGCCTGGGAGTCATTATTTCTCGATGTTCTTCCTGAATCTGACGCAAACTCACAATTAATCCACTTAGCTGCTCTTTATCTCTGCTGGCTCCCCTGTACAACAAAGACAGTTCTTCTCACAGAGCTTCAGCTACTATTAGGTAATAGATGTTCCAATAGAGTCACAAAAAAGCTTTCAAATTAAAAGACAAAACATAGCTGTGTATATGAATATCTAAATAACAAGAACAGAGACTGCAATGAGTTACATGCATTGAAGAGATATAGGAGTCCTACAGACATTAGTGACAGTGGAAGCTGTTTAGCCATCTCTTCACTATAATATCTGCTCTCCATATGCTGGTACAGCCTAGATTTTATGGAAGTAAGAAGCCTGTGAAGCTTTCTGCATGGGTGAGATGTATTACTACTGGAAGGCATTTTGTCCTCTAGCTGTCTCACAGTAGCAGCTAAGTGGCAGTCAGTGGGCTAGCTTTCAGTAAGGACTCAACAGCATAAATTGTTTCCTCCAGACCATGCAATTGTGTTGTGTAGAAGAGTGGAAATTAATCAGGTCTTGAAGATGAAGGCAATGAGAACATCAGCATGTCTACTGGCCAAGCAGAAACAGAAGCTTCCCTGGTGTCTCCTGGATGGAGTCTCTAACCAACCTTGCTTCCATCGGCTCACTAAAAGAAGGCCACTCTTAATGGCCGAGTCTTCTTCAACATCTTGGCACTGAAGAAGGTGGTGAAGCAGGCGTCTCTGAGCACCTACCAAAGCAGCGAGGACATAGGTTGTCCTTGGCCTACAGGACTGGAGGGGAACATCCAAACGCTGCAGGTCATGGAGATGTTTATCTCTCACACGGAGGATGCAGTGGGTGAGCACCTTTGCCCTCAGATATCTCCAGACTCCATGACGACACCCGTATACTGCGATGATGCCCTAGTCTCCCAAGAGACACAGGCACCAAAGAAAATGAGAGGGAGCAGCTGTCCCTGTGTTTGGTGGTGATCAGTCATGTTACCTTCTCAATCTGAGCGGAAGAGATAATGCTGGCACAAGGACAGCAAATAAAGCTTCATGAATGACACTGGTATCACTTGGAAAAAGAGACAATAAGAAAGGTAAGAAGAGTGGAATTCCATCACTTGTGACTGGAAGCCTAAATGCATCTCTTGAATATTTTGGGAATGATGTCTTGGGGTTTCTTTCTCCCTTCTTTTTCATTCCCTAACCTGAGGGGAATGCCCAGTGGACTCTGATGCTTCTGACCCACAGGTGTAAAGCTAAGGGAAAGGGATCATCACTCCAAGGTGAGGGAAGACACCCATTTAAACAGTTGAGTAAGGAGGCAGTTCAAAAGGAAATCTTGAAAATGAGCCAGCTGCACAAGTGCAGTTAGATACAGAAATATCTCCGAGCAGTCTGAGCAAAACAGCTCTTTGCATGGACACTTCACGTCCAAGTAGAAACCTGTCTCACTTGCTTAACTCAGTAAAACATATGGTTGTTAAATATGTATCAAAAGGCAGCAACGACAACACAGTGGTTTGTTCTTTGAAAAGGGGGAGACCGGCTTGCTTTTCACAACTGAGATGACACTGCATCTGCTGCTCTGTGCTGTCTCCCCAGTGAGTTTGCTCTCTGATGTGATGTGGCTTTGGCAATGCAGAGAGGCTGGGGCTGGATCCCGTTTTGTACTTGGCTGACTCTCCTCATTATAGTGCAGCTCTTCCTGATTTTCTGAGGCAAGTAACCAGCTTAGTGGTTTTACCTTTGTTGGTAATCAAAAATAATTGTGTTTTCATTTACAACTCCACTTGTCCCCCCAGGAGATGACTTTTTAGAAGAGGTACTCTGTGTCATTAGGTGGAGCTCAGTAACCTCCACTGTACAGGGTGCACGGACATCCTAGGAGGGCAAGAGGGACTTTACAGGACTCTGAGCTATAATGAAGTTGGCTCATATGTTTTCACCCATTTCTTTAGTTTTGCTTTAATATTGAGGCAGACCCTAGTTAGTGCCAGGACACATGGTGCAACTTGTTCCCCATGGGTAGCCTCAGTACAAGCACCTTTCTTTCAGGTGCTTGATTGTCTAGGAAAGAGAAGAATACATTTATAACTCACCCCCGTAGGGGTAAGTTACAGCTCACTGCTCCACCACTACCTGTCTGCACGATATGCATTTCCCTTCATGCAAGGAGCTCCTAAGATAGCAGCATAACAATTTTTCATTCTCCAACACAAAACAAAACAGAAACAAAACAAAATAAAAAAACCAACACAACCCCCCCAAAAAAACCCCAAACCAACATCCCATTGCTGCTGGAGAGATGGGATGTGCATGTGAGGGACCAGAACCTTGTCCCACACATGCTGTAAAACTAGCAGACTGCAGCAGATTGCAGGGTGTGTTTCTGCAGCAGGCAATTGCAGTGACACTGGATGTGGTACTGGAAGGTTGCGTTTCACCTTTTGGATATTCTCTGTGTTACTGAGCTAATTGTTGAGATGTTCACAATTCAGATTGCTGTTTGTTTGGTAAGGGGAGTTAACTGTGCCCTAAACCTCCCAATCCACACTCTTCACCTCCAGGCTTATTGCAAATAAATGAATGAATACATAAAAAGGATTAAGCTGTGCTCAGAAAATTCCAATCTTGGGACAACAGCTAGGCTCTTCAAAGTCTGGCAAATGCATAGATGGAGGCAGAATTTGCAAGCATTGTTTCCAGTACCTGTAGCAGGGGAATTCCACAGCCTCACTTTCTGGCTGTCCTTCTTCCCTCACTATCACTTTGGCAAGGTACCAGCCACTGCTTCCTCCTTTGCCATCATGCCCTATCCTCACCCTCCTCACCTGCTTCAGCGTTACTGCTTCAACGAAGAATTCATCAGCCTTTGAGAAGAAGAAAAAAAGGTGAGGCAATGTTTCTCCTCAAAAACAAGCAAACAACCCAAATTTATTATTGCAATCAAACCAACATCATCAGCATGCTGCAAGATAATTCTTCACAAAATGAAGGAGAAAGTATGAATTAATTTACCAAAGAATGAAAGCTTGTATATTTGTGCTAGACGCATAACATTAGATTTATAAATATATGAACTGCCAGCACTTTAAATCTCCAATGTCATTGCGTGCCCTCCACAACTGTAAAAAAGAAAAGTAATTTGATTATTAAGGCATTCATATAGAAAAGCAGGAAATCCAAGTTCAAACCCCTGCTCAGATATCAGCTTTCTGTGAAATCCAGTGCAGGTCACCAGACCAAAACCACAGAGCTATTTAGAGGCACCATTCAAAGACATTACCCCACGTTAAATCCAGGTGACATGGGTAGCTGAGCACAATTTAACTCCAGCCATGGCGTGCAAGCGTTGGGCTGCACAGGAGTATTTCCAGCTGCTCCATGAGTTGTGTGCAGAAGCTGAAGGAAACGTAATCCCACCAGATAAATACCCTTAATATCCCACAAGAGACGTGAATTTTATGTCTTGGGGGTTTTTTTGTTTGTTTCTTTGTAGGTTTTTTTCCTTGCTCAAACCAGCAACCTACAGGTTAGCCCAAGTGATGGCCCCTCAAGACCTGAGCTCTGTAACCTAGGACCACACTGGCAGCAGCAGTTTCCAGTTACTGAAGGGAGATGTATTAAAAGAGTGAGTTACTCCTCTGGGAATCATTCCAGACAAATACCTCTGGTAGATGGTGGCACACACATGTATGGTAACCACAAGCACATCCAGAGCACATAGCCCAGCAAACAGACATGAATGCTGTGGTTGTGGTCCATCTGACATGCCTTGCTAGGTAAAAGAAACATGACCAAACATTGAAATTCCTTCCTTCTTCATCTGACCAAGTGCCCATGAAGCACATAGGGTGGTCACACATGTCCAGCTAGCTGCCAGGAAGAATAGTGGCAAGGCAGTAGTTATTTAAAAATTTAAATTTATTACAGCAATCATAATTTTCCATTATTCGGGACTCCAAACTGACCTTCAAAATAAAGACAACTAAACACGTTACTGTAGTTTTAAGCATCAGTGATGGGCTTACATCATGAACAAGTTGCTACTTACATAAAATGGCCAAACTGGGGATTTAAGGTATCAAAGCTTCACCGAGTTAAAGTCAATGAAGTCAAATTCATTAGGCCTGATGTTCATCTTATTTATTAACGGCTGATATAAATTAATGAGTAACTAACTAATGGGAACCACAGCAGGCTAAACACCTAATTTAGAGGCATCTTTAAATTTTACCTTCTATTCAGGCTGTTAGCTTGCATCTGCAAGCAAACTTTTCAAGCTAAATTGGTAATCAAGGTACTATTGGTTTAAGTGGCTGTAGATTAAGAGACTGCACTGACTGAGCTACACTTCTTTTTAACAGAGTATCTGAGTTAATCAGTGTAGATACACTCATTCAGACTCTTGAATATATGAGCTCTAACTTTGTCAGGATCAATCCTTAAACAACTTCCAATTCATTCAGCAGCTTTCAGCTCCTCATGCTGAGTGAGCAGTTTTGCATTAACAGGTTTGAGTTTGTTTTCTATCATCTGGATACTATTAATCACATTAATTGATTTCAAAAATAATTCTTTTCTTTTTTTTTTTTTTTAAATCCTTCATGCAAATCACCCTATAACTCATTCTCGGGAGTAAAAAATAAAATAGTCATCATCTGTTTTTAAAACATGTTTATCTTTTGTGAACAAAGAATCTTTCTTTGGAAATCCACTGAGACAGTCTTCGAACCACCATCAGAACATGATTCATCTTGCTACCAATTTGACAAATCTAGAATTTGACAAATGACAAAATGCTGTCCTTTACATTTTGGAATTACCTTTTCAAAGTAAATTATCTATAATGTAAGGGCATGGTCAAAAATATGGTGTTTGCAATGTGCATGTCTGCAAACTTTTACAAAATTTAGAAGCAGAATGAACTTTCACACTGAGTAAATGCCATGGGTTTCCATAGACAGGTCTTAAAAGCACAAGAAAACCTTGATGAAAGCTCTTTTAAAGACTAAAAATCTCAGTGATTTCAGTGAAGAACCGGAAATTCTGGGCACTCACAGTCAAAGTTTTAATGAATATTTCAAAAGCTGAAATTCAGTGGTTGATTTTGAAAACCTGACCTCCTTTTATCCTCATTTTCTTCCCATTTCAAATCTTCAATCAAATACTACCACAAAGGATGGGAATTCTAGAGAGTTCTCTGATCAGATTCTCAACATCTCCTCCAGGAGATAGTGATTACATTTTACCAGGCTAAGTTGGACCCAAGACATCCGAAACGTGCCTCATAATTAAATACATATTAAGTAGGTTGACCCCATGGATCAGAACAGCACATTCTTTGCTTGTTAATGCTGCAAGGGCTTTAACTGCAGTTTGACCTCTTCATTATCTCCAGTTTTCCAGGGAACAAACTCTGTCTTCAGTTCAGGCCATTTCCATCCCCCTCCATTCAGGACACAGGCATAGAAAAGCATGTTCAAATCCAAATTGAAAGTAAGACATAAAAATTTAGGGCAGCATGGTTGCGGGGAGACTGGCGGAGAAATATAAAGGAAACATATTAGGCTTTCAGTTCTCATTTCACATTAAATAAGATGCTTTTTCTTCCTTTGCCCCAGGAGTCAATTTTTTTCTGCATTAGATGGAGGTGGAAAGGTTTCCTCTTATTCTTGGAAGATGGACAGATTCCCTGGAAGCTTCCCCTAATCTGAAGATGCAATTTCAACAGACAGAACCTATCTGGGGTGACTCTTTTATGAACACACCAACGCCAAGCAAGGGCTCACTGTCCCTGACCTAAACCTCTCTCCAGCTGCAACCTCTTACGATGCTCTGTGGATATGATTTATTACTCCCTGCTGCTCTAACCCAAACTGGGAAGAAAACCAGCTAAGTTTACAAATACACATCTCAGACACACACACACAATAGAAAGTCACACACTTTAAAGCCCATCTTAAGGGGCTGCTGTGCAAACTTACGTTGCCTTTTTCAAATTTATTGACAGTGTTGATGCAGTTGTAGAGAACCCGCTCTCCTGTGTCTCCCTGGTCACCGATGAGGCAGACAAAGACGTTGGCATCTGTGCCACTGCCACTTACCGTCCCAGTGCAAACCGTCACCCGGTACTTTATCACTGCGGAGGCATAAATTAATAAAACAATTTCAGCAACACGATTAATTGCCATTTAAATTTACTGCAGTTCCCACCAAATCGCAATTAATTTTAAGCGTTCATACTTCCAGTTGGTACTTCTGCTGATGTATTGACTTCTCCACTTCTGTATTATCATTAGGAAAAAGAAAAAAGCCAACATGGGAAGGTCTGAAATGTTAAGTAAACCCATAAAACCCCTTCAAAGGACACAAAAATGCTGCTCCCTTCAAGTAAAACCTCATAAATTGGAGTGCATAGCCTCCTTGGGGCCCCAGCCCTCCTACCTCCCTTCTGCCTTCCTGAGAGGGCTGTGGTGAGGGGGGACCTTGTAACAATGTCTTTGGAGAAAACATCATTTTCAACATCCAAGGACATTATAGGCAGACAAAAAACACTTAAAAATGGCCAAGCACTCAGAGAGCTGAGGAACGGGCTCTTGATACTGGTTTTATGGGGCAGGACAAGCCCAGTTGTCCCATCTCCTTGGGACCCTCATAGTCCAGGTGATTGGACTGTGTCTTGCCTCTTTTCCACCTCTGGTGGTGTCTTGCCACCTTTGAGATCTTTATTGAGGATTTTGCTGGATGGATTTTGAGCTGCCACCTTCCTCTCTGCACCCTGTCCTCACCCCTGCTCTCCCATCCCATTGCATCAAGGATTTCTAGAAGAAATTTCACAAAGAACCAGTCCACAGGACAACTTTTGTGAGAGAGCAAGCATCAGGAAGAGACATGAAGCAATGCTCCCACCCTCCCTCTGAAACCTGCCTGCAAGCCTACCATGTGGGTGCTGCATCTCAGCTCTGCTCAGCACAACTGCTCCTCACGCAAAAGTGCCTGCGTTTGAACTCAAGCAGCCCTCTCCACAGTTGATTAAAAATACATTTCACACCCAGGTTTATTTACATTTTAATAACATCTGCAATTACAATTACTCTGGCTCTTCTACTGCATCCAGATCACTGAGTTCTTCAGAAATCTGAGAAAACAGAAAGCTTGTGGTCTACAGAGCGTAAGACAAATCCCAATGGCCACCTTGAGATGTTCCTCTCTCTAAAATCCTCCCTCCAAGTATATTTAGTTCTTTGTGGCACAAAGCCAAGACAGAAGTGACCACTTTAGGAAGTCAGTGCAAAGTTCTGCAGCTTTCTTTAATTTAATCTCCAGTTCAAGCACAGTTAACTTGATAAATAGTTTGGATTGCTCACACAAACTGGCCTTGCACAACAGTTCTGTGCAACTTCCTATACAGTTATACATATAGCTGCCCAACTGTGCATATACAATCAAATAAAACTTTAAAGCCCAAAGGTGATTTTTATATTTTATGTTGTGTTTCAGCTAAGCTTGGTTTCCATGACATTCCCTTCAAACCCAGCATTTCACATTTTAAGGGAGACTGGAAAAAGAAAAAGTTTGGGAAAAAACCCACAATATAGCTCTGGAAACAATTGTGTTGTGGCCATCTCCCGCCACAGAAAATCTACTGGGAATGAGAGCCTGGGGTTTCTGAGGCTTCATGCAGCTCATGATGCACACAGAAAATACTGCAGAGAGAAAGTGCCAGAAAGAGGAGCTAATTGAATTGCATTGGTCTGTCCATGCATCCCTTACACAAAGAGGGTTTCTTTCTATTCAGGTTCTAAGCGAGCCCCTGCATGGGGCCCGTGGCTCTCACCTGGCATGACTTCAGTCACTAGAGATCCCTCTGCAGGGAGCTCCCTCACGATCTCATTGTCATCTTCATTTATATCTAGCCAGCGGCCGCAGTTGAATGAGTATTTTTCTTTTGTCAGCGTTTTCAGCAGAGTTACCTTCATTAAACCAAAACACTGCGTGAGTTCAGAGGCTTAGAGACAAAAAAGCTACAACCTCCTGACAGGTTTTGGCTTGGGAAGCAGAAGTAGGTAGCAGCAGAGAAATAAAACACATCAATAATGAGACTGTCATTCCAACTCGTGCACCGCAGCGATGCATGAAGCAAAGTCTGTCATAGCTGACGGCTTTTCATTCCACCTTTCTCCAGTCACTCTGTGTTGTGGTGAGAGTTTTGATGGACACCATGGATCTAAGTAATTGCTCATCACATGCCACTGTGTAAATCCACAGAGCAAATCATGGATGGTGCTTGCGGTGCTGGTTCTCGCAGCTCAGTGTCAGTGCATGGCACACTGAGAGAACACCCGGAGAACAGCAGCAAGTGCGACCCAACATCTGCTGTCGCTGCCAAGGGAGTAATGAGCAAATAAAGTGGGGCTCTGCAGATGGCTGGAGAAGCAGGTGAAGGGAGAGTATGATGAGGTCTATATGGGCAGCATGGAGAAGAAAGAGGGGGTCAACTATTCACTCTTCTTCAACAAGACATACAGGGCATGAAATGATGCTTGTAGAGACAAGTTCAAAGCAAACAAAAGGACACAAACAATCCGTGAAGGCCTTGACAAAAGCCATTATGATTGTGAAAAGTTTAAATGTTCAAGAAGAGATGGGAACCTTGGAACAAAACCAACAAACAATATGGAAGAAAAACCTACTAAATGCTTTGTATTTAGTAGGTCTGTTCAGGAAGTAAGTCTCCAATTTGAAATAGTTGGGTGTTAGGGGGAAGTATCACAAATGGTTGTCCTTTTCTTACTGTTCTCTAATCATGCACTTATATGACACAGGAGAGAGGATGATGGGCTAAGGGGACTTTTGTCCTGCCCAGTATAGCTGTTCCTGCCTTCTTGGTAATAGAAAATGGAAGTCTACCCTCAAACCACACCTGGTTTGAAAGGTGTGGGAACTGGAACAAAGTATTATTAAGGCTTTATCTAAGTTCCTAGATGATGGATTCATTCACAGGTGATGGGACCTATGTGCCATGAGCCTGATGTATCCAGAAAATATCAGACTGGCTGTATACGGGCAGATTAATTTCGTGCATCTTCAGCAGGTTTGCCTAGACGGTTTGGCCAATAGGAAATCCTAGGCACACTGTTTGATCCCTCTGGCCTTTCCTGAACACAATTTCTGTGCAGAAATTAAATAAAAACAGGTTCCTCAAAGGCCCATCCAACCTGGCCTTGAACAAGTCCAGGGATGGGACATCTATAGTTTCTCTGGACAGCCTGTTCCAGTGTCTCACCAACCTCACACTAAAGGGTTTCTTCCTAGTATATAACTTAACCCTCTTTCAGTTTAAAACCCTCACCCCTTGTCCAATCACAACACACCCTGATAAAGACTGCCTCCCCATCTTTCCCATAGGCCCCCCTGAAGTATGGGAAAGCCACTTTAACGTCTCAAGATCAAGCAGATCACCCTCTTATTGCCCAAATGCTGCTGTCTTCTGCACAGTCTTCACTGACCACCTCCTTCTACAGGGCTGTCAGCACTTCAGGGCAGGTTACGCACCAGTGTACAGCTGGTGTCTGTCATAATCAGTTTTTCATTAAGACCAGCCTAAATAGGCCACAGAAGGAGTGGGCTTTCCTCTTTGTACAGTAGCGATGTCTAAGAGTAGGAATCTTTCTGCAGAGCAAGGGAAAAACACACAGACAGCAGTGAGAGGAGACTATAGTTGTCTGTCACTAGAGGGATGGGGAAAAGTGATTTTCAGCATTGATCTGGGCTGTTGGGAGCTGCTATTTACCTACTGCTCTCATTTCCCTCACATAGCTTGGGATGAACTGAGGGGGACAGGAAAGAAAAGGAATTTCCTCCACACATCACAAAAAGATTCCTCCTCTCCCCAGATATTTTCACAAACACTACAATGTGTTCTCTCCATATCCCATTTTCATGTAGGGTTTCTACTCCATCCCTTGACCAGGGCCTTGACCCAGGACTATCAGTGCAGGCCTCTGTGAGCAATCCGTTTTTCAAGCCTACATTCCTTTGCCATTCCCTCACCTTGTTCAGATGCCAGCCAGCAAAGGGATTTCTTTTCTCGTGCCATATCCGAAGCTTATAAAATGTGCCCAGATCAGGGAGCTCAATCTGTATAGGAGAGGAAAAAAACAGTGTGTTATCCATTTTTGTAAGTCAGCAAACCAAGGACATCTTGGAACATCTTTTAAGAACCAAAGCAGAGAAATGTCAAAAACTGAAGTGAAAAAATAATAACAAATATTGTTCTTCAAAAGTAATAAACCCTACCCTGCAAAGACAGCCTGATGCCTCTTTTCAGAAGAGAAGAACATATAAATTGAATCTATACATTTTTGATCATGAGAGCTCCTTGACAGCACTCCTTCCAGTAAGAACTAAGGACAGCTCTCAAGCTGCAGTTCTTTCTCAAACAGGCTCTGCAAAGCACAGCTGTGCTTCCTCCAGAAGTCTGCAGCTGCTGGTGCAAAAGGGATAGATGTTTTGTCTACACACAGGCATTAAAATTCTTTGTTTCTCAATTCTTCTATGACCAGTCCACAGATAATTTTAAACATATTTGTTCCCAAACACAAGAAGACCCTCCCCATTCTCCAAACTCAACATGTTGTAGAGCTCAGCCCCAAACACTCATGGAGGCTCACACCCAAGGAAGCTGAAAATGAGATCATGGAGGAGAGGAAACACCACTGCTAATTGTCCTGTAAGTAGATAATGGCCACTTAGGCATTGGGGGAAAAAGATATAAATTATTACCTTTATAGAGTCATGGTCTGTAAATGGGTGGAACAGTCTATAGGATGAGTGGGGTTATGCCTGAGGGGGAGACTGACCCACAGAGGGGATGTGGTACTAAGTGCCACTATGACTTGAAGACATCAGCCCCCAGGAACAACAGCCTAAGTCCTGCTTGGAGGACAAGCCATGTCCATAGGTGGGGAAATCATCTGCATCATCACCAAACTGAATGACTTCACCTCCACTTCAGAAGGATCTACTGAGGTAAAGGTCTCATCATGATGATTTTCTGTGCAGGGTTGAAGCCCTAGAAAACAGTACCAAGCCAAATTTACTACTTGAACAAGATTCATACCATGAACTTGTCAGTCTGTCCAGTTTCAAAGTTGTCTGAATTGTTGTCCAGCTTCATCTCATCTGACTTCCCCTTGTCTCCATAAACCTGGAAGAAGATGGTGGCATCTGTCCCTGCATTCTTAATGTCACTTGTCCAGATCCACAGAGACCAAGGGTTTTCTACAAAGAAAGGTTCAAGACATCTTGTTTAAAAAGTAGTTTTTAAAGGTGTCTTGATAAAAAAAACCCTCCTAATTTTCATGCTTTTGCCTTGGTGGTAGAGAGGGAAGGATGGTATGAAAGAAGACCAGGACATTTTATCCTTTTTTGCACAGACATAATCAGCTGTTACATGACACAAAGGAATGAGATTGCCTGGAAATATAATTTTGTGGGTTTATTTAAAATTAAATGAGAAAAAAAGAATACCCCAGCCAACCACAACAATAAAAACCAACACCACCAACAACATAAATCACCACTTTCCAGGAGAATCATATTCTTCTATGCCATACATTCCTAACAGGGTAATCCAAGGATGTCCTTCATCTCTGTAGTTTCAGTATACATCTCCAACACCTACAACTCTTAGCTTCAAAAAACAACTTAAAACCAGGGAAATACTGTCAGCTTTCTTTTTGTCAATGAGAAAGCATCCCCAGTTACTTGTGTATGGTGCAACACAGCTCCAGGTAGCTCCTAAACCTTGCTCCAGATGGTCTGTGTCTGGAACTAGGGGAGGTATGGATAGACACAAGTATCACTTCATGAGATGAGCCTTCCTGAGACTCCCCTTATGAGCCCCTCATCTGCAGTCTTTATCAATAACAATGTGTTTCACTTCTGCAAGCCTTGCAGCACCTACAGGAAAGGGAACAGGCTTCTTGCCTGATTCAGATACCAGCTGAATTATTGACAAATCCCAATGAAAGAACTGCTAACCCTTTCGGTATGCCTGAGCCCACGTGAGCAGGAGTTGACCTTCAGAGCCCAGAATGGAATACAGAAATATGATGACATGCATATAAATTAGGTTTTTAGTGATCTGCTCTGCATTTAACCATAAAAAAGAGGCCACAGCTACTAAAAAAAAAAAAAAAAGGGAGAAAAGGGTATTTTCTTCTAGAAAAAAGTTTTGTTTCTATTTTAATAATATGTCTCTGACCACTCCTCTCTGAAAAGCACCAGGCAGTTTTTATATATGAGCAGAAATGAAGCTGAGGCAAGGTTGTGTATGGCATGTGATAGAGCAGCTTGCTCTCCCTGGGGAAAAGAGTAAGGGTGATTTAGACACCAGAGACTCATCTCATCTGTCTGCCTTGGCCTTCCTGACCTCTTCCAGAAGGAAAGGAGGAGTGGTGCATGCAGGCAAGGGGGGAGGGGGTGGAAGAGGAACTTGTATCAGGATTAAATGCAGATAGAGGGCTGGGAGAAACCACTCAGGGAGAAACGTGGGTGAGCTGCAGCTGCTGGAGGAGACCAGGCATTTCTAAACATACCCATCATCATCCCCACCCCCTTAGCCCAGGACTCACTGGGCACATTCCCCTGTTTCCTATCCCTTCACATGAAGTAATACAGAGAGTTCTGAAATTCTCAGAGCCAGAGTCAATATTCCCCAGGAGGGCTAGACCTGACACAACCATTTCCAGGATAACGTTCAAGATAAGGGAGGAGAAAAATAATAATAATAAAAAAAAGACTGAGAATAAATAAAAACTACATGTCAAGCTGCATTCCAATGGGGGAACAGCTTGCAAACACCATGCAGGGTCCATCTCACCATGGATACCCAAACTGGGGTTGAACCAAGCTTTGATCATCCCTACAGAAAGGGACAGTACTGTGTGCACGGGGAGATAGGCAAGATGACATAATAGGTCTTTTCTAACTCCGAGTCTTACTCTTCTATAATCTGGCAGCTAAAGGTCACAGATTTCTCAAGGCTAATGCTGTCTATCTCCTGCACTGCGGCAGCAGGGGAATTAGCCTGTCAATAACAATCAGAGCTGATAATAGAGGGTCAAAGGTTGTGGATGCTTTGGGTAAATGGACCGAGTCAGAGGCCCAGTGTGGTTATAACACTGACTAACATTTAGATAAAGCTTATTTAAATGAACTGCTGTTTAAGCAGGAGCCCACCCAAAGCATTCAGATTAAACCGTATTTATTACCCTAATTAAACCATTCTGCTTACACACTCACAGTGGCACAGGAAAGATGGCAGCAATCCGTTTTACTTGGTACAAAACCAGCCAGCGAGGCTGTGTGCTGAAGTGGTGTGTGGATGGATGGATGGATGGATGGATGGGTCAGTATATGGATGGATGAAAGGATGGATGGATGGATGAATATGCTGGTACCCCCCCAGCCAATGTATGCCATTGATTTCCTCTAGTGGAAAGGACTAAGAGCTTTTTTTTGTCTAACACCAAGGAAAAAAAAGTTAAAATTGATGGGATGTTTTGGTTTTCTTCCTGTTTTTCCCCAGGTTTGTCTCTTCACTATATTTAGGTTTTGCTTCCTGCTGGAAGAGGAAAGCTTTTCTTTTGTATTGGTAAGAAACAGCCTGGCTTGTCTGCCGAGGTGAGATGGCAGCTGAGGCAGCCCTAAGCCCAGTGAACCTAGGAAGGCTGTCAGGTCAAATTTCTTCCCTTGAGAAAATGTGCAAGTCTTCAAAATACTGAAAAGGTTTAATTTTAAACTCCCCAAACCACTATTTCAAAGCTGAAATTCACGCAGGGCTCAATCCATTTGAGCATCTACTTGACCATGAGTCTGCCCATGTGTGACACTCAAGGTGTTGTTGCATGAGAGGGATCACAGGAGGCTCCTGGCCATTTGTACCTACTTTTCAGTCTTCTCTGGCGCAGGGACACCATTTCATAGAGCTCCCTCTCTATAAGACCATCTCCTTCATCTTCATCCAGCCATTTCCCACACGGGAAGGTTTGCTCAATACCAGTGAATGGGCAGTAAACCACCACCTAGGAAAAGAGACAGGAAAAATGAGTTTGAATATTCTGTTACTGATAGCCCACAGGTCACTCATACTGAAAACTGAAGTAACTGAAGCAAAGACAGAGCAGAAGATCTTGGTCCTGCTCTCAAAATCAGGTTTTCTGGACCAACATGAACTGGAATGGTGTCACAATCCCCAGTTTGTGGTATATCTAGGACCCATGTGTCCTGTTATTCCCACCCTTCCAGAAGGGTCAGCCAAGAAGAGGTAAAACAACTTGGGAGCAGGCAGCATAGAGTGTAGCACACACCCTGCACCACACCAGTGCTCCAAAGGGTTTTGCAGGAGACACAAGATACAAAAAGCTTTCAAACACATTCTAAGCTGGTCTTGCTTTCCAGGAAAACTGCATTTTGTCCCATCTTCTGGGTAGGCAGCTGGCTCCCACTTCTCTCTCCCAATAGCACCTGCTATATTGTACAGGGTCTCACCTCACATATTGCTCCACTTTGCTCCACTACCTCCCAGTAGCAGCTGTGCTCAGACACTCTTTTTTCTTTTTACTGAGCTCTAAAGCATCACCTAAAAACTTTAGGAAAGTCTGAGTGGAGATGGTACCTTTGAAATGCTCACCACAATCCAAGCCTGCACTTTTGTCTGGCCCCTTGGGCAAAGTTCTGAAGGTGCTTTTGGTGCTGAGCAAACAATAATCTCTATCTTTGCAACTGCAAAGGGGCAATCAACCCAATTAGAGAGTGATTGACTTATGTATCTAGCTTGCCTTTGAGGCAATCAGCTACTACCATGCATTATGTATAATATTGACTTGCTAAACCAGGGATATTGTCATCCAAATAAAAGGAGATTTATTTATTTATTTTTTAAAACTGTATTTGGTGGTTGGGGTCAGGCAATGAATATGAAACAGTTTGACAAGAGGAAATTTTTTTTACAACAAGGACAATCAGCCAGTGGAATAATTTCTCATGGGAAGCGGTGGGTTCCTCAACATTGGACACTTGTAAGATTCAGGTGGACAGGGAGTTGAGCCATCTTGTCTAGACTGTGCTTTTGCCAAGAAGTGCTGGACCAGATCATCTTTGAGGTTCTTTCCAAGCTGGTATTCTCTGAGTCTATGAGTCTACGATCCTATGACAGCTGCCTACCGACCAAGAAGTTACTCTTACCTTCTCACAAAACCAGCCAGAACTGACACCACAATTATCATGCCCAATGGTGACTCTGCTGAGAGGGCTGAGAAGAGCAGCTATCTCCACGTTAAAGAGATCTGTCCTGGCACGCTCAAATTCACCTCCTTCCAAGAAAATCTTCCCACTGTTCTTTAAGCCTTTGGAGCCATGGAGGATTACGTGGATCTTGGAGTTTGTGCCAGCTCCTCTGATATCTCCTGTCACTACAGCAACATTGTACACAATACCTGAAGGAATTGGGAATTTGGTTAGAAAGAAAAGAAGGGAGGAAAAAAGGCAGAGAGAAATAATTTTTGGTTGGACTTACATTGGGCTCTACTGGCTGTTCAACTTTTGACTTACATACAGTGCAATTCTTCATTTGTTTCTGTCCCACACATACCTCTGAGAAACACACAGCTACCTTCAGACAGTCCCAGAGAAAGAAGTTTGTGGTGCAAAATCCCTGTTGTATGGCTCAGTTGAAAAAAAGAATGGTTTTGTTTATGACCCTGTGGTGATGATTAGATGAAGAAAGGCAAAAATATTGAATTGTCAACTAAGTCAATTGATTTTGAGAGGTACCAAACATGTCAGAGGATGCTGAGAAGATGGAGAGGTATTGCTTTACACAGTTTTCTGTAGCATCAGAAAACCCTGGAAACGGGATCAGCAGCCTATAATGGTGCTGAAGCCAGCAGAACCTTCACTGTCACTGTGACAGTCTAAAGATCTCAGCAAAACAAGGTTGGAGAGAGTTATTAACCCAGCTGGAAGAAAGCAAAATATTTCTGAAAAGAAGACTGTATTCATAAAAGTTTGCCTGTTTTTTTTTTTTTTCAGTTCTGTTGGCCTAAGAATGATAACACTTCTTCCTAATAGCCCTACTTCACAGAAGGCTTTGACATATCTTAGACCCATGTCATGTCATTAAATAAAGAGATGTAACTAAAACAGTGTTTTAGGGAGAACTTAAAAAACAGTCAGGTCCAAGCTAATTCCTTTACTCAAATCGCCCAGAAATTTCAACAGGAACTTCAAAATATCAGAATTCATGGTTTTCTAAACAGTCTTCTTCCTGAAGTTTAAGTCAAAAATTGTATTCAAGCATGTTTT
>VWZY01004275.1:62932-78716 GCA_013399075.1 Chloroceryle aenea
AAAAAAAAAAAAAAAAGAAAGAAAGAAAAGAAAAGAAAGAAAACAACAAAAAAACTCCACAGATGCAGACATTTCACAAACCAGAAATGTGCTTCCTGCTTTCCCCAGATCTGCTGTTATCAATATTGGGGAAATAACTGAAAACAACCTTTCAGGTAATCTATTTCTGGTCTGAATGAAGTATGAAATAATTTTACAGTGCTGTTTAAAATCATATTAGTGTCACTGTATTTCAGTCTTGCTTTGTATAAATGAGGTATTTAAATAAAGATACTTTCTTTCAAAATTGACAGTTGAAATAATTAGGATAGCTAGACATAGTTGGTCAAAAGTAACTCCCCTCTTCACAAATGTGCTGCTCTAGATTGTTTTGTACTGTGTACTTATATATATATGTCAGCCATGCATAGAGATGTCTCATGCCTCTCCAGCATTTTTTCTCTTGATATATGAGGTCCTTTATATGAATTACAAATCTCTATTTCCATCCCATTTCTGAGCTTTGTGCATCCAGTCGGTTTACAAGTCACCAGTGCTGCTTCTTATTTCAACATTTCAATTTCTCATCGCCCTTACCCATCTCTAGAGACAAAACAATGGGCAAAAAAAGAACATTACAAGTAAAACGTCCACAGCTGCCTTGTTTCAGACACGGTGATATGAGATGGGCAAAGTCTGTAAAGAAAGCAAAATCCTGATAAGACCAACTGAAGTATTAAAAAAAAAGAAAGACAGACAATTTGGGATACTGAGTGTGCCAGATATCATGGCAGCGATACCAATTGGGTAGTAAAAGGTATTACTCCCTCTACAAACCTTGTCTTTTGAATATCTCAGCATGCAGCAAGATCTCATCCTTAACACAGGGGGTATTCACCACTTTTCAAAAGTAAACAACTCATATTTATTTCATAAATATATTAAGCTGCATTTTCATGTGCTGATTACACACTTCCAGTTCTCAATGTAAATAAAGCTGAGTTTTGATAAGCAGGTAACACCTATTAATATTTCATACCCCTCCACCTCATACATCCCCAGAAATAATATTTCTAGTTTTTCTCATCATGGAAGTTTCCAAAATGTAAGACATCATTTTGAATCATGACAGAAGGGAGAGAGGAGAGGCACTAGTCCCACTCTCCAGGCTTGGTGCTTTGTCAAATGAGGCTGCAAAGCCCACAGGGCATCATCATTGTCTGGTACCTTCCCATCCAAACGGCTGCTCCTTATCAGAGCTTCTAGTGCCTGTGCATTACTGAGAAATATTGGCCACAGCTTTAGTTCAGACCCAGTCCAGCCCTGAGGGACATGTGTAATCCATCAGGACAGGAAGGAGTTAGCTACTTGCTCATAGTCAAGCATGTGCATCAAAACCTGCTGCCACAAGTGTATCCTCAAGCCACAGCCAAGACGTTGCCTCTCAAATCAGAAGCCAGCCAACATTAAAACTCTGGACAACAAGTGGTCAAATCTTAACACGAGCCTGCTTTGCAGAGGAAACAAATAGCACAGCTTACATTCCCACCTCAAATATATGAGATTTTGGTCCTAGTGGACCCCAAAACTTCAAAGAATATCTAGAGCATGTTAATTCTATGTGTGCTTGCAAAGATGCTCTCAAAACCACACCGGAAGAGAAGTCCAGCTTTGGCTGCTTCCTCATGTGCACTGACTGCTTTCAGACACCTGCATGGGCTGCCTTTCCTGCCTTCAAACGAAACTGTCTTGTGTCTTGCCCTGTTCAAGGTCTTCTCCTCTGACCCACCATGAGCAAAAACTGTCCAATCCTCCTCAGACCTCAATAATTCTGTCTCAGACAAGGATACACCAATGCTTCAAGGAAACCTGTGAAAGACTAATAGATTGGGGTTGACCTGCAACTTGATCAGCTGAACTTCTCTCATTTGTAGTATAATAAACACTGTTCTCATTTTTTAAAGGCAAGACTATCCTCTGTGTGCACCAGCACATGGGTACGTTTCACTGCTTATCAGCTTTTACAGGAATCTGATTCCTAGCTGGTCAGTGTGACCTTATAGACGCTAGGATGTACCCAAACAAACTCTCAGATGCTTCATACATCACCCCAAATCAGGCCAGAACTGATAGAACCACCAGCCTTGTAGTTCAAAGCTGGTTCTTGTCACAGAGAGGCAGAAAACACATCTGCTTGCAAAAGACCTTGCAGATACTGAGACATAAATGTTGAGCTGTAGTCTTCTAATTTTGAATAGAAAAAACTAACTCTGATAGACTGCTTTGAGTAACCTTGGTTTGTACAGATAAGAGGGTCTAAACTATGAGCTGTGTGGGAACAGAGAGGAGTCTCCCGAGATAAGCCAGATCATACCAGTCCTGTGGTTGCCAGCTCATCATAGCCTTGCATTCCAAGCCAAAGGTAAAAATACTCTGCGAGGAAGACTGTGGGCCTTCCTCCAGAAGACCCCAGCCCACGACCACCAGACAGCAGTGAGCAGGCATCGGTGGGAGGAGACTTAGGATAATGAGTTCCCAGAAATAACGATAATACCCACACCTATTCCTGGAATTCATTGCAATAACCCCTCCTTTTCCAAGGAATATGTATATTTCTCATTATCAATAATTGCTGGCTTTGAACAACGGTGCACAAGTTTGGAGGAGTGATCCCCCTTGCACCCGGCGCCGTAATAACCCTGCCTACTTTATAACCTATCTTGGGTTGTAGAGTTTGATTCTGCACATCAGTACAGCCCTAGATACAGCACAGCTGCACGTGATCTGACCTTGAAATTAATTGTTGGCATAATATTCATAACTAAAAGTAGTAAGTGAGCAATGGCTGGCACTTTTGTATATCCTCAAGGTCTCTGTGTGCTGTGCACTGTGACTGCCCTGCCACCCAGTGCTGCATAACACACCTATTGCGAGCTTGTTCGTTATGAGTAGGCCAAATAAGACTAAGCTTTACCCAGAAAAAGTGCAATTACCAGCTGAGAGAATGAAGGATTTTTACAGTTTGAGGTCACACACACGGTTCTGTGCTACTGTAAATATACAGCCTTGAAAGAGTTTGACATGAGCTGCTGTCCCATGAACTTTTATAACCCATTCATGTCCAATCCTAAGCAAATTCAGGGTGCTGATGACCAGATAACCAGATGGAAATCAGTCCTTGGCTCTCAGCCTCATGTAACAGGCAGGTTGGCAAGACTTGACCGAAACATGACAGGTTAGCATAAATTGTAATCACACAGAAGACTGAATTAATTTTGAGGTATCTTTGCTCTTCAATATGGTTTTAAGGACCAAATCACAGAATCACACAGAATCACAGAACTATACACAGTGATGGAGAAAGACACAGTTCTGGAGTCCCTCCTGCTGTGGATGCAGAGCAGCTCCTGGGCTGCAGACCACCAGGGAAAGGCAAGCAAAGTCCAGCCAAATGAGTATCACCGTGGAATGGGAGCCATAAAGGTCTCTCCACAGAGTGGCACCAGTGATTCATTCCAGCCTACAGGAATCAAACAATGGAATGGGAATTGACTCCTGCATTTCATTTGCTTCTCATCTCTGTTGGGTCAGTAGAACTCCTTACTGCAGCTACAAGATATTATGAATGCTGTCCACCCCCACTGCTGTGGTAGGACATCAGACACCCTCAGAGTGATCCAAAACCCTCGACACTCAAAGGAAAACCAGCACCCGACTTCAATTTTGAGCCAGTCCCTTGTATAAAGGCTCAGCCACAGTCATACTATCTTAAGGCTTCATAAACCCAAGTAAGCAGCATAAGGCTGAACAATAGTCCTTCCTTGTAATTAATACCTGCAATGTAAATTAATCCAGGCTGCCAATAGCAGCTGCTGGGTAAATAAGAATCTGTGGTACTACCACTGTCAAAGGGCCATGAGCATACGATGCCGTGGATGTGAATACAAGGAATAGGGGATCATTGAAACAGGAACACTTAAAATGTAACCTGTTCTCCTTGGGAAATATGTGGCATTCAACACGAGAGCAGTTTTCTTCAGGTAAATAAATGCAAACATGCATCTGCAATCTCCAGGTATTCCTGCCATCCTCAATAACTCTATTTGGATCATGAAAAGAATTCTTGGTTTGTGTGTGTGTGTATGTGTGTCCAATTTTTCAATTGCATGTTGGCTATTTTTTTTTAACATGTTCTCTTCTGCATTTCTATTCTATGATTCTATGCATTTTTAGCAATGCCTCTGGATTTTTTTCTTTAAATTAATCTCTTCAAAGCTAACAGCTTTGCAGGCATTCTCTGTCTGGCCTGTGCTCCTCACCAAGAAAGGCTGAGTCTCCCCATAGCTTGGTAGGTTTTATTCTAAGCACCAACAATCCCCTTCAAATATGCTTCAAGTGTGTCTATGGAGCTTCCACAAGCAGAAATATAACAAAACAAAACAAAATCAAAACCCAAACCAACAAACAAAACCAAACACAGAAAAAACCCCAACCAAACAAAAAAAACCCAACACAACAAACAGAATTAATTCATCTCCAGTCCACATCCTACACATATCACAGAGTAGATACATGTTCCAGCAGTGACCTCCAGTTCAAGAGAGGAAGGTAAATCCTCATGAGAAAAATAACAGAGCTCTCCAGGAGAAGATCAAAAGCTGAAGATGTTGCAGGAGAGGGAAACTGGAGGAAACTTGTCTGGTTACCCCCAGAAACAACAGACTGTTGCACCAAATGTAGGATGAAAGCAAAGCACAGGACTAAGGTCTGTAACAGCAATGCTCAGGTGGTTTACAAAGAGATGAAGAAAAAATCGGAACAGTGATTGAAGAGAAACCATCAAAAAGGAGAAGAATATGGCACTGAAGACTGATAGTGGGAACACATTCTTTGGAGGAAATAACTAATATTTCTTACAGGCACATAAAATCTCCAAACCACATCATTATTTATTTGTATAGTAGCCCAGAAAAATATTAATGCTCAAAGAGTAAACACCACTGTTTAATCCATTTGAAAACTAAAAAAAAAAAAGCTCAAAACAAGCAAATTTAGAGCAAACGACTTGTATGTACAAAGAAAATCATATCACTATCTCATTTCAGGCCCTTATGAATCCAGAGGGAGCCAAATGAATTCAGATAAATTTACATTTGCAGTTGACAGTTCACCTCAGCAGCCTGGGAATGTTTATCTTTCATTAATTATGGTTCAAGGGGAACTGCAACCTGAGATAGCTCAGCTCAACCTCTCCTCTTACAGATTCAGACCTGCCACCTGGAAGGCATCCAAGCCTTCACCCGTGCCTCTGGCCTCAGCCCAGCTCCTTGCATTTATTTGGATGGCCACAGAGCAACCAGCCTGTGCCACACAAAGATGGGCTTTTCTTTCTGATAAAGGTGGTGAGACACATTCCTGACAAATGCCTGGTTAAATATCTTCTTTCATTCTCTTAAGGCAGGAGACAATTTCATTCCTATTTGTCCTGGTTGAAGCGCACAGTGACTGTTGGTCTACAACCCAAACCCACTTCTCCAGAAGAGTGAATGCTCAGGACTAGCTTTCTGGTTGGGAAAATGCAAAGTTGCTCCAGCAATTTCATTGGAGCTGCGTTGATTTTTACCAGCTGAGGATTTAGCCCACCGATCTCCTGCTGAGAGACAGGTGTTGAGCAGGATGGAGGAAATCACACGCATTCCTTTGAATCAGCTCTTCCAGGCAGGAGCAACAATAAATTCAGATAAACTGTTGTGTCATTTGAAGATCTATTAAGATTGAATGGTTGACTTCCTCCTCAAGGGAACTTCCTGATAATTTTGTATTGCTCTGACTCATCCACTACCTTCTCAAGACCCCTACTGCCTCTCCAGAGTCCTTAATTCTTCTACTCCACAAACTGAAGAGATAAAGCAAAGGACCAGCAAAGGACTTTGGCACACACAGCCCCAACAGTAGCTGGGTGAGGTTTTGGCAGAGCATCTCCAGACATTATCTCATTCCCCTGTGGCAGCCACCCTGAAGAGGTCTACGTTTATAAAATGCTCCCACATACATTTCATGTCAATGGGTATTATTTGTACACTCGAATTCACACAAAGTATCCTTTAATACTCACACCTTCAACATACTGAAACTGGTTTAAGGAGGTTGTATAGGGCAAAATCACTTAACAATTCAGGGGCAAACAGTGTCAGGGTGTTTTGTTCCACTCTTAGCTTCAAACAGGATCTCAACAAAACCAGCAATATTTTGCCCTTCTAGAGCATCTATCAGTATTCAAGGCATTGCATTAAGGCTGTCAAAAAACTGGTTTTACCAATAAAACATTCCTAAGTAGTCACGTCAACAATGTGATTTCTTGGTGCAAGAAATCAAGAAACTTATTCCCCAAATATGTGATCCTAGAGAAAACACAAGTTTATATTATTTTACACCAAACTATACCTCTCCTCTCCCTTAGACCTGTGGCTAGTGGGCTTGTACTTCACTTTCCATGCCCAAAATTATGCTCCCAGAAAGGAGCAGTGTATTGGTGAGGTCATCAGGAAAACACAACTCAGTTTCCTCATTAGCACTTGCAGATAAACTAAACTGCTGATATACCACCTGAGGCTGGTCTGCTGGCTCCACTTTCGCATCGCGATCATCTTCCCACTCATGTTACATGCACCATACATCACTGCATGGCCTACACGCTGGTATCAATTTGGGAGTACACGTCTATTTTGCAAGCTGTCCTGGCTTCGTTTCAACATCATTAGCTTAAAACCACTCTGAAAAATAGGCACCAGTTCAATATGAATATCATACACATACAGTAAACCCACGTAGAAGTACAGCAAGAGGCTTGGATTTGTTTATGGAAATTTCCTGCAGGTCATCAGCAGAGTCTGGAAACAGTTAACTTTATACACAGGACTGCAACCACGCTGTCTCTTCTGACAGCACACAGCGATACTGGCTGCATCTTCTGGGGCAGGATGCTCCTCATCTACCTGTAGCCATTTAATCTAATTTAAAGTAGTCATCACATATCCTTCAGTACTCAACCAACGAGTGGAGCTTCTCCAAATGGTGATTTATACCACCCTAAGATGCCAGGTCTAATATTGGAAGAAGGAATTACCCTCTGGAGGCACCTTGCACCTTCCTATTTCTCTCACTAATGACTATAAAGAAAACTCAAATTAGCTTAGGCTATGCAATTACTTTTTACATGGGTGAAGTCACCTGAAAGCAACCTTGTCCTTTCTGACAAGGCACTAGAAAGCCAAGCTGGAAGGAAACCCTTACTTTTGGGCACATCCATGGGATTCAGGCTGCCAACAAGGTCTCTGACGTACAGCCCATCCCCGTCCTCCTTGCTCAGCCAGTTGTTGCAGGGGAAGTAAAACCGGAGGTGAGGTCTGTTCATGTCAGTCACAATCACACGGTCAAGGAACCAGCCCGCGTTCAGTCCGGTGTTGTCATGCTCAATCCTGGAGGAAGAACAGCACTGGCTTTGACATTTTGACTAATACTGGTCATAGTAAATTTGTCCAGTGTTTTCTATTAGGCAAGGATAGAGCAGCTATACATAAAAAGCCTACTTATACCTAGATATCCAAAGTGTTTCATAGTATTCATGGGCTTTTACATCATTCCTCTCTCTATAAATGTGTGTGTGCAGATATCATAGTGGTGCATGTGGGCTATTGTCTGCAAGGGGAGGCATACAAACATACTCACACCTTCAACATGTGCATTCATTCACCTTACACTGCATACCTAAAACATAAGTGACTCTCCCCCAATCCTGTATCCCTCCTGCTCTTTACTCTTCTTACTTTGTTTTATCCACCTCTTCCCATTTTCCCAGCTTTCTTTGTGCTACTTGCTCATTTTAACTTTTATATTGGTCAGTCAGATGGTGGTTAAACACAACAATTATCGTTTACATTACACTAATTTAGCTAAAGAGGACAGCAAACCCCATTTACCTCCATCAGGTCATAAAACCAGTCCTAAATGTCTTCCTCCATGATTGCATATGACAGAAATACAATTCTTGGTGGGAAGGATGGACAGTTATAAGCAATACTGCAGGTGATTTCATGCTTCAGTTCAAATCGTAGGCAGTAAACACGTTTTTACCACCCTTTAACTTCACCTTGGTAGGAGCACGTTAACAAATAATGAATAAAACATGGCAAGACTAAAACCTCTACAGCTTGTCACTCAATTAGCACCTCATGGAGCAGGTACCGTGGTAGTATCTTTGTGCAGGTACCTTATTTTCTTTATTTGTCCAACGTTGTTGGTTTTGACTCGGAACACGTCTGTTTTGCTCCTCTCAAAGGCTGTGCTGCTCCTGTAATACACACGCACAAAAGCTGTGGTGAGAAAAACAGCAACCTTGTCAGCAAGCATATGTGGGGGCTTAACAGAAAGCTAGTGGTTAAGGATGAAGAAATGTGATTCCTAGCACTAGAAAGACCTACTTTTCAATGCCCTCTTCCCTGTGACAAGTTTCGGATGCTCTGAGTACCAACACTTAACAGACATTTTCCCTTCTCGAGTCTAGAGTCCTTCCAGAAGCTGAGGTGGAAGCTTTGGGGGAGATGCAATGCTGGCCCAAGCAGATGCAAACCTTGGATCACATTCCATATCACCTCCAAGTATACAACATGACAAAGTATTTTCAAAATCCTCAACTAAATTGTGCAAAGAGCCAAGAGCTGGTGGAGCCTGTGAGAATTTCCTATCAGCAAGTGGCTTTCAGAGGTTTCTGAAAATAATCTTCAGTGCAAATATTTCGAGGCAGCATCAATGAAGCGGAACTTACAGGAAGAACTCCAACTTTTGGTGAGTCCTCATCTGTGGTTTCTCATCTCTGATGGTCCACCTATCAATTATTGAGGTAACAGCAAAAAATCCACAGGGATGTTTTCAGCTGCTCCTCTCCAGGGTGGCTGGAAAGTGCTCATTTGGAGTGGCTGAATCAGAGCTTCATTTCACGCTTATCAACCAGCCCTTCTTGGCCAACCAATGTGGAAAAACCTCTTTAATCTAGACACCTGCACATCCACCTCCGTTGCTTTACAGTACTTTGAAAAGCCATATATTTTCATCTCCATTTCCCAGTACCAGCAGTGCCCTCTCCTGCCTTCCTAGCCTGCAGGCATCAAGCATACCCACTCTTGGTGATGGGGCAAAGGGGTTCCATAGCCCGATGAATTCCTTGTGGAGATGGAGATCTGCCCAGAGCTCAGCCAGAAATAAAAGCATCCAAACTACATCAAAGGTTTCTTTCTACACATCGCTTCCAACATTTTTTAACAACCACGGGGACTTCCTCTGCAGCTTTCTCCTAGGACTTGTATCTCAATCTCAATCGAAGCAAAGCGACTGCAGAACAGGGACCAGTTTGATTTTCTTTTTTTGTGAAGTGTTAAGTGTTTGTATTTCACACATGTGAGTGGAAGGCAATATAAAATACAGTAGCCCAAGTCAGGGGATGTAGAATTTGATTCCCAGTTCTGCCTCTAGCTTGCGATCTGATCTTTGGCAAGATCCTCCATCATTTTTGAGCTCACATTTTCCACAAAAGCTCTATGAATAGCACCAAGGCCAAACCCATCCTTGCTCTGAAGGCACAGCCTCTCCCACCTGCGCTTTCTAATGGGCCCACAGTTCACCTGGGTGGCTAAGCATTGCTGGGGATGATTAAACACAGCAAAACTCAGAAGTCATATCGAAATGAACAAAAAGCCACAGCTCTTCAGGAGCATAAAGCCACAGTGACGAGCAACTTGTACTGAGAAAGTTAATGAATATTAATAATCTGAGCAAGGGGGTTCATTTTTGCTCATCTCTCTTCTCCACATCATTGAAGGATCTGCATGTGCCTTTGTTTTAAAGGTTATTTTGTGTGTTCTGCAGAGGCACACACAGCCCTCCTCCTCCTCCTCCTCCTCCTCCATTCTGCTATTTCAGATCCCGCGCCAGGAGCATCCCTGCTATGCGAAAAGGCTAAAACAGTTAACCTTGTGGTGAAAACAAGAGACAATTAAATCCAGCCCAGCCTCCCCCAACCTGTCTGTCAGAGAGAAAACACACTCAGCGAGTGTGAGGCAATTAGTTTGTCAGGCTTGAGCGAGCAGCATAATGACAGCAGCTTCTCCCTGCATCGGCTCCGGAGATCGATGCAGTGCTGCAGGCTGATACGGAGCTGGCACAAAAGTATTAAGTGAGACTAATTAGCCCAAAGCTTTCAGTGTGCTGCTTCCAGTGGCTGCTGGCTTACGGCAGTCCCACCCTGTGCTGGGCTTTTTCAGTTGCTGGGATGGTGGGGCAACAATGGGGAGGAAACCTGTGCTGGAGGAGCACCAAGTGGGCATCTAAAAGCGACCACTGAACAGATGCTTTGTGTGTGTTGAAAAGCTTTGAGAAGCAGTGGGAAACAGGGTGGATACCAAGAAGTTGCAGACTTCCTTTTTAGAAGGAGTCCCATGGAAAAGACAAGGGGTGATGGGTACAAGTTACTCCTGGGGAGATTCTGCTTGGGCTCCAGAAGGAAAATCTTCACCATGAGAACAATTGGACATTGGAATCATCTCCCCAGGGAAGTGGTGGATTCCCCTACACTGGACAGTTTTAATACTCAGCTTGGCAGGGTGCTGGGCCAGCTCTTTTAAACTACATATATATATATATATTACCTTAAAAGGCTGGCATAGATGATCCTTGAGGTCCCTTCCAACCTGGAATTCTATGATTCTATGATTGTGGTCTAGCAGCCAAGCTCCTGGAAAGTCTTGCTGTCAAAAGGCAGGAGGAATTTGACAAGTCTCTTCCCTTGAGATGGATAGGCAGCATCAACACCACAGAGAAGGGGAATGTTTAAGGAAAAATCCAGTCATTCCTTCTAACATATTTCTAGCATTGCCAATTAAATGGGAAGGGAGAGAGAGTGAGGGAATATCCCACGATGAATGGCTATACTGAAGTTTATACCCAAAAGAGAGAGGAGAAATTACAGCTGAGCTGTGCCAGAGTCTGGTCCTGGCTGGGGTAAGGAATTCAGAGCCCAATGACTGCAAGGAACTCGTTACACTGAACATTGCAGCACAATGGCTTGCACAGCTCCAGTGACAAAGCAGGGAAAAATCTGACTTGGAAATTGCAGCATTAAATTTCTAATCTTCAGACTTGACTGGATTCAGACCCAGGGTCTGGGCATGGCTGGCCATAAGCAAACAGTTAAAGATCAGAAGAGTTTCACTTGGAGCCCTATCCTTTGTCTGGGATATCAAGCTAGGGGAGACTCAGCAATATGTTTCAATCAGGTTGTTGGTTTTTATTTCATATATTTAATTAGCTTTAGCAGCTCTACTTTTTTTCATAGTGTGTTTTCCTATTATGTTTTAGACAATTGTTTTGTATGAAACATCCAAGGAACTTCACCAAAGATTAATAGATGACATTCTCAAATAATTTTTTTGTATCTGAAGCTAAGTTTTCAGAGCCTTTTGGTTGAATAATTGCCTGCAGGTTGCACTGCTCACAGTACTGCAAATGTACAATGGTTTGGAGCACCATGTCCCCTGGCTGGGTAAGTCATGTTGATAAAAAGCACCGCAAGAACTGGTGTATATTCAAGCATTATATTTATAAATCCATGTATGCATCTCCTGTGTACACCACTGGCACAGAGAGCAGAGCCAGTGCCATGAGAGTTTGGCTGCTACTTGCTGTGCTGATAACAAGAAACTCTCCGTGATGCAGTTTTAAATGCAAAAGTACATAAAATAAGCATTTGCACTAGTATATCACCTCTTTCTTTTCATTATTTAAATAAAGGGGAGTTAAAAAGAGCTAATGCCACCACCTAAACGATTTTGAAATTGACATTTTGGATATTTGTAGAAAACAGTCTTTGCTTCTGATCAGCTAATGGCACCCTTTCCAGAGCTGAGCTCTTAGGAACAGAGGGAAAACCTGGGTACTGATCACAGCAGGGGAATAAAAATAATAACCTTCAACAGTGTTGGAGCAACCTTAACCAAGAGAGCTTTGAATCACTGTATTAATGAGCTTTGTAAGTTCTCTTTCTATTAGGTGCTTTATCTGAAAATGCTTTGTACACACAGGACTGCCTGCAAAAGCACCATGGATGAAGGGCTGTGTGGAAACAGAAAGTGTTACCATGGATGTCAGTTTTGAAAAAAATTTAAAGATGTGGCATTAAATCATCAGAAAGAGTCAGTTCTTAGTAGCCTCTCCCTGCAACCTTTCTCACAGGTCTACTGGCTTCTGCCACTGAGGTCTAACAGCAGGAGAAGGTAGTTGGGTACCAGGGATGATTTCCGAAGTTCACGCAGAAAAAAAACCAGTCTTGACACTATCTGGGGAAAAATAAATGCCATTTGGTTCATAGAATCATAGAATGTTAGGGGTTGGAAGGGACCTCTGGAGTTCATTTAGTCCAGCCCCACTGCCAACACAGGGACAGCCAGGGCAGGCCACACAGGAACAGATCCAGGTGGGTCTTGAAAGTCTCTGGAGAAGGAGACTCCACAGCCTCTGTGGGCAGCCTGGGCCAGGCTCTGTCCCTCTCACACTGAAGTTTCTTCTCATGTTGAGGTGGAAATACCTGGGTTCCTGTTTGTGTTTGTTGCCTCTTGTCCTACCCCAGGGCACCACTGAAAAGAAACCGGCCCCTTCTACTTGACCCCCATCCTTCAGATATTTGGAAGCATCAATAAGATCCCCTCTCAGGCTTCTCTATTCAAGGCTAAACAGCCCCAGGGCTCTCAGCCTTTCCTCACAAGAGAGATGTTCCTGTCCCTTCAGCATCCTTGTAGCTCTCCATTGGACTCTGTTGCTTCACATTCTGTCTCATGGAGGTCAAGTTTCTTGTGGACATAGTTCATTGTTTTAACATACAGAGGTGGCAGAGTTGAACACTGGTCTATCCCTGCTGTTTTCCTGGCTTAAAAGTACAGGCAGCTTTGCTCATCCTCCAATTACCCCAGATACATTATAGGCTGGGTGAATCTGTTATCAGACAAAGATGACAGCTTGCCACAAAATGCAAAAAGATATGGCAAAAATGCTTTGGATTTGTTTGCTTCATTCTTCTCTTCCTCCTGACACATCCACCACTACGGGTCACTCCCAGAGACAGGATACTGTCCTGGATGGACTTACAAACAGCCTAACTGAAAAAAAAACACATATGTTCAAACCATATTTCCTCTTATCACAGAGCTCCAATAGTACCATTATGAACCTTCTTCATAGAGCAACAAATACTCCAGGGAGTTTGGTCTGCAAATATTTTGCCAAGACTGTTGTCATGAAACTGACAACATCAGTCAGCAGGTGGCTGGAAATACTGCATAAGGCAGTACACATCCAGAAGTACTCCAGATGGAATAGAAACCAGACAGAAAAGCACAGCAACTGCAAATGTCTATGTACCAAGGACATTATTTTCTTTTTCTACCAATAATGTGACCAGCAGAAGCAGAAGAATTGGAAAAAAATGGTCCCACTTGAAAGGATTTAATTGAATGAGATAAATTGCTCAGGGGTGTAACAGCATGATGACACCCAGGAGACAAACTCCAGCCCAAACCCATGAAAGCACATTCTAAACTTACCCTGAAACTTCACAAAGTGCCATAGGGCACACTGAAATAGCCCTTGCTTTATCCAATAGCATTTCCAGTACAGATTGCAATAGCTCTATTGGCACCCATTGGATGTGTGCTCCTCCACTTTGTGCTCCATGGAGCAGCAGTATCTTAATATCAGTTTTTTATTTTTAGTGGCATGCTTTACATGAAGAAAATGGAACAGTGGTATGTAATTTAGATAATCATAGCTATGCTTTATGTCTTTTTTTNGTTCTAGGATGTTCTGAGAGACTTGGTTTAGTAATGGACTTGCCAGTGCTGGGTCAGTGGTTGGACTTGATCATCTTAAAGGTCTCTTCCAACCTAAAGGATTCTAAGTTTTCCCAATATTAAATTACATTTTGAACTGCATCTATTTTGCCACATCTAGGGGCCAATTTTGCTGTGCTGAAAATTTCTATCCCATTCCCTCATACAAATATTTTTGAAACTTCTCATGAGAGTGATCTCAGACATTTTTCAAGACCAAGATTAAGGAGCTGGGATATGGGCAGGGTTTTGATCAAAGCGGACAAGTTGTGTTTGTTCCAAGAAGGCACCTGACACTCATCCCATGGGGAAAACTGGACAAGTTTTACAGTCTGAACAATGCTGCTGGTGCTTACCAGCAGGGATCTGGTCTAGCAGATAAATTCCCTTAAAAAACTGCCTGGTTTGAGCACATTCCTGTTTCTTCCTCTAAGCCCTGACCTTCCCTGTAGTTGTACCACCAGCTGCTACTTGCATAGCTGCAGGTGGATTATAATGCATCCATATGCCAATTTTACTGGCTTTTATTTTTGGGTTATTCAACGCCGCTGTCGAAGCATCCTCTCAAGGTGTTTTTGTTCCTGAAATGCTAGAGACAGGCTGTCCAATGAGCCTGAGCAAGAGAGAGAATAAATTTCCTACTTTCTTTCTTTTTCAGAAGGGAATATAGACTCTAATGTGCTGTCACTTAACACTGCTTCAGATCATTAAGTCTTCAGAGCGCGGTGTAAGTGCTGCATATTTGTACAGGCATAAATCAGAGTACGGTTAGATTCATAAGCAGCTTTAAAATAGGAAACATCCCTTGTCATTAAAGGAAAGGTCTTGCAACTCATCTCTGAAGAAGTGCTTCAACAACCATGGGAGAAGTCTTCCTCCACTGCACGTGGGGTTTGTTTGCTTCCTCGTCTGAACAGCCCCATCCCTATCAACTTTCTAAGACTTCCTAACTCATTTTACTAAATATTCAGAGGAAGTAAGGTTGCTTCTCTGTATTTATTTATTCCAGATCAGTTAAACAGCACAATCAGTCTTCTGCAGCTCCGCAGGGCTTAGCTGTAGTGGAGCTACAAACATTAACAACTTCAAAAGACCATCACACCCATACTCTGCAGTTCATAGGTATTTGCTGGCACTGGGAGAAGGAAAAGCTCAGTATAGTGACTCAAGACCAAGTAGGAGAGGATGCCAATTAAAGGTATTCAACATGGGAACTAAATAACTAAATAAAATCCCCTGAACACTCCTCAAATTCAGTAAGAAGCCAGCTGTCAGTTACCAATTATTTCATCTTTCCTTCAGATTGCTGTAGCTGCTAAATCTTCACTGTCTCTTTTTTTTTTATCCTTTTTTCTTTTTTCTTTAAAGGAAAAATCTCTCCATGAATATTTATCGCAGTTGTCACAAGCTGGACCAGGTAAGCCTGACACTGAAATGTGGATTCATTTACACTAACAACAAATAAATAAATTTGCTACTTGATGCTGTGACTGAGCCGGCAGCAGCGTTCACAGCTGAGTTTTGTATTCAGTCAATCCTCAGCCTCAGCGTGGTGGAAAGTACAAGAGCATGAAGAGATAAAGTGCTATGGAGAATCAGCGCTGTTCTGTCAGCACTGGACCATGGCAAAGCAGCTTGTGCCTGCGGGACAGGTCTCAGGGACTGCCAAAATGTCACCAAGCAATGCCTTGATGTCCACCATGTGGTCGTGGTGGAGCGCATGGAAAGAAATGTATTTGTGATAATGCTTTTAGCTTCTGGCTGAGCTGAGATGGTGCAGGATGGCAGGCGGGGATCTGGGGAGTTCTGTGAGCTGGGTTTTGAGGTGGGATTTTGTCAATAGCAGCTGGGGCTGAGCAGCACTTTGCCAGCAC